>JAJEJO010000840.1:1224881-1294436 GCA_020662805.1 Glaucomys volans
CTTTCTTTCTTTCTTTTTCTTTCTTTTTCTTCCTTCTTTCTTTCTTCTCCTTCCTTCCTTCCTTCCTTCCTTCCTTCCTTCCTTCCTTCCTTCCTTCCTTCCTTCCTTCCATGGTACTGGGGATTGAACCCAGGAATGCTTAACCACGGAGCCACATCCCCAACCCTTTTAAAAAATATTTTATTTAGAGACAGGATCTTGCTGAGTTGCTTAGAGCTTCCCTAAGTTGCTGAGTCTGGCTTTGAACTCACAATCCTCCTGCCTCAGCCTCCCAAACCCCTGGGATTACAGGCATGTGCCACTGCACCCAGCCTCCAACTCTCTTTTAATTGGTTTATTTGTAAAGAATTTTTCTTAGTACTGGGGATTGAACCCAGGGCCCTGTCCATGCTAGGCAAGTTCTCTTCCACTGAGCTACATCCTCAGCTCTAATTGGTGTATTTGGATCATTTACATTTATTGTAATTATTGATATATTAATAATTAAGTCTGACATTTATTTTTGTTTTCTCATTTTCCATCTTCATTCTTTTTTCTGCTTCCTGTGGGTTACTTGAACATTATTTTAGAATTCCATTTTGATTCCTCTGTAGCAGTTTTGAGACTATCTCCTCTATATTTTGGTGATTGTGCTAGGTATATACATCACTTTACATAGTTTATAAGTGTTGCTGTTTTACCTGTTTGAGTGTAGAAATCTTACCTTTTATGTCTCTTATCTTCCCCATTTGTAACATAATTGTCTTAAATCTTTTCCCTCCATAATTAAGAATTTCATAGTATATATTTTTTGCATGTATTGATTTTTTTCCTTTTAGTTTAAGATCTTCCTGGTTCTTGATTTGCAAGTGAAACCTGGACATTTGCAGAATTATAAGAGGCCAAATCTTGTTTAAACCCCTTTTTTTGTGATGAAAATTGAGCTCAGCACCTTGTGCATGCTAAGCGTGTGCTCTGCCAAAGCCGCACCCCAGTCTTCTGTTTTATCCAGTCTCCTCACAGTGCTCTGGCTCAGGAAGAGGGAGCTCCATTCATCTCAGGTGCTGTCAGGTGGTGGTAGAAATTCAGGATCCTCCTTCAGGTATCAACACACCTGAATGTGGAGGAGGCTTTTGTTTTGAGTGTGTCAGGTGGACGTTCTGGTTCCCTACTAGTCCTTCACTGATATCTGCCTGGCTGAGATTCAGGAGTGTTAACTTCTTCTTCCCAAATGACCTCCACTGATACCATGGAAGGGGTATGGCCTCATGACTGCTGCGAAGTGGTGACTATCCCAACTAGGACGTCTCTGGTACCACCCAGGACAGGAGGAAGATATGGGGTTAAGAAGTACAAGTACTCCATAATGGTCTTTCCTAACACTGTGAGGACATGGGGAGCACCTACCAGTTCCCAGTGGCTCCCTACCCAGCCTGGCAGGGGCTTAGAGTGCCCTTCACAGCTTGGTGAGGGGAAATCTAGGCTTCCTATTGAACTTGGTTGGTGGGGAGGGAGAGGGGCTTGTTCCCCACCCCCACCCTTGTGCTATTTGGCTATGGTACAGCAGGTATTTTCTATTTTTGTCTTGTTAGATTGCCACTTTTTCTTGAGAGAACAAGCTTTGGTTGGGTTTTTTGTCTTCATAGTTGCTAATTTCATCAGCTCTAAGTCTAGAACTTGACATTTGAAATAAACTTGATATTTACATGAGGCACAAAGAAAACCCAGGAACTCACTGCTCTGATTTTCTTCAAGTAACAAGATTTCTAGTCTATGTGCCTTGTTTTTGCCATCTTCCAGAATCTTCTTATGTCATGTATATATTCATGTATATCTGACAGATAATTTATATATTGCTCAGGGACTTAATAGTATATAGCAAGAGGATTAGGTGAGAAGTACATGTAATTCACCTTCCTGGAAGTGAAAGTTGTGATACATATTTAATGAAGGGTAATTTGGAGATCTGTATGCATGAAGTATATACTCTACATAGCCTACTATAGACTCATTCACTCAGCACTCACTCCAGGCCTTCTGTGCGCCAGGTGCTGTTGAAGTCACTGCAGATACAATGGTGAACAGAAGTGATAGTATTTCACTCCCTGGGGCCCATACATTCTTATGGGAAGAGATGATGAATGAACAAAATATAATAGGTTGGGTAGTAAAAAAGGCTATTGGAAACAGTAGAAGGTTTATAAGGACAACGAGTGCTAGAGGCATTGGGGGTTTGGTCTTACATAGGACCATCAGGGAAACATTTGAGCAGAGACCTGGAAAAATTAAAGCACAGGATGAGCCCTGTGGATGTCTGGGGAAGAGCTCTCCAGGCAAGTGACAAAGATCCAAGATGGTAAATACTGGATCTGTTCTAGCAGCTGGGGAGGTCAGAGTGGCTGGACTGAGGTGTGAAGGGGGAAAAGGAGAAAAGGAGGTTAGAGACATTTTCCATAGTAGTTGGGAAACCAGACTGCACAGAGTCTTGAAGGCAATCATAAAAATTCAGGCTTTTCTTTAGTCATTAGGAGGCTTTCAGGGGGAAGTAATATGGCCCAGCTTAAAGCTTACTTAGTATGCTTTCTGAAGGGCAGGAAGTGAGGTGTTCAAGTGAGGAGGCTTTTGCAACTATTCAGAAGAGGTTTAATGATGGTTTGAACTTAGAGCAGTGGAATTGGAGATATGACCAGATTCTGGAAATATTTTGAAGATAGAAGTGACAGAATTTGCTAATAGATTTACTGGCAATATGACAGAAAGAAGGAGAGAGATCAGGATGGCTTAAGGTCCTTACCTTGAGAAATTGAAATAAACTTGATATTTACTGGAATGGGTAAGACTTGGGGAAGTACAAGTTTGGGGAAGATTGGGGAATCAGAGGTTTTGTTTCTGATGTGTTGAGATTGAAATGCCCATTAAACTAGGTGTCTAGCCAGGACTTGGCTATGTGAATCTGAGTCCAAGGATTAGAGACATCCTTCTCGTGACATAATTTGGGAGTTGTTATAGATGGATGATTGTCTTAGCCTGTTTTGTGTTGTCATATTACCACAAAGACTGGGTAATTTATAAAGGGCAGAAACTTATTTCTCAAAGATTTGGCTGGGAAGTCCAAGATCAAGACACCGGCATCTGACAAGGGCCTTCTTATTGTGTTTTCATATGGCCTAAGCTGGAAGGGCCCAAGAGAGTGAACCCACTCCCACAAGTCCTTTTATGGTGGCACGAATCCATTTGTGAAGGTAATGACCTAAATACCTCCCCTGGGACCTGAGCACCTTCCCAAGACCCCACCTCCCAACACTGTTGCATTGGGGATTGAGTTTCCACCACATTCAGACCATAACAATGATATTTGACAGTAGAGCACTAGATATTATCACATTTGTTAGTGGCTGTAAATAAAGAAGCAAAAAGTCCTGAGCCCTGGGAATTCTCTAATAGTTAAAGGTCAGGAGGATAAAAAGAAACCATCAAAGGAAAATAAGAAGAAATCAGTGGCATAAAAGAACCAAGAGAGTGTGGTGTGCTGAGTGAAGACTGTTTCCAGGAGGAGGAAGTGATTAAGTTGTCAAGTAAGGAGACAGCTGAAGTCGGCCGCCATGCTGGAAATGTGCCCGTCTCTGCTGGCCTCACTGAGATTTGTTTCTGTGGGGGAGGAGGAAAGAAGAGGAGGAGAGACAGAAATGGCAAATATAAACAACTCTTTGGAGGAGTTTTGCTATAAAGGAGAGAATAAAAGTGGGGTAGTGGATGAAGGAAGACATGGGGTCAAGGAAGGAGTTACTACTATATAGAATGGCTAAATACAATACATAGAAACTTTGCATTTATGTATATGAAATTTGAATTTATTTTGATTGACAACGAAGTCTAAAATTTCATATAGTGCAAAGTCTTCAGTTGGCTTGATAATCTTAGCAATAGCATTTATATTTGAGAAAGACTTAGTTAAATATGAGTTGGTCTATGCAAGATGTGTAATTTCCAAGTTTTTTCCTTTGGTTTAATTTGGATTTGCAATTTCAGTTAACCCTTTACAATGAGAGTTTCCCCCAAATGAACATTTACTTAGCGGTGATAGAAAACTTTATATTTACAGAGTACTTACCAGTCTCTGTATTAGAATCAACATAAAAAAAATTAAAATTGACATTAGAAGGGTGGGAGGGGATTAAAGAGATGTGGTCCCAGACCAGGGAAATGGAGTCCTAGTTTGTCCTGGGATGCGAAGGGGAATTTGCCTATATGTCTGCAGTACTGATTTGCAGGCTATTGGGCTAATTGATTCTTCCCCTTCTCTTCATTGTTTTTATCTTTTTGTACATTGATACACTTATTTTGAACCACCTCCAGCATTCCAACAGCAGGCTAGACTTCTGGCACTCTAGAACCTTCTGTCTGGGCTATATGTACCAAACTTCTTGAGCTTTTTCCTCTGGAGAGCCCAGTAAGCAAATGTTTCCCAGTCTCTCTTGCAGTTGGGGGGCAGAGGAAGCGAAATACGAGGGGGATAATTGATGCCACTTCCAGCTTGAAACGTGACACTAAGAAAACCTACGCAGTCCTTCACACTCTTGTGCTGGTCAGATGCTGCAGATCCCTTGGGAGAGCCTGGGTCCTCAATGACCGTGGAGCACAGCATCCCTCCTGCACAGGATTGTGCTGTGCTGCCAGCCAGGAATAGACTTTTAGTTCCTTGAAGTTTTGGTACTTGGCAGTTGTTTGTGGCAGTAGGGAGCCTACCCTTTGGATGAGATCAGTGACTGAACTTTTGCATTCAGAATTAGAAGGCCCAGAGGGTAAGGGTCAAGTGTGTAGGTTAATTTGGAAGCATAGCTATTTGTATCATGCCCTGGGTTTTTTGGATTTTATCTTCTGGCCTCAGGGGAACAGTTAGCACTGACAAGTCCTCGTTCAGAGGCGAACAACTGTTTTCTAATGACTTTATGTAGCTTTCCAGGACCCATTCCCTTTGAGAAGTTAAGCTACCCTAAGGCCCCCAAAGCTCTCATGGGACCTGAGGGTGAGAAGAAACAATTATTCAACAGCAATCCTGTGTCAGATGCTTTTTCTCGCGTTGTGTTATTTAATTTTTGTAATAATCCAGTGAAATAATGAAGTATCATAAACAAGTATGATTAACCTCAATTTATAGAAAGAATTTGTTCACGATCATGGAGTTGTGAAGTAGTAGAACCCTTCAAGCAAGACCTTTTCAATGGAGAAATCCTTGCTCTTTCCGTTTCATCTTTACTCTGTTCTGTTTCCCTCTGGGGAAGGAGGAAGGGACCTGAATTTAATTTGCTTATGTACACGGTGGTGTTAGAGATGCAACCTCCTCTTTCCTTTTGCATTTTGAAGGAGGTGAGAAACAGAGGAGCCAACTGTTTACAGAAAGACATGAATTGTAGGCCCTGTTGTGACTGAGTAGGCTGGAAGGACCTCTGCTGATCACCTAGAAGCCTGAGGACAGACAGCCGGAAGCCATAGGTGGCTTTAGTTTTGGTTTAACTGGAAGCTGACCTTTCTTTCCTCTTCAGGTCTTAAAAAGATCCTGCAACCGGCCAGGAGGCTGAATGGTAGAGGTGAGAAGGTTTAGCCTCCTGAGCATGTCCGCGCAGACTCCCTGATCATGGAGCTGGCCATGCTCAAGCCAAAAGAGGAGAGATGTGGAGCCTGTGTTGTTAAGGGGAAAGTGCCGTTCCTCAAGACCACCTTGACTGTTTTAAGGCTATAAAATTTGGCTTCCATGTAACAACACACTCGCTTATGTCTTTTTGCTGATCTCTCTGCAGTTTAAAACATGCTTTTATGCAGATTGTCTAATTTGATCCTTGTGGCCCTCTTGGGAGGTGACAGGGAAGGAATTCTCATTCCATTTCCAGGTAAGGCAACCATGAACCGAGTTCTCTCACCTGAAGTTCAGGTTGCCTGCTTTTGAGGGGGAGGGTGTCCAAGATAAACCTCACAGGCTCTGAAGCTGAAATCCATATCCGAAATGCAACTGTGGCTATCCACGACAGTCTCCAACCTTGTCTGTTCTTTGTTCTATGAATGTCTGATGAATGCTTGCAGGTGTGTGGGCTTGGCTGGGGTGGGTGTGTGTGTGTTCACTCTCATATGTGCACACGTATATGTGTGAGTGTGCAATGAATATGAAATTTACCAGATCAAGTGTCAGTTCTTATCTTGCCTCGTCTTCTGCTACTATAACAAAGTACCCGAGACTGTAATTTGTGAAGAACAGAGGTCTATTTGTGTCATGGTTCTGGAAACTGGGAAGTCTAAAAAGCATCTTATTAGCATCTGCTCCGCATCTTGCGAGGGCCTTCTTTCTGTATCGTAATAAGGCAGAAGGCACTGCATGGCTAGACAGAACTGACGTGCCAGAGAGCTGCTCTTCTAACAAAGTCACTCCTTTAGTAGCCCATTACTCCATGAATAGATTAATTTATTCATTAAGTTAATCACATCTCAAAGGTTTAATTTCCAAATATAATTAACATGAATTTTGGGGTGAAGTTTCCAACTGATGAAATTTTGGGGACAAGGTTCAAACCATACCAGTTTTCAAAGCTTCAGAATCCAATTGTCTACATAAGACCATCAGTCAAATTTCAGAAGCTGTTTTGAGAGTTGAGCTCTAATTCTATGGCACCCTGGAGAGTCCTTTGAAGAAGTATGTTGAGTCCCCAAGACGTAAACATGCAAATAAACACAGTAAACATGTTAGGTCTTGTTTGATGTGACAGATTCTAAACTTACTTAACAATATAAAACCTCCTTTCTGGTGTATCACTTATTCACATGTGGTGACAGTGTATCTTTTGAAAATATCCATGCAGGAGAAATTTGAAAGGTTTAATGGAGAAAACCGGGCTTATCAGAAAACCTAGATGTTGTCCTTACTCCATCATCAGTTGGGTCTCTAATTTGGATACATTATTTAACATTTTTGGATCCTACATATCTCATGTGTAAAATTAAGATTTTGATAAAATTTTACCTCTAAAAATCTCTCATTCTGTCTCTTTAGTGCCAAAACCAGTGTGGCATGCTGGGGGAGGGGCTGGGTGTATGTATTATACTTTGAACTCTACTTAATCTACCTTAGAACCTATGTCTCATTATCTCATATTTCTAAAATAAAATTGGGAAAAATTGCTGTGGTCTCTTCTATGGCTAAATTTCTGAAACCTAAAAATTTTTTTTTTGAACCATAAGAAATTTTTGGCAGCTAAATACTAACTGCATCTCTTTCCTGCACGATGTCTTAAATGTCCAGTCAGCAGTGCTTTCTGAAACGGTCTGCATGAGACTGTGATTTATTCTGAGTGTTGTGTTCTTTAACTGCTACATTTTTCCTGTCTTATGTTCTCATTTAATTCCTTTTTAAGTGACTCGTTCCTGCCTTGAGGAAAACATTTCTCTGAGAATACTTACTGGGCTTATTTTAAATAGTTCAATTGTGGTAATTCCATTCCAACAGCTGTGCTGTTCAGTATTTATTTATTACATGTATTATTTATATTTTGTAAGTTGACTATTTCTTAGTGGTAGTTCTTCTCGGGTGTCTAACTGTCTTGGCCTGTGAGTCACGTGTCTGTTAATGTATTGAGTTAGGACTAAAGTCCAGGCCCCTATTGTCCCTCCTGGGATAATGAGCTTAAGCCCTAGTTAAGGATGAGCTGGGCCAACGTTCAGTGGTGGAGCCCTTGCTCAACATGCATGAGGCCCTGGCTCAATCTCCAGCACTGAAGAAAGAAGAAAAGGGAGGAAGGAACAGGAGGAAGGGATGAGACTTAGGGTGAGAGCCCCAAGCCCCACAAAGCTGCTGCTCCCTAATGCCCCATGTCATCCGCGTGACTGAGCAGATGCCTGGTGATCTGAGCTGTTTCCTATTACAATGGCAGTGCATTGGGAGAGCTCTTCTCAAGGCAGAGGGGAAGGGTGGGCAAGATAGGATATGGAAGATCTTCTGTGCTGCATCAGATGCTGCTGTGGCCCTGCCTCACCCACCAGGTCCCATCCAGGGATTTCTCCTGGTCTTCATACTGCTGTCATTTCTCTAGGGTTGAGTTTGAGAGTAAAGGAAGCAATAGCCCAGACTCATTTGCCATCCTGTGTGACCCAAATAACAGAAGGAAAAGGAAGATGCAATGAACTCTTTCGTGATCCTAACCTGATTCTTTCATTCCTCTGTGTTTATTAGCTCTTTTAAAATAAATCATCCAGACATCGCTCAACCCATGGGGCGATACTTTGGAATCCTGTGGATGAGGTGTTTTTAATTTTAAAGTTTATCCTCTGCGGGTTAACTAGTATTCTTCTGGTAAGAAAAGCTTTCACTCAGCAATTGAAGATCAAAACTCTAGTTCCATTTAAGAAGGTAGGAACAGATGTAGAATAAACTTGTTTCTTTAGTTACATTTTATCAGAGTCATAATCACCTCTCATGGTAGCAAATGTCTTTAAATATTTTTTTAAATGTTTTTTAGTTGTCGATGGACCTTTATTTTGTTCACTTATATGTGGTGTTGAGGATCGAACCCAGTGCCTCACACATACCTGGCAAGCGCTCTACCACTGAGTTACAACCCCAGCTCCTAAATATTTTTATGTATTACTATGGACTCATGGATTTTATTTATTCAATGTTCATACTTGACTACAGTCATTATTCTTTTTTGATACCTGGTTTGTCACAAATTTGACTGCTTTCCAGTGGGTACATATGTAATTTTGACAGCCTTCATCCCCAATTTAATCTTCAATCGTTTTAATTCCAACACAATAAAACATCTCTGACTCACCTGCTATGTTCCCTTATTCTGACGTGGACTTAGCCAGTTCTCCAGATGCCCTACTTCCTTTAGGGAATAGTGTTTACAGATTAAGACAGGTATCACTGAAACCCAGAGGGTCATTAGAGACTATTTTGAAAACTTTAATAAATTGGAAAATTTTGAAGACATGGATAAATTTCTAGGGACATGTGATCTCAGCAACATTGAACCAAGAGAATATAGAAATCCTAAAGAGACCAATAACAAACAATAAGATTATATATTCACTATGAAAATTAGTATGGAGATTTCTCAAAAAACTAAAAACAGAACTATCATATGATCCAGCTCTAACACTCTTGGGTATATAAAGGAAGGAATTAACATCAACATAATATAGAGATACCTACAAACCCATGTTTATTGAGGCACAATTCACAATAGCCAAGTTATGAAGTCAGCCTAGGTGCCTGTCAATGGATGAATGGATAAAGCAAATGTGGTGTATATATATACACAATGGAGAATTTTCAGTCCTAAAGAAGGATGAAATCATGTCATTTTCAGAAAAATGGTTGAAACTGGTGCTCCTAATGTTAAGGCAAACCTGCCAGACTCAGAAAAGACAAGTTTTGCTTGTTTTCCCTCATATGTGGGAGTTGGGGGGTGGAGAAGACAAAATGAGTGTGACATGGAGACTCTAAGAGAAGAGGAAGGGGATCAGGGGAGGGGAAAAGGGAGGTTACAGTACTGTAAATGGGGGGTGGATATGATCAAAGTATGTTATTTGCATCTATGAATATGCCACAATGAAACCTGTTTAATTGAAATGCACACACATACACACAAACTATGATTAAAATGGTGTGTTTCTAGCAATAATTATATAAGTGAAACAGAACCCAGAACCCAGAAGAAGAGCTGATGCAGATGGTGAGTTGGTGTGTAACACCAACAACAATGCATACTGGGGGAGACAGATATTTAGTAAATTTATTAGCATCAGAAAAATTAAGCTGAATTCTTATCTAGCTTCTTGTAACAAAGGACACTGTGGATCTATCAAAGGTTCAAATATGACAAAATAATTAAAATAACAGGGAAGTCGGGAGTTACAACAAAATAATCTCAGTGTAAAAACAACCCAGATATCCACCAAAGTAAAATAAAGTGAAAGAGATAAACAGAAGTGGGATACTCACACCAGGGAAGGAACACAACTGTGAACTGAGTGAGCTCCAGGCTGTGCACAGCCAGGAGGTGAGCCTCCTGTGCGTGCCGGGGAGTTAAAGAATATTCTAAGAGTCACAGAGTTTGATTCTGTTCATATGGAATAAAAAATGTGCAAAATGATTTTCAAGGATACATGCAAATGTGATAGCATTGTAAAGAAACTGAAGGAAATGATTATTATAGAAATGAGAGCACTGTTACCTCTGGAGCAATGGCGGCTGGAGAACATGTCCACACGTGGGACCTTGGGTAGTGACAGTGTCCCATTTCTTGACTTAGTTACTGTCGGTCTGGGTGTTTATTTGGAATTTTTCATTAAACTTCTCACAAAGGTTTAGAAATGTTCCCGTTTTACTTTATGTTGCACTACATGAAAAATTTTAAAAAGTCTAGAATTGAACAACGTATTTGTGTACATTTTTAAAGAGTGTTTATATTTTTATGCCCTTCTCTTTAGATTACTCTAGATTCATAATTTGTGGCATTTAGAGGGATCTCTTTTCTCAAGGGATCCTGCAGTCCACTTTAGAGGGGATGTTATAGTATCAGTAACTAAACATACAGAGAGAAGTTACAGAAAGTCATATGGTCAAATGCCCTTCTGCTGTTTGTGGATCAACCAGGCTTTACCATTCTTCTAATTTATTTGTAAGGTTTTTATTCATCATTATTCTTATTGTTATTGTTGTTGTTATTATTATTTGCAGGACTGGGGATTGAACCCAGGGGCATGCTTACCACTGAGCTACATCCCCAGCACTATTTTTTATCTTTTATTTTGAGATGGTGTCGCACTAAGTTGCCACAAACTTGAGATCCTCCTGTCTCAGCCTCCTGGGTAGCTGGGATTATAGATGTGTGCCACCATGCCCAGCTCCAGTGTGCTATGAACTACATTTCACTTCAAGATTTGTGGAAAACTGATCTCCAATCCTAAACTCGTAAAACTTAATTTATTAACTCCTGAATGGGATGGCTTTTGCCTTTCAAGACTTGTGAGAATAAAATGAGGTGCTGAATGGTAACTATTATGGATTTAATGAAATAAGACAAATAATAACATCAATGGTTACTCTGGAACCAGATAGTAACATTATTGCTTTGCATAAATTTAAGGAAAAACTGTAACAATGCGCTTGATGTGATTACCTGTTTTAAACATAGTCCTCTCATTGTTTGATTGTTTGACTACTTTTGCCTTTTTTGATGGTGGATTCTAACTTTCCCCTCCCTGTGTCCCAGGACATTTATTTACTCATTGCTCACCAGAGGGAGACCTTTTCCGGTTGTATTCCTTTTCAGAGGAAGTCTCTTCTGTATTGGAAATGGATTCCTTCAAGCCTACTATCTGATTTACTGTGCAGAATACTCTGAAGAGTGGTACACGGATGTCCGGTTTAGCCTGGGTAAGTGAGTCTGACCACCTTGCACCCACTTCACGCCAAGGCACCTTTCCAAGGTGCACATCACCAGAGCCTCTCTCCAGCCTTACGGCAACCTCTTCCTGAGCCTGTTCTCTCCTCTCACACCCTGACCCTGGTCTTGTCTCTGTGTGGAAGCTCAGAGAGAGGGATTGCTTAAATCTCCCATCTCAAACCTGTCTCATGGATTCCCATTGCTCTCAAGACAATGTGCAAGTTCCTCACCGCGGCCTGCGAACCTAAATGTCCTTGGTCGTTCCCATTCCCCAGTCACATCTTCCTGCTTCTCTCTACCTCGCTTCCTGTGCGAGCCCCAGGACCTTCCTGCTGTGCTGGAAATGAAGCCTGTCCTGCCCAGAGCTTCTGTGTGGGTCTCTCTCCCTGCTTAGAATGCTGTGCTGCATGCATCCCTGGAACTTGGTCCTCACTTTATTTAGGTCTCTAACAATTCGCATCTCCTCAAAGAGACTTCCTGACTGCCTATCTAAAAGAATCGAACGCATTGATCATTGGTGTGTAATTTTCAATTTTCAGTTTTTTTGTAAGAATAGTTAAAGTCCAGGAAAGCTCATTTCTTTAAATACTATTTTGGCTCAAAACAAATAAATAAATAAAAAGAAAAATAGAGATTGTTCCTAATCCTTCTTAGTATCACAAATCACATTCTACCCATCAGTTTAATACTTCTGGATCTGTCTCCAGAGCATGGGACACCTGGCTTTCTTCTCCCTAACTGTATTGATTTCAGCTTAGTCCACAATTGCCTGGACTTCCATAGCTCCAATATCAGTTTTCCATCCTTTAACCACCTACATACAGTCTCCACAGAGCAGTCAGTGTGGGCATTCAAACCTGCAAATGACCAGAGGATCTGTTGCATGAACATGGACACGTGTGCACAGTAGTCTACGCTGTAGCCACAAAACAAAGCAAAACCAGAAAACAAAAAAGGGCTCTGTGTGTTCACGCAGAGACACCTCCAGGATGTGTGGTTAAATAAAGATAAATAAAGTGTGAACGGTGTGCATAGTATGCTATTTTTTAACGTAGAAATGGGATAGAGGGAAAATTGTGTGTGTGTATGTGTGTTTGTGTGTGTGTGTGTGAGAGAGAGAGAGAGCAAGAGAGAGAAAGAGAGAGAACTGGGAAGGAAACCCTGGAAATATAAGTCTCCCTACATTCCTCTGGGTGAAGAGATCAGGGTGGGTGTACCTCACTATATACTCAACTGGTAATGTAACCACACAAGAAAATGGCAAGTTCACAGGAAGTGCAGGAGACAGGCAGGTGAAACGCCTCCATGAGGAATAAGCCAGTTGTATTTGGAAAAACAGACATTCTGAAGGAAGTCTAATCTCTGCAACGAGTGAGAGTCCTAAACCAAACAAGAAGAAGGAGGAGAAGGAGGAGGAGGAACAGCAGAAAGGAAGGACTCTAAACTTAAAGGACATACATCCAGGTGTAAGGTGTGGCCTAACATTGGACCTTGGTTTGCACAAACCACCTCCAAGGGGCCTTTGGGGGACATTTGAGGAAATCAGAATATGGTTTGAGTATTAGATAAGGTACATATCAGAAAGGAACCTCTGTCTTGGGATCAGCTTCTTCAAGAGAACTTATTTTCAAACCTCTCTTTGTTCCATTGAGTTAAGCCTCAGTCCATCCTCAAAAGGTGTTTTCTTGTGCAAGCAAATACCTGAAGTTTTCCCGGGGACCGGAGTATTAGAAGACAATCTACTTGCCAATCATTGAAGGGCCGTGTTCCCACACCAGTGTTCCTTTTACAGGAGGCTGCTTTTCAGTCTCCAGATTGTTTGGGACCATAAGACACAGTTCTGAGTTACCCACTAGGCAGTCTGTTGGAGGTGTGACCCTCATAAGGGGCCTGATGACATTCACCAAGATGTTCCTTCTGCAGTGAGCATTCTCACGTAGGTGTCAGACGAGCTCAATGGGCAGAAGGATGAGCCCATGGGAATCCTGTTCCCACCTGGCAGTGCTGTCCCAGGAGTCTAAACTCTACTCTTTGGCCCATTTCACATCATCATCAGTATACAAGGCTGGTCTGATTCAAGCTGAGGTATCAGGACACTGATAAACAGTTTGTTCTTTGTGGCCCTTTTGGTTGCTCTATTAATGACCTGATTTCATCCATGACCAGAACAGTGCATGATTGCTACCAGCTTTCATTTGGCCATGGTCTGTACCAATACCAGTATTTGAAGGGCATGTGTAATATTCTTGTTTTCAGGGCGAGGTTCAATCTTTCCAAACAGCTCCGAGTGCAAATGCATCAAGAAAGCATATTTGGAGTTAGTGTAAATGTTTACCTTCCTTCATTTAAACACCATCAGCAGTCTTTTCAGAGCCAAATTCTTAGCTTTTTAGGCTTATACTTGCAGCAGCAAAGCCTTGACTTCTAGTACCTGTTGTTCTGTGACCATGCCATATCTGATATTCAGTGATCATCGTCCGTGAAGCTGCTCCTGTGGATAAAGGGGTCCAAGTTCAACTCTGTGACAGGATGATCAGCCAAGTCCAAACTGATAAACGCTCTTCAAGATCTCAGATGGTCATGTTGTATTGGCCCATTATCAGCTGCCAATGGATTTAGGGCGGATGTGGTTTTGACATTTGGGTTATCTGGTGGGATGACCTGTTATCTCTCCATCCTCTGTGCAGTCACCTAGTAGCCACCCTCCTGTTGTAATAGGACCAGGATTTGATGAGGAACACACAGGAATGGGTGGCCCTAGAGTGCACTTCTCAGCTTCTTGAAGTAAATCGCAGTGGCAGTCATTGCCTGAAGGCAGGGGACCATCCTTTTGCAGGGTGGACCAGCTGTTTTGACAAATGGCTTAGGAGTCACTGCATGTCTCCCTGATGCCTGTGAGAGAACCCAAGGGCTGTGCTTGTTTCTCACATCTTGTAGATTGAATTTCTTATGTAAGTCAGGCAAGCCTAGGGCAGGGGCTGGCATGAGGCTTTGTTTTAACTTCTAAGGACGTTTGGCATTCTGAGGTCCAAATCAAAGGTTCTAGTTTTGTTTTCTTTTAAGGCCTCATATAGTCTTCTGGCTCCTAATCTGAAATTGTGGATCCAAATGTGGCAAAATCCATGCTCCTACCTCTGGTTCCGGGGCCTCTAAGGCTCAAGATAGCCAGCTTCCAATCAGACCTCAGACTTTGGGTTCCTTGGCTAATCTGGAATCCCAATAGGTCACTTGTTTACAAATCTGAGCCTTTTTAGTTGACACCTTTTATCTGCATGATATGAGGTGATTCAATACAATAATAGTGTTTGAAAGGCAGTGCTCATAGTTGGGGCTAGCTATAAGCAGGTCATCCACATATTGCAAAAAGATTCCTTGATCCAGCTGTAATGCTTGAGGTCTTTTGCCAGGTGCTCACTAAACAAATTAGAGGAGGTTTTAAATCCCTCAGATAGGACAGTCCAGCAATGCTGGGTGGTTACTTTGGTATCAGGGTCCTGCCACTCAAAAGAAAACAGAAATTGGGACTACCTTTCCAGTGGTATTCAGAAGAATGCATCCTTTAAATCCGGCACTGTGAACCAGCCTTTGTTACCTGGCCTCCTGGTCAGCAGGGTGTGGGGATTTGGTAGAGTGGGGTGAATATCCAGGACAATAATTTATAATTTATAGCCCTCAAGTGGCACAAATCAGTACTCATCAGTGTGAGGTTTCCTCACTGGCAGGATAGGGATATTGTAGAGGGACCAGCAGGGCTGAATCAACACGTTTTAAAAACTTGCCTAGAAGAGGCCGAATCCCTTCCAGTGCCTTTCTCCTAAGTGGGTATTGCTCCTTCTTGGGACAGGCTCTCCCCTCCTTAAGATCTTAAGGGAGCATTGACTGCCCTTCCTGATCCCATCAGCCCAGGTGGCCTTCCTCACTTTCCTGTAGACCTCCAGTAGAGTAGGCTCACTTTCTCTTTTCTGAATGACAAGCAAAAGCTGGAACCGGAGTGCATTTTCCAGCAGCACTTGCAAATGAAGCCATTGCTTTTTGTGTGAGGAAGGTTATTTGAACGTTTAATTTACATAAGAAATCTCCTTCCAGGGGAGGGATCAGGTAATCTGGCACGTACAAAAAGCAACGCCTTAATCTGTGTTCTTCCAGTTTGCATTCAAGGAGTTGGAGTAACAAAAACTTCTGAGTCTGACCTGTCACTCCTACTACTGCCTTGGTATTATTAATGTTAATTAGGTCCTCAGTGTTAATTGTATCAGGGCCCCTATGGAGCTGTTTTTTGATAGTAGGCACACTGAAAAAAAAAAAAATTTTTTTTTTTTTTTTTTTTTAAATGAAGAGCAGTCCTTCCCGTTCTTTCCTCTATACTTCTTCATTTTTGAGGATCCTTTTGCAGGGGCTGCCAATAAAGCTTGTGTTGACTTTAGTTTCTGTTCCTCTAGGACATTATATACATTAAGGCATTATCAGCTAGCTGTGAAGGGTTGATGTCAATTGTCCCCTTTACCCACTGAAGCTTTTTGCCAATGTCTGGGGTGCTCTACCCAATGAAGGCCATATGGATCACATGGAGATTTTCAGGAGCTCTGGATCTGTACCAGTGTATTTTCTATATGCATGATAGATTTGTTGTAAAAATTCAGAGTGGTCATCACAACACTGAGAAAAATGAAAAACAATTAGGAGATACTTACAGGCATTAGTTCTTTTTGTTTTAAAATCTGCCCTTCTGTTGTTAAGTTTTTCTCTGTGGAAATCAGCAGGACCGAGAGGCAGGTGCATGCATACGTGGGGACTCCAGAAGACCCTGACACCCACTTGGCTCTGTTAGCAGAACACAGGGCACCACCTAGGTATATCCAGGGGAGGTGGGATAGCACAGTGGTTCAGGGCATGTAAGGTGGAGGAAGGGCAAGTGCAGGAGGAGGCCTATGGAGGCCACATTTATCTCCAGTGGTAGCCTTGGGTTATAGTCGTGACTCAGGGAGGCTCTGGGCCTTGGGTTTAGATTCTGGAGTTGGGCTTCTGCAAAGATAGCTCTTCCTTTTCTTCACATAAGCATGGGCCCTGCTACTTGAGGTATAGGATCTGCAGGGCCCAGCAGTAAATGACCTTCAGGATGTTAAGTTGGGCCCTCCAGATTCTGGGGATGCCACAACCTTTTTTTAAAAAAATATTTTTAGTTGTAAATGGACACAATATCTTTATTTTGTTTATTTAGTTTCTTTATGTGGTGCTGGGGATTGAATCCAGTGCCTCACAAATGCTAGGCAAGCCCTCCACCACTGAGCTACAACCCCAGCCCTGCCACCACCTTTTTCCTTCCATTTTGTGCCAGACTCCTTGAGGCCCAAGGTTGCCTCTATGAACTCCTGGTCACCACCCTCACTTGGAATCATAAAGTCTGATGGAAGCGGTTGCAGCTTAAGGCTCTAGTTTATGATTTTTGAGCTGTAGCCAGGCATCCCCAGCCCTGAGCATTTTTTTGTGTGTGTCCCAGGATTGAACTCAGGGACACTCGACCACTGAGACACATTCTCAGCCCTATTTTTTATTTTATTTAGAAACAGGGTCTTGCTGAGTTGCTTAGTGCCTTGCTGTTGCTGAGGCTGGCTTTTAACTTGCAATCTTCCTGCCTCAGCCTCCCGAGCCACTGGGATTACAGGTGTGCACCATTGTGCCTGACCAATTATGCATTCTTTAGGCCCTGCTATATGTTTATGACTGTAGGGTGCTGCTGTAGTGGGAATTGCCCTGCCCTGGCAACAGGTGTTTCCTAGTGGAAGGGAGTGCCCTGCCAGGTCTTAAAAGGGAAGTCCATTCCTGTTCTTAAGGCATAACCTGGTTGTGCCAACAGGTGAGTTTTAGGGGCAGGGATTGCCACTACATTTCCTGTGATTAGCAGGTCACCCACAGGCATGGGAGAATTAGCTGGTGTTGGAGCCATGTTGGAGGGAGCACCAGGTCAGCTGGCACTGGTTTAAAATTGGGATTGAAAGGTTCATTATATTTAAATTTATTAAATCTTTCTCAGCTTTCTCTTCTGGCACTCCACTATCCTTGTATTCCAGAAACTATGCTTTTCTCTGCACTACCAACTTAGTTCCTGGCCATTTAGACTTCTGTAACTGCATAAATGTTTACACATACGGACGCTCATTCCATTTTCCTGACCTCTGACAAAGTAATTCCAACTGCAAGATTGTATGGTGTTTTAGTCAGCTTTTTTTCATTGCTATGACTAAAAGGATCCAACCAGAACAACTGTAGGGAGGAAGAGTTTATTCGAGGGCTCACGGTTTCAGAGGTCTCAGTCCATAGAAGTCCAACACCATTACTCCAGGCTGCAGATGAGACCAAACATCATGGTGGAAGAGTATGGCAGAGGGAAGCAGCTCACATGGCAACAAGGAAGCAGAGGGAGAGATTCCACTTGTCAGATACAAAGTATCTACCCCAAGGCCACACCCCCAATGTCCCACCTTCTCCAGCCACTCTGACCAGCCTTCAGATACCACTCAGTTAATCCCTATTGGGGGATTAATTCACTGATTGGGTTAAGGTTCTCACAACCCAATTGTTTCTTCTCTGAACATTCTTGCATCGTCTCACACATGAGCTTTTGGGGACACCTCATAGCCAAACCATAACATTCTGCCACCTTTCAGACTTCTTATGTAACTGCATAAATTCTTGCATGTATGGACTCCTATTCCGTATTCCTGACCTCTGCCAGAGTAATTCCAACTGCAAGATTGTATGGTAATCCAGAGTACCGTTTGGCAGTCACCTTCCCTCACTTTCCAACACATACATTGGCCAGGCAGTGTTGTAATAAAACATGAAGGGATGTAAGTACACAGACAATTGAAAGAAATTCCCAAAATCAAGGGTGACAGATGGGAAACTCTAAAGTACAGACAACCAGATTTGCAGATAGGAACAAATCTGCTAGGTTCCCTAATCCCACTCAACCATGATTCCCACACTAGAGGCACCATGGATGCTCCTTTTGTGGGGAGACCAGATATGTGGAACCCAGGGTCTCCCCACCATGCATGCTGGGGACTTGCCAGATGACCACAGTTTTAGAACTTCACTGCGTTCAGTTTTCTTTTTTTCAATAGACTTAATGGTTGAGTGAACCACACCCATTCAGGGAGAGAGAGGGGGAGTTCTCTGAAGCAAAGGGAGCCTTGGTAGTTGCTGGGACTGTCCCTCAAATTCTTCCCTTTTTCATGGAATGTCATCTCTATCAAAATGGTTCAAACTGAGTCAAATTTAGCCCATCTCTGAAGCCCTAAGTGGTCAACTCTCATAGAGCTCACCAACCACTCCACACCCTCAGCATGGAAGAGAGTGGAAAAGGAAGGGGTTAATCAGAGTTCTGGACCTGTCCAGAAGTCTGGAGCGGGGAATACTTTCAGGTGCTATCTGGGTCACTGATTGATATCAAAAGCTCAGTCTGTGTTCCTGATGCCAGTCCAAATAATAAGGACAAATAATGAGGGCAAAGTTTATGAGAAAAAGGAAAAAGAAGTTTTATTGATTTGCTAGCAAAGGAGACAACAGTGGACGGAGGTCCCAACGACTGCCATCTTACTCGCAAGGTAAAATAAGCACTTTTAAGAGGGGACTACAAGGATCAGGCTGCAACTATAATTATTATCAGTATATATAAAATTAATGTCCAGCTGGTGCCCTTGAGAGAGCCATTGCTCTGGTTCCCAGGTCCGGAGTTTCTTTATTCCTTTGGGTAACAAAGAACACAATATCTTAGCCTGGGATGGGAAAAATGTTAATTTTGTTTCTTCTGCTTTTAGGGATGGGGAGGAGGAAAGGAGGAAGAATAAAAACATTACAGTTTTAAAGTAAGCCACCAATGGTTAAGTAGCAATGTTATACTCCAAGCATGAAGTGAGCTCCCATTACAGCACTGCAATGGAAAGTTTGGGCCCGTTCAGTCATCTTCACTTAAAGATGAAAGCCATGTAGCAGTGAAACGCTACCAGTAAAAGCACACAAACATAAACCCGTAAAAGACCATTGTTTTATACGAGTCTAATTTGGAGGATATCAACTTGGTTATGTGCTCTCCTAAGCTTAAGGCTTGTACACTTGACTAACACAAGTACACTTAACATACAAGATGGCCAGTAATAACTAGCACCACAGATACATGCAAATCCTTTATAATACACCAATTTGGCTTTTACTTTTAAAGAAAACCCAGAATTTATGTATCAGTAGGATAACTATAATAGAATCACTTTGCTTTTTAAACAGGTCTACAGAAGTTGAAAAACAAAAGGACTACTTCAGATCTGTTGCTAGTTTAGGAGACCATGCTAAACTTGGTCTTATTGGCTAATGTACGTCTCATTTACACAAGAATAACAAAATGCTTACTCAGTCACAACAAACACAGACAATCATGACCTTTTCTCTCCTTATCTTTCTCCTCTTACTGTTTAAATGACTTTGGCTCCAACTGTAAAAAAATCACAATTTAGCAATGACCATTTTACACATTCGTTCAGATGTGATGGATATGGTATAAAAGAGAGCACTTATTGGTTACATTTCATGAATTAAATCTATGTATCTTTGACTCTAAAATTTTCTGGGTGATGTTTAGATAAAACTCAGATACGTGGAACTTCTTGCCCTCATATATACACACATCTCTAACAAAATGAGAAAAACTAAACGTATTATTTTACATATACTAAAATATCTCTTTTTTTTGTGCTAAAATTAAGGGTTCTTCAATATAAAAAGGGTTTTTATCCTAAACATCTAACAGAGAAAAGTACATCTGATTGGTCAGAAACTCTGACAAAAATGTATGCTAACAATTCTGAAGACATTTGAATTTTATTTTACCAACAAATTTAAATTAACACATTTGTTCATTTATTTATCTGTAAGTCAATTTGAATAGAATTCCCTAGGGGATTTTATCATGATAGACATACAATTAACTGAAAATGTTCAGGTCACATAGCAGGTTGAGTTTTAAAACTTGTTTTTTTTTTTTTTTAAACTTCTCTTTTCTTTATCTAGGGGCAGTCCTTTTTACAATGAAGTTTTTAGCCCCTCTCCCTAATTTTTGCACCATCAGTTTGGACTGATATTGAGCGTCTCATCTCTACTTTATACATAGAGACACACAAGTCCATATGCTCAAAGGCACCACAGATACAGAACTGGGTACAAAGTCCAACAACTATTTCACCTGCCTGACAGTACCAAGTTCCAAATGGTTGAAATGCCCAAATGGTGAGATTTCCACTCGCACAAATGCTACTGAATGAAAATGGCAGAAGCGTACAGATGGCAGAGAAAGGGAGTTCCCAGTGTGCACACGAGGGTGACTAACCCAGCCTAAGAGCTTGCATCAACACAGGTGCTTGGGCAGCTTGCTCCATTACTGATGAAGAAAGGGGAGAATTGCCAGAATCAAAAGGGATCCTGCAGCTACTAGAGGTAGTTCAGAAACTTCCCCCATCATGGGGCTGACTTACCACAAGCAAAAATCCTCCTGGCTGGCTCACCAAATTTGTTATGGGAATAAGTCATGCTGCTTACGCTTTGACAGGTCAGTTAAGTTGAGAGATAAAATGTAGAGGCAAGGAAGGTGAATTTACTCCAGAAGCCTGCTGGAGAAGAAAGTCCTTCTTGCTGGGATGCTGATTTAGGGGAGTTTTATACATATGGTTGATGGGTTGATGTACTTACATAGTACAACTCCTGGTAATACATAAAAACACCTCTAATGCTTGTCTCCAAAGTGACTTACTCAAGGACACACAGACAACTGTCCAAGGTTCCTTCCCCCCCACTGTTGTGCATACTCTTTCCCCTCTTTCCTCCTTGCCCTTCACCCCAGGAAACTTTCTTTCAGGCCAGTGATATTTTGAAAAGACAAGATAGAAAAATCATGATTTCACATCACACCAAATTAGGTGAAATTAGATCTGATTGTTTTAGTTAAACTTTTCTTGCTTTTTGCCTGCTATGTTTTGATCAGCACAAACACATTTTATTAAGAAATGTGGTTGGGCCTCAAAGTTGGACAGTGAATGTTTCTGGACTATAATACTGCCCGTTGGGATGAAGGTCCTAGCATGCCTGATCCTGGAACTTCTTACCTAAGACCAGGACTTTTTCTGTACCAGTGGATGATATTTGTGGAGATAACTTCAGGATATGTGGTTAAATTAAATGAATAAAGCTATGAGCAGTATAAATACTATACTCATAATTCCTACACGATAAGAAGTTTCCAAAGGAAGGTGTCTTCTGCATTCTTTTGGTGGCTTACTGATGCTTACTGGGTTCTTAGAACCCAGACACTTCCTATGTTAATGCTCCACTGTTCTTAGAATGCTTGCCTGTAGTCTTCATTTCATTCATTTTATAGTTGCAAAACACTGGCTGCCACTCAAGTTGTTACATTTGGCATTTAAGTCAGGATGAAAGAGGAAGTAGAGGCATTGGTCCCATCTATACCCTTTATAAGAAAAGTCCCTGGAAGACTCCCCCTTACATTTTTTTGACAGTGTTAGGTGATTTGATCACCTTTCAGTTTTTCATCCTTGATAACAGAGAAAAGAGATGAAGGTGGAATGATTGTTGAGTTAGCCAACCAGCTTATTTGAATGAGCCCTGACTATTATTTTTTCATTTATTTGATTAGTATAGCACAATGTTGCTGCCTCCTGCTCTCCTCTTTTCTCCCACCTGTCTCCACCATCCATCAGGGTGCATGTCAGCATTTTGGTTTAGGGACTAGCATAACCCTTCCTTCCCCCAAACTTGGGACCATATCTTAGTACCTTTCCTAGATGAATTCCTTAATTTTTAGAAAAAAACACAACATGTCTGAAAAATGTCAAAAACAGGACACCTTTTTCAACTTACTTTCTCTTTTATTTACCAAGGTGTCTTCCTATTTATTTTGGGAATGGGAATCAACATTCACAGTGACCATATATTGCGCCAGCTCAGGAAGCCTGGAGAAATCACCTACAGGATTCCACAAGGTAATGCCTCCCTGCTCACCAGGTTCCCATTCTTCCTTGGAGCCCCTCCCAGGGATTCAGCTGTAACAAGTGGAGAGAGAGAGTAGCGAATGTGCAAGTGTATAACAAGTCTGGCTTGCTCCTGATTTCCCCTCCATGCCCTGTCCCCTCCACAGCACATCTGTATTTCTCATATGTACCCAGAAGCTCTACTGGGTTCTACAAGAACCCTCAGAAAGGAAGGTCAAAATACCCTAGAGGTGGAAGAGGGTGCCAGTTTGGGTAGGGTAGGAATAGATTGCAATCTAGTTGTAGTTAGATAAGATTGTCATGCAGCCAGAGTGTGATCTTTTCTAAGTTAATAAACCTGATGATTTCATTGCTGTGTCAACATCAGAGAGTACACTCACAAGATCCTAGATCGCATAACCTGCTAAACACCTAGGCTCTAACCTGCTTTTATTTTATTTTATTTTATTTTTTTGGTACCAGGGATTGAACTCAGGGCATTTGACCACTGAGTCACATCCCCAGCCCTATTTTGTATTTTATTTAGAGACAGGGTCTCACTGAGTTGTTTAGCACCTTGCTGTTGCCTGAGGCTGGCTTTGAACTTGCAATCCTCCTGCCTCAGCCCCCTGAGCTGCTGGGATTACAGGTGTGTGCCACCATGGCCAGCTTAATTTTTTTTTAAACTGTGCAAATTTTTACCTTTCAAATTTTTTGTTAAAAACTAAGACACAAACACACATGTTAGCCTAGGTCTACATGGGTTCAGAATCATCAAAATCATACCTCCCATCTTTATATCTTGTCCCACGGGAAAGTCTTAAATATAATGACACATATTTAGCTTTAATCTCTTAGGATAAAAAATTTTTTTTGAATACTTGCTTAAGAATGTTTTACAGTTAACTTTTTTGTTTTCTAAAATAACAAAAATAATACAGCATAGTAAATTTATGAACCATATAACAGTAATTTATTGTCATCATCAAGTATTACGTCTCATAGATAATTTAATATGCTGCACTTTTATATGACTGGCAGTGTAGTAGGTTTGTTTACACCAGCCTCACCATGAATATACCAGTAGTGCATTGTGCTATGACATTATGCTGGCTAAGATTGACTGTAATTATAATATAAAGGGTCACCATTGTTTAAGCAAGCTGTTGTTGACAGAAGCATTGTTATGCACCACATGGGAATACATTTTTGGAGATGAAGGTAGAGAATATTTGAAATCCTAATTATTCCCACGATATGAGGGTGTGAGATTGACAGATTAGCGGGCAGGATGAATCAGTTTCAGTAATCCTTTAACACATTTAGGTGGGTCAGTGGTTCCCACCCTTCTTGGTGTAAATGCAACCCTTTTTTTATAGAAAAAAATGTCTTGAATTATGACTTGATGTTAATGTAGATTGCTATCCATTGATTAGGAAAATAATGACAAAACTGCTATGAATTCGGTAATACATTCAAATTATTTGATTATTATTAATACCCTGACAGTATTACTCTACCTCAAGCAAAAATGATTCAGTACGTTGAGATATGGCCTTTATGGCACTCACAGGTAATTCGTAGGCCCTTTGCAACACAACAGTGGTTCCTCCCAGGGCCTGGGATTGGTCATTAGGAAACCACTGACACATCCGTAAGGAAAATAAATTTTAAGGGGTTTTGGCATTTTCAAACCTTCACTTAATAACTTGACAAAGAGCAGAGAAAGTTCTTAAATGCCACATTACCAAGGTTAGTTTCCAAACTTTGAGTTATGATAGAAGTTGATTAAAACAAAACATTTTTATATAACTACAGAAAACTATAGTTAAGAAGTTTCTCAGTTTAGTATGGGTGATGAAGTTTTGAGTGTGGATATATTTAATACCAATAAAATTGTGCTGATTTCTAGATACAGTTCTGAAAGACAAAATACCTGGTTGGGTGGGAGATGAGATATTTAAAATCAACAACAGCAGACGTCACCAGCATCCAACAGACAAAAGCTGCCTACTTTACACTTGAACATGGTATAGTGCTTTGGCAGAGAGGCAGTATGGGGTAAGGATCAAAGGCCAGAGCAGAACTCATCACTTCTTGCATCAATTCAGATTTTCATGATTTTAACGTAGTACGTTGTACCAGGTGTGAGACTGTGACCATGCGGTGTCCTGACTGCCTGGTAGTGAGGTGCCCAGGGAAGGGGAGAGAAGGTAAGAAGTAGTCTGAAAATGTCCCTTGATGGAACAAAACATAAAGCACCTTTTCCTTGTCCTGCCCAATGCTTGTGGTCCAGCAGTTTTTAGAGATCTGGATGGAATCCATCAGGCTGGGGGGGGGGCACCATCCTCAGGATTCCAGAATGTTCTACAGGCAGTAGGTAGCTGATGCTGTTTTTTCTTCTCCCCAGGAGAACTCCATTCAGCTCCTATGACTGTAGAGGGAGTCTCCAGCCCCACCTTTGTTCTCGCCACCTTTATGTATTCTGGAACAATACATGGAGGGGTGGGATGTCACAAGGATCCAGTTCTGAGCATTGACTTTCTGATTCTTCTGCACACAGGTGGTTTGTTTACATATGTTTCTGGAGCCAATTACCTCGGTGAGATCATTGAATGGATCGGCTATGCCTTGGCCACTTGGTCCCCTCCAGGACTTGCTTTTGCCTTTTTCTCACTTTGTTTCCTTGGGCAGCGAGCTTTTCATCACCACAGGTAAGCTTTTCAATAAATGTGGCAGCACCCAGGTAGCTTTCCTTTCCAGACAGGGTTTTAGCACAGGGAGTCTGATTTAGAAACCTTATTTATTCTTTTTCAGGGAAATTGGATACAATGATCTGGGCTGTTAAACTCTGACTTTTAAGGATTTTGCTGGCATTGCAATTTAGCTGGATGACAGAAACAGTAAACACTTTTCTAAGAGCAAAAACCAGCCCACGTAGATGGAGGCCCTTGAGGTGACAGTTGGGAATCCACTGTGTCTACCCTTTGAAGAAGCCTTCCCAGCAAGGGCCTCTCATATCCAAGTGACTGTTGACCCAGGTTCTGTGCTTGGGGCAGTAAGCTGTAGATAATGAGTTAAGAGACTAAAGAAGTCCAATTCAGTTCCCTTCCTCTATGATTCTGGAAGTGTGTTCTGTGGGGGAGACCACAGCTCGCACCCCCAAAAACTTCACAGGTAATTCTAAGGTACAGCCAGGATAGAGAATCACTGGGAAGAAGCCCTAACTGGGTGCCTATGTGGATGCTGTTTTAGGGAGCTATTTTTAGTTCAACGCTTGGTGCTAACAGTTCAGGTAGTCACAGAGCCCTGTAAACTGCAGAATGATTATTTATTCTGGAATCTGCCAGTGCTGGGGCTTGTTCTGGCACTGTCCTTCCTTTACCTACTTTCCACCTCTCATAGCCAAGGCTATGGTTAAGGTAGGGTAAGCAATCACATGTGTGGTATGCAATTGTCATACTGCCCCCTCTGCTGGTACACACTGGTATTGCAGGCATCTAGAACCTTCCCTCTGGTCTGGTCTACAGCTTCACTAACCTCACCAGGGGTGGGGTGGGGACAAAAAGGGGTAGCTAAAAGTATCACTGGAAGGAAAAGGGTAGCACATGAACTTATTAACTGGCTTTAAACCTGAGTGTGACTTTTATATCTATTTCCTAAAATGGCTTTTGTAGAAAGAGAAAGCCTGTGATTCCTGGAGACTGAGGTAGATGCTGTAACAGTGGTCCACTTTACCTTTTCAATATAGCCCTTGCTGCTTATTTTAAAAGGGACATGTTTTTCTTTTCCTCTTCTCCTTCTCCCCCTCCCTAACCAGGGTACAGGGAACAAGATCATCTTGAGTTTTCTGTACTCCATAGGAAGGAGATGTTATCCTAAGATTAAGGATGTGACTTTCTCTCAAATTAACAATTGAATTTCAACACACCTTCAGGGCACACCTAGGAGCCCTCGTCAGGGCACACAAATGTAATCTTTGAAGAGCTTCTTTAAAAGCCCTCTGTTTTCCCTGATGGGCAGAACCACAGCCTCTGGGACTAGAGGCCCTTGTGTTTCTCTTTTGCTAGCAAAGCAATGAAACTTCTCTTTCCTTTTTCTCAAAACAGTGTCCTCATTATTAAATTGGCATGAATTGGCATCAGGGAAAAGGACCAAGCTTTTGGTAACAAAATTGGTGACCCAGATGGGACCTGAGAGCAGTGCCCGCTCCAGCTTTCTTGGACAGGCCTGCCACTCCAAGCTGCACTTCCATAGTAAGATGTAAGATGGACTTTTTTGAGAGCTGACTGCTGGAAAGTTAGGAGACAGGCAATATGCCTCAGGTTAAACCAGAGGAGCTATTCCTGTGACTAAAGGGAGGGACTGAGGGATGGTCCAGCAGTTGTTGAAGCCCCTTGTTGCTTCAGGGAACTGTCACCTTCCTTCCCTGAACTGTATGGATTGCTCCATCTTGGTCTACTTTGAAAAAAAGGAAACTGCGGGAAAGTTACAACACCTTGGCCGTTTGGTAAGCTCCTCTGGTGTGCACACTGAGACCCTTGATTCTACATATCTGGTCCCCCTTTGTGGGGACATCTGTGGCACCATTGGTGTAGAAGTCATGGTTAATCAGGAACTGGGAACTTGGGGGAATTTCCTCCTATCTGGTCTGTATGTTTTAAAGGTTCTTGTCTGTCAGCCATGGTTTGGGGATCCTCTGTCTCTGTATTCTGTTTATATCTGTTTCTGGCCCTTTAAGACATGGGCAATAGCTGGGCATGGTGGCGCACACCTGTAATCCCAGCACTTGGGAGGCTGAGGCAGGAGGATCTCGAGTTCAAAGCCAGCCTCAGCAACTTAGCGAGGCCCTAAGCAACTCAGTGAGACCCTGTCTCTAAATAAAATACAAAATAGGGCTGGGGATGTGGCTCAGTGGCAGAGTGCCCCTGGGTTCAATCCCTAGTACCGCCCCCCCCCCAAAAAAAAAGACATGGGCAATACTGTATGGATCCTATAGATTGTTTCTTGGGAAAGATCTTGGCTTAATGGGCCGCCTATGGATATGAATCCATCTAAGAAAAAGTGATATTTTATCCTAACAATCTGGTCTTTGAATGGTTTTCTGAATTATTGTACAATCTTGCAGTTGGAGCTGGTCTGTTAGAGATAAAATATGTGAAAGATTCTGTATGTACAGGCACGTGTGGAATTACATTAGAAGGAGTCTAAACAGTGAAAAAGTAAGTTGGATGCAAAGAGGTGCTGCCTCTAATGTGCGAGTATAACAGGACACCAAAAGAGGATTTAAAATTTTGTTTTTTTAGTCCTTTCAACCCAGTGCTGACAGCCTGAGTACTGCTTCTCAGCCTGGCCCATGGCAGCTGCAGATCATCCTGCGGTGGGTCAGGGACAGCAGTCCTGGGATAAAGGAAAAAAAAAAAAAAAAAAATCCCAGGAAAGCTGCCTGGTCTGTAGAGAAATGGGTAAAGAGGACCTGGCCTCTACCCTGCTTCCAACCACTCTTTGCACAGGGAAATAAAATCAGAGTTTGAGAACAGGGACCAGTTTACCATTTCTGCAGACAGATGAAATCTATGAGGGCTGTAGGCCTCACTGGCTTCTTTCTGGGTTCTTGTCTTGTGGATTCAAAGAATGAAATCCACGGATGGTGGCAGAGGACAAAAGTAAAAGAAATAAAACTAGTTTTGAATGAGAGAAAAAAGATGGAACTCCTGTAATGTGAGGGGGAACTGGTGGAAAACTTCTCCACTTGAATCTATGAGTCTGGCTTGGCCCATGACTTTCTATTTGGCTGTGTACTTTTGGTCCTTAAGTCTCAATTTTCTGTACCCACCATTGGGGTCCAAGACAAAGGAGTGGACTGGAGTGCTTAACCTCACAGGGTTGCCTTTACATTTGAAAGAAGCCTTATCTGGGGCCCATTACACTCACTGTCTGATAATTAACTAGCCTACCTTATGGGGGTGGGTGGGGGTAAAAACTGCCAGTCACAAAGAACAGGGCAGTGGGTACCAGTACTATTAAATTATAACGTGGGGACAAAATCTTCTCCCCTTTTAATACCTGACAAGGGGCGGCATTTGGCCAGGACCCACTTCTGAGTGCAGCCCTGCCTGTTACCCACAGAGCTAAAATACATGGGCTTCCCAAGTCCCCATGTAGCAAGCGTCTGTGTCTTGGCCCTGCAGATTTCTGTAGAGAGGTCCCTAACAATCTGTATGGTCAATGTGACCTTCACTGAACAGAGAACCCTAGATGTGTATGTATATAAAGAGAGAGTCTCTGGGTACAACTGACAGTGGGGAACTCTCTTGTCGAAGGCAGGATGATGATGAAAAGGGAGACTGACCGGTCAAACAAAGGAACCCTTGAGTGCAAACTGGAAGGAGAAAGGATTAAGGCATGGTTTTTAAAATATGCCAGACTGTCTCTTCCCTCTCCTGGGATAAACTCTGATGTGCAGATTAGAGGTACAGGTAACATTCTCACCCCAAATGCAACACCTTCATATGCAAGTGCTCCCCAGGAAAAGAAAGCAGAGCCTGCTCTGGTGGAGGCCTACTAGAAAGGAGCAAGGCCTTTTAGGCCAAAAGGGACCCTGGGAAAGGTGATCAGTGTTATCTTAACCAAGATGTTTTAGGAGGAAATAACTTGCCCCAGGGGAGAAATAACCCCTTAAGAAAGAGGCATAAATGGGGATTCATTCTTTTCTGGACAATTGTTTAAAACCTGTGTAAGATCGGAGGTGGGTGGCCAAAAAACAGGAGTCAGACCCAAAGCGGCCTAACCAAGCTTTATTGGGATTTGGCTCTTGGGTGAGACTCCCCAACCCTCCAGGGTAAAGGTCAGAGTGGAGAGGCGGAGAAATTGCACGGGGCCCTGGATGCCCAGGGTCTTTATAGCCTGGAATGGGCTGAGGGTCCTGCTGAGTGATAGGTGGATGTGAGGGTCAGTGGGGTTTATCTGTCCACGTTTGATTGGTCCCTCTGGTGCGCTGCCTGCCTGACGCTCTCCATACTTGCAGCGGGTTGCCAGTTGTCCTGCTCCCTCCCATCCAGTCGCCTACATCTGACCTGACAATGTGTATCTAGTCAGCTTTGCCAGATACCCTACTCTGCCTATACTGCCTTTAAAAAACCCAGTTTCTGGTAGTGGCCAGCCATCCCGGGTGCCCCTGTATTGAGTTCAATTTTGTCCTCTAAAGACAAGTTGAAGTTCCAACCCGTACCAGCCTCACTCTAACCTCCATCTTCATGTGGCTGTCTCTGTTAGCACAAAGGAGCGAGCCGGGTGCAAACTTCATGGATCAGCACAGCCTTTACTCAGTGATGAAATCATGCATCTGGTGGACTCCCTTTCCTGGTGGAAAATGAGCCACTGGCCAAAGGGGGAGTCTGTGCTTATATAGGTCACACTGAGACGTGACTTAATTATTGACAGAGCATGTCAGTTTGGGCACTCAGAAAACAGGTTTGTGAGAAATTGAAATTTGTTTTTGCTGGGCAGTGTTTTTACTGGGGAAGAAGGGAGGGTCTGGGGTCAGCCTTCAGTGCTTATCTCGTTCCCTTCAGGGTCCCATTGTACTGTCACTGGGAAAGGATTTATCCGGGGAAGGATCAATGCTTTGGCTTCCTCCTGGAGAGGGCCATTCTAGGTTTGCTGGATATCTCCTTCCCAGGGATTGTCCTGTCACTGGGAAAGAATGTATTGGGAAATACATTCTGTATCAGTGTGCGGCCTTCTTCCTCACTCCCTGTCCCCAGGCCACACTATTTTGGGGTGTGTCATTTTCCAAGTCTTACAGCCTCTCCTGTGTGTCTCTGTCTTATGTCTTTTCCTCTTTCTTTGAAGGACACCTGTTATATTAGATTAATGGCCCAGGTTGCTCCAGGGTAACCGCATTTTAATTTATTATGTCTGCAATGATCCTAGTTCCAAAATGAAGTCATATTCCTAGATATTGGGAGTTAGGACTTCAGTATATCTTTGAGGCAGGGGGCAAAAATGCCCCTCCGCGCAGGGGCATTCCCAGGGTCCATGAGGGATCCTTTCCTGGGAACATCACCAGTTCTCTGGGGTTAACTTTAGCTGTCCTCTTTGGGAGCTTCTGTTTCCCTGTATTTCCCAGCTGAATCCAAATGATGCTTCTTTCCATCACATTTGAAAAAAAATTCTGAAGCCGGGCGTGGTGGTGCACGCCTGTAATCCAAGCGACTTGGGAGGAGGATCATGAGTTCAAAGCCAGCCTCAGCAACTTAGCGAGGCCCTAAGCAACTCAGTGAGACCCTGTCTCTAAATAAAATACAAAATAGGGCTAGGGATGTATCTCAGTGGCCAAGTGTCCCTGAGTTCAATCCCTGGTTCCAAAAACAAAACAAAACAAAACAAATTCTGGTAAAATAATGTACATATCATAAAGTTTGCCATCTGAACAGTTTTTAAGTGTAAAATTCAGTGGCACGAGGTGTGGTTGTTAACATTGCACATCTCTCACCGCTGCCTCTGGCGATTCCTTTTTAACTCTCAACATAAGAACTGTCAACATTCATAAGAGATGAGCTACAGCAAAGAGAAAAAGATATGCAAATGACCACCTGGAAGATGCAGGCCCTCAATAACTCTAGGTCAACTTGTAACCAGGGTTTCTGACACAATATCCTTGACTATTGGCTGCTGTTCTGTTGTATTTGTGACTCTGCCTTTCTTGTCTTTTAGGTTCTACCTCAAGATGTTTGAGGACTATCCCAAGTCTCGGAAAGCCCTTATTCCATTCATCATTTAAAGAAACCAAATAAAAAAAGAGCAAAACTACTATAAGACCAGTAAAAATCTCAAGATGCTGAAACTATAATTTGTAAAATTACATTATATAAGTGTGTATGTATAAAATGGTAGTTACCATTCTGCCAAGTGGCCTGGAGATTCTGCATGATGTGGAATCTATGCTAATCTCCTATTGGAGTTTTGAAAAGACCTTTTCTAAGTGGAGACATTTTCTTCTTAGCTATGCCTCTTCAAAAGTGCAAAGCTTCCCATATGTTTTTCTACTGGCTAATCCCAGTACGCGTGGCTTTTTCCTACTCTGTACCAATGTAGGACAGCTCTGTAGCCCCAAGTGCTTCAGAACTTATGAAAGGCATACGTTTTGAACCTCTGCAGAGTGGCAGAGGATTAAATTCTGAAGCCACAAACACTCAAGAGCACACCCACTCCTCAATGGAAACCTAGTCCTTCTCCTTAGCTAATTAGGAAAGATGTGAAGAGGCCAATTCACATCTGCCTGCTCACATTGCCAAAAATGTACTGATGCATTGACCGCAGTTCAAATTTGTGCAGTGTCTTAACTGATGGATGCCTTGGTCTTCCAGAAGATTCCACAGTCCCCATTAGAGATATCAGCTTAACCCAGAAAGCTGGTGTGGGTTTTCTTGAAGGTCAGCTGTGTTGTTTTGTTTTTGCTTTATGATACAATGGATCAAAGCCAGAGACTCTTGCATGCTAGCAAGTGCTCTACCACAGAGCCACATCCCTAGCCCTTCCCCAGAAGTTCAGAGTTTAATGACAAAGAAAAGAATATGAGGGCTGGGGATATGCCCTCTGTTGCAAGGCAAGCACAAGATCCTGAGTTCAATCCCCAGCACCCCCCTACCCCAAAAGAAAAAAAAGAAAAGAAAAGAATATGACCCTGAATGACTACTGAGAGAGTAAAGAAGGGCTTTGCAACATGCATCACAACTCTCATGCTCTTGGAAACAAATGAGAATAACCAATAAAGGAAATTAATGAGTGAGATCAAGAGATCTAAAGGATAAATACAACAGAAGCCCCCAGCAGCTTGCCTCTTCTGGAATTTCTTCACCACACCACAGAGCTCAGCACCTGTCAAGATGTGCCCCGGGGTTGCAGGGGGCGGGATTGAACTTCAGCCTTCATGGTCCCAAGGGCAGAAGATGAGAACAGCAGACAGAAACATCTGGACAGAAGACCTGTTTCATCATGTTCAGTTTCACACCTACCTGGGCTTTCCTTTTTTTTAATTTAAAATTTCTCAAATTTAAAACTTAGGAGGTTCTGTATAAAACTCTGGCATTCCAGCTTTCTTTAATAACTTGGAGGATCTTAGCACCCAGCCCTCGTTCCCACTTGAGAACCTGGGACTGAGTCGCAAGTAAGCATTTGAGTTTGCAGCGTCTTTGAGGGCATCACTCTGCTGGGCTCAAAGGAAAGGACTGAGCACCCAATCCGAATATACACAAATATTTGTCTCCTAGGCCTGCTTTGTGGTAAGCATTGGCACTACTCAGCAAAGTGTTTGAGAACGGACCACCAGTTTTATCAGGTGTGGTGCTAACATACAGAAACTCACTCTGTAAGACACGGAGAACTTGAAAGAAATGGGGATAAAATAGGTGGCTGAAAAATACCAATTGTAATTACATAACTATGTGTTTCCCTGTTCATTAAATGCCTCTCAAGTCACAGATGTTAAGTAAATTTGTTTGAATTAAAAGATCCTGGGACTTCTGGAGATTTTTATAATACATTAAGTTGTATTTCCCTCCAGTCCCCCCTCCCCCCGGTTTTTTGTGTTGCTTCCTTTTTTCTGTCTTCTCTCTTCATTTTTGCTAACCTGAAATTAGGGACTGTGAGCAGGCAATGAAGTATGACTTACAAAATTTCTTTATCACAGTTCAAAATCCCAAGGAAGTACAATAAAGGAATAGGAAAATATGCTGTTTTCAGGTATACACAAGGGGAAAATTGTGTGTTAGCTTTCTGTCTCTATAACAAATACCTCAGATAAATCAACTTATAAGGAGAAAAGTTTAGGCTGGGGTGTAGCTCAGTAGTTGAGTGCTTACCTAGCATGTGTAAGGCCTTAGGTTTGATCCCTGGCATTGAAAATATTTTAAAAAGAGAGGGGAAAAGTTTATTTTGGCTCATAGTTTCAGGGCTGTTAGTGTATGATTGCCTGGCACCATTGCTTTGGGTCTGGGGTGAGGTTCATGGGAGGAGCATGTGGTAAGGTAATACCATTCACCTCCTGGCCAAGAAGCAAAAAAGGGAAAAGCCTGGGTTCCCACAATCCCTTTGGAGGGTATACCCTCCAGTGATCCAAAGACCTCCCCCTAAGCCCCACCTCCTCAAGTCACCACATCCCAATAGTGCCACCCTGGGGAACTAGCCTCTAGTGCATGGGCCTATTGGGGCTACTCAAGATCCAAACCATGGAACTCACTGAGATAAATGGTAGCCTGAGCTCACCTGAAATAAAAGGCGTCTAGTTCTCTTATGACTTAAAAACTTCTGTTATTAAATCCATTATCTTATTTCAATGAAAAACCCAGGACAGTCCCTAAAATGTATTAAATGCTGGATAAATGACAGCTACGTTTTCTCTAGTAGAGATCAGGATAAAACTGCTATATGGCAATTCCACATTTTTGCCACAAGAGGGCACTTTCCAAAATGTTATTCAGGCCAACAATCCTGACTCAATTAGGTGACTTACATTGGGGGGAAATCCCCACAAAACTCCAACCCTGTGGCTGTTCCAAGTTCTCATTATTATGTATCCTCTTAATTTAAATGAGATATAGAGCAAACTCCCCGTAATCTGAAATTTTCTCTGGATAACTGAGTTATTGTCAGTATCATAGATCCATTGTTTGCAACTCCAGTTTTATTTGTTTAGGGCTAGAATATAAATATGGATTAAAATAATGAAGTCGGACTGTGTGCTCATTCTTAGTGGAATTTCTCCCCATTCCTCCAAAAAATGGAGGGCAACAAAAATAAAGCCAATGGAGGTTTCCACAGAGCGCGTTTGGTGAAAATGCTATAGTGATGTCTTAACTAACAAGGTGCTCTAGCTTGCTCTTGTGGAAGAAGCTTTTGTGAAGGGGTTATTTCCTGCTGATTTTGTAGAATTTAGACTTGACAAAGGAGCCAAAAACATACAATGGAGAAAAGATAGCCTCTTCAACAAATGGTGCTGGGAAAACTGGAAATTCATATGCAGCAAATTGAAACTAAACCCCCATTTCTCACCCTGCACAAAACTCAACTCAAAATGGATCAAGGACCTAGGAATTAGACCAGAGACCCTGCACCTAATAGAAGAAAAAGTAGGCCCAAATCTTCATCATATCGGCTTAGGACCAGATTTCCTTAACATGTCTCCCACAGCAAAAGAAATAAAAGAAGGAATCAATAATTGGGATAGATTCAAACTAAACAGCTTTTTCTCAGCAAAGGAAACAATCAGCTATGTGAAGAGAGAGCCTACAGAGTGGGAGAAAATCTTTGCCACACACACTTCAGATAGAGCATGAATATCCAGAATTTATAATGAACTCAAAAAACTTTACAGCAGGAACGCAAATAACCCAATCAATAAATGGGCCAAGGTAATGAACAGACACTTCACAGAAGAGGATCTACAAGCAATCAACAGATATATGAAAAAATATTCAACATCTCTTGTAATAAGAGAAATGCAAATCGTAACTACCCTAAGATACCATCTCACCCCAATTAGAATGTCTATTATCAAGAATACAAGCAACAATAGGTGTTGGCGAGGATGTGGGGAAAAAGGTACTCTCATACATTGCTGGTGGGGTTGCAAATTGGTGCAGCCACTCTGGAAAACAGTATGGAGTTTCCTTAGAAAACTTGGAATGGAACCACCATTTGACCCAGCTATCTCACTGCTTGGCCTATACCCAAAGGACTTAAAATCTGCATATTATAGTGATGCAGCCACATCAATGTTTATAGCAGTCCAATTCACTATAGCTAGATTGTGGAACCAACCTAGATGCCCTTCAATAGATGAATGGATAAAGAAAATATGGTATATATACACAATGGAATATTATCCAGCCATAAAGAATAATAAAATTATGACATTTGCAGGTAAATGGATGGAGTTGGAGAGTATCATGTTAAGTGAGATAAGCCAATCCCAAAAAACCAAAGGCTGAATGATTTCTCTGATAAGTAGTTGATGGCATGTAATGGGGGCGGGGGGGGGGGGGGAGGGAGGAAAAGAATGGAGGAAGGAATGGAGGAATGGATTGTATAGAGGAAAGTAAGGGGAGGGGGTGGGAAAGGAAAGATAATAGAATGTGACAAACATCATTATACTATGTGTATGTATGAATATGCAAATGGTGTGATTGTACTTTGTACACAACCAGAAAAATGATAGTTGTACTCCATTTGTGTACATTGAACCAAAAATAAATTAATTAAAAAAAAAAAAAAGCTGAAGCAGCCCTTCCACATCAGCTGGCCCCACCCCTTGGGATCACAGCTGGAGATGCTGAGACCATGGTACGAAACTGTTTCCCTAAGGTTCAAGTGGTCTGGGAAGCAGCAATCTCATCTTGTCCCTTGGAAAGTCAGAAGCCTTTTTCTTTTTAGGGGACAGACAACTTTCCCAAGAGAGACTCAGTAGAGACTCCTGAGTCTGAACACACTCATTCAGTGATCACTTACTGAATATTTATTAAATGCAATATTTATTAAATGCATATTAGTGGGTAGGAGGATAATATTTTTAAGTTTTTATTTATTTATTGGTGCTGGGATCCAACCCAGGGCCACACACATTCCAAGTGTGTGCAAAGTGTGTGTGCTACCACTGAGCTACAACCGCAACTCTGAGGATATTGTTGAATTAGGCACGCTACTTGTCCTTTAGGGCCTACCACTTGGATTTCTATAAAACTCATGTTGGAGAAAAATAACCAGATCATAGTACTGGGCCTCAATTCAGACACACCTGTTATCTTGTCCTTGCTTGTGAGTAATCTGTTTCTTTCATTCTGGGAGGGCCGGGCCTGTGCCCTTGCCATGAACCGATTTGCCAAAATGAGCGATTTTCCTGCCCTGGTTGCTAGAGAGGACCTTTGTGTTCAGTATGGAAAACGTTTCTACTTACAAACTCCCCTTATCCCAACCTTAACTTCAGGAAAGCAACACTGGCTCCGCTGTGTCCTAAAAGTTAAAAAAAGAAGAAAAAAGGCTAGTGAAAAATTTGCAACTAAACAGTGATTTAGTGGTTTACACTCTTCCAAGAACAAATAAATAAACCTGGGGTTCTACAACCCTGGGGTTTTACAATGGCGGCCTTGACTTTCAGGGGTTCCCTCATGGCAATCTCACTAAGAAGCAGACCAGCCCGCAAGCTCTGGTGTGTGAAGGATGGACTCAAAGAGTCATTTTCTTCTCCCTGGGCTTTGATTTCCTAAGAGCCTGTGGGCAGAAGTCCAGGCAGAGCAGGGTTTAAACAAATGTAAAGCGAATCCTTCTAGAGAGTCCTTCTGCTGATGGCTTTGCAGCTTGACACTATCCTGTGTTGAAAGAAAGGGGCTCGGAGCCGGAGGCCAATATGGAGGCCTGGACGAGTTCATATCCTGTAGAGTGAGACACGTGTTCATTCTCTCCACAAGTCCACTGAGTTGTGATCTTAATAGGCTCTCCGGTTTGTTTTGAGTGGATTTCTTCCTGCTGACCTTAGCGTGGAGTTTGGATGACTGGAACAACTGGGTGGGGAGGATTAAGGTGTTCACCAAGCTGCGCTGGTTCCTGGGCTTGCTGGGTTCCAGGTCTGGTTCTGCAGACTGCAGTCAGAGGCTAGATGGGGGTGTCCAGCACGCCTTCCCACAAGGCAGGAAGAGCATGGGGCAGTGAGGGCAGGCGGGGTGTTACGTGGGAGGCCACGGGAAGGCTGGCCATGAAGGAAGGCAGGAGCCTCTGGAGAGGGCCCATCCCCAGTAGAGTGGATTCCCCCTTTCCTGTGGCCACACTGCATGAACCCGATCCTTTCCTTACCCTCCCAGGGAAAGAAATCCCTCTGAGACGGAGAATGAACTCTTCTTTGAGCTCCATTTTCATAGGAGAAGCTGTTTCCTTAAACAAAAGCCATATGGTTGTACCTCACAATAAATATTTTAACTTTATTTCTGTCAGCTCACCTCGTAAAGATGGTTTTCGGGTTGCATAGCAGTGACTGTTATGAGAAAGAGGTGAAGTCATGGTTCTGGGAAGTGTGTGGTGGCATCCAAGTGCCATCAGGCCAGTGGGGAGAGAGGAGCATCCAAAGGAGTGAGTGTCCACACTGCTCACGCCGGTTTGCTTTCTCTTCCCCAGAGGCTCCTGTCAAAGTCGTCCTTCCTTAGGGATGCATGCTTTTTTTTTCTCTTTTTTTCAGTGTTGACTAGAAAGCCAATGCCAATTAAATTTCATTCATTCATTAATACTTTGCTTTTGTCACAAGTTGTCTTTTAGACACTGTTTCATTAAAAATATTCTCTGTGGTGGTTTATACCAGGATGAACTGTCAATAGCTGAGTGGAGGTACACAAATATGGGAATAATAAATAAAGCCAGAGAGCCAGGCTCAATGGCGCACGCCTGTAATCCCAGGCAGGAGGATCGAGAGTTCAAAGCCAGCCTCAGCAAGGGCAAGGCACTAAGCAACTCAGTGAGACCCTGTCTCTAAATAAAATACAAAATAGGGCTGGGGATGTGGCTCAGTGGTTGAGAGCCCCTGAGTTCAATCCCTGGTTCAAAAAAAAAAATAAAAAATAAAAATAAATAAATAAATAAATAATAAAGCCAGAGATAAAGCTGGAGAGCAACCGTGGCCAGAGATCACGGATAGTGGTGGAGTGCGAGGTGACGACTGGTTGCTGGATCCTCAAAGATGGAAACCAGTTAAACTTATAGCTCTCACAAAACAAAAACGAAAACCAAAAAACAGAAAACCAAGGAAGTAATTGTCCTGAGATGTCGACCATTACTGCTTTGAGAAGTGTGATCCTTTTCTTCACTGTGGCGTGGGGAGTACCTTACAACCAGTGCAGCGGTCACTTCTGTCCAGCCTCTCATCACGGCCTCCCTGTAAGGACTGTAATCAAATGCCACAGCTCAATTCTGTAAAAGCAAAGGGGATGTTTTGTTCCCACTGAGTGTGCAGAAAGCCTAAAGAGAAAAATCCAGCTAGTTTGCAGTCATGGCTGTTGTTGGGTCCTTTAATGAGCTGAGATAGAAAAGCCACCAAAGAGCAGGATTCCCAAAGCTGAGCCCAGCACATAAGCTCTTTCACTTTGGGCAAAGTGTAGGAGGAAGAGGGAACTGCTGTCAGAGTAGGAAAAAAGAAAAATAGGAATTCTGATGAGTTCCTAATGGCTGAGTGGGGCCTAGCATGAAAGTTTAGAACCCCGGGAGCCCAGGTCATAAATGACTCTACTAGGAGGACCAGCCATCCTGACCTGCCCAGCACAGAGGAGTCCCTGGGACACAGGACTCTCATGCTCAAATTGGGAAAGTCTCAGGTCTGTCAGGATCAGATCTTAGTCTCCTTGCCTGGCCTTTGACCCAGGGCTCCACCTGTAGCTTACCAGATAAATTCGGGACAAGAAAGGAGACCCAGGAAAGACCCTCTTGATTGTGCACAGTCACCAAAGCTCATCGTCTTCCACACCTTTCTCACATATAGTGGAAAGCAGCACAGTGGCACATACCTATAATCCCAGTGACTTGGGAGGCTGAGGCAGGAGGATTGTAAGCTCAAAGCCAGTCTCAGAAACTTAGCAAGGCCCTAAGCAACTTAGTGAGATTCTGTCTCAAAATAAAACAATAAAAAAGGACTGGGAATGTAACTCAATGGTTAAGTGTTCCTGGGTTCAATTCCCAGTACCAAATAAATAAATAAAAATAAATAAAATAATAATTCAAAAAATAAAAGAATGGAAAAACTTTGGGGGAGTGACAGGAACCCCACCACCACCACCTATGCCTTCTCTGAGGGCCCAAGCAAAGGAAGGACCCCTGACTCTAGGGGAGAGAATAAGGAAAAACAAATACCAGGAAGGGGGAGATTCAGGAATCTACCCTGTTCCCAGGCCCAGTTTCCAGTTATGCTGCCCCAGGGAAAAGTAAAAATTATTTCTTTGGCGAAGGGACAGAAAATTCACCAACTCCCTCCATGGGTCTTATGCCTAGTGACGAGCATTAGCTGTCTGCTGCTGGAGGAGGGTCATAAAATTGTCCCACATCCCAGACAATGTTACCCTGATGCTGAGGGAGGGGTAGACACAAAAACTACCTGCTCCTGAGGAGAGGGCAGGAAATCCCATCAGGCTCAGAATCCTGCAGGGATGCCAAGAGGAGGTCTGCTACCACTGGGAGCCTGGTGGGCAGGAAACTCCTCCTGCCCAAGACCCCCACAGTCCAGAATTTGACTCCAAGAGGGCAGGGTTTGAGAAATCCCCATCATGGTGGCCCAGTGCATGGGTCCAGTAAGGCTGAGGCTGTAGCAGAGGAACCAAGGAACTACACTATGCCCATCATAAGCCTCAGGAACAAGCATGAGCAGTCTGCCAACAGAGCACGGAAAGACCCCCTGCTTCACTGCAGCGCACACATCCAAAAGCTGAGGCTAGAGAAGACGAAGGGACAACCCCTCTGGCCCTGCGGGCCTCACACTGCGGCTGGGTTCGGCTCCCAGGAGCCCGGGCTCCACTCTCTCTACTTCCTTCTTGTCACATCAACTTTCCGCAACCAGTCCTCCTCTCCAAGCTTTTGTTCCTCTTCCAAACAGACCAGAAGTGTCTCCCACTCCCCATTTTTCTTCCTCAGCAAAACCAAATTCTTCTTCAGAACCCTGCGCCAGCCTCCTTCCCTCTTGTCAGCTCCCCTGAGCTCTGCAGGAAGGACAGACTCTTTCTCCTGGATGATTTATTGTTCTTGCTTTTACAACAGGGGTCGCACACCATGTGGTCCCAATTACCAGCCTGTCTTTTCCCCTCTGCTGCAGCCTGAGTCCAGAATAGTCTAGTTTGCTGATTGAGCCTCTTCAGAAGGGCCAGTCTGTGGCCTTTTGAGTGGGCGAGAGGCTGCCTCAGCTGATGGATGCTTCTTGGGGGAAGAAGGAAGAAACCTGGACTCTGATGCTTGCTATCCATTTTTGCCCTCATGGTGCCTGTGTTGTTGTAAAAGTGAACATGAGTCTGGGGAATGAGAACTGATCCATATGTCAGCTGAGATGACCTCATGCCATCTCCTGGAATCCCCAAGATTAGCCATTTTGGGCCATCACAGCTTCTCCAGGGAATTATGCAGAGGGAAAACTCCAAGCATAAACGCTGTATGTATTGTCACAGTTTTTCTCTCAAAACTTGGTGAGCTGGGCTGGTCACTTGACTTCAGACTGGGCTAATGCTGACATGGAAAGCAGGCTGAGAGGCCCCTGCCCTGGGCTGTGCTAGCTTCTCAGCCTTCCAGATGAGGAAAGGTAAACAGAGGTCAAGTTGGGGAAGAGCACACTCATGTACCCCTGCTTTTCCCTTCTCCTTCTAAGTCAAGAGATATGGCCCAGTAAGAATAAAACTACAAACACAAGTGAGGTGTCCATGAGGAAAGTGAAAGGGTAGTAAGGTAACACTTTGGCAGAATAGCATTTAACCAAAGCTCTATTGTGTAACGAGCACCTCCCTGATTGATCCCACAGAGCTGCTAATGAAGAGGAATTCTATGATAAGTGTGGAAGCTTCTCTGAACTCTTACAGGGTCTTGCTTCTTAAGCAGTAGAGTTGGTTGTGGGTCTTTTCCTCATTTTGGCAGGTTTGTGTAGAAAAGACCCAGCCACAGAGGTATCTGAAACCAAGGACTGGCACTGCAGAGAAACTAGAAATTCTTTATCAGGATGCCCTTAAACCAGTTTCTGATGAAGGACAGCTGTCAGAATTGATGGTGATCTTCAGTGCATGGCTTCAAGTGCTCCCCACAGATATGCAAAATTGAAGGAACATATTCCTAAGGCATACATCATTTTGCTTGCTTGCATGCTCCAAGGACAGGCAAAACTTCCTTCTTTTGTGGGTCAGTCCATACATCTGTCTATACATATAGCCATTCATCCATCCAACCACAGAAGGGAAATCTGATGCTAAAGGAGAGCCTGCCTTGTATCAAGTACTATGTTAAATGCATTTTACATACAGTATCTCATGTAACCAGACTATTATGTGCCAGGTACTGTGCTGAATATTAAGAATATTGAGGTCAATGAGGCATAGCCTCTGAGTCAGACATGTTGGTAGAGTAAGTGGGGCAATAATCTAAGGAATGAATAAGGCACAAAGAAATGCTATGGGAATCAGGGAAAAGATGTCAAAACCAGTGGACAGTGTTAGAAAATGAAGTGAGACTGGTTATAATTTGGTTATGCAGAACCTTGGTGCTGGGTAGGGTGACACAGAACAAGCCAGGTGGAGGAAAACACCCACCAAGTGAAAGCTCTGAAGAGGTCAAGTTCAGCCAGGGAGAGAATTGTAAAATCTGAACTGATGCGGTCGAAATCATGGGTCCTTGAGTTTTACTATAGGACTTAATTATAATTCTCATAGAAACGAATTTTTCCACATTTTTTATTGGCGCATTATAATTTCATATAATGGTGGGAATCGTTGTTACATGTTGGTACTTGCACACAATATAACAATATAATTTGGCCAGTATCATTCCCCAGTATGTCCCCTTTTCCTCCCTTCCTCTATTTCCCTGGTCCCTTTCTTCTACTCTACTGGTCTTGCTTCAGTTTTCATGAGACCTCCCCACTTCTTTCTTTTCCTTTTTCCTCTCTAGCTTCTGCATATGAGAGAAAACATGACCCTTGACTTTCTGAGTTTGGCTTATTTTGCTTAACATAATGCTCTCAGACTCCATCCATTTTCCTGCAAACAACATAATTCCATTCTTCTTTATGACTGAGTAAAACTCCACTGTGTATATATACCACATTTCCTTTATCCATTCATCCATTGACAGATTCCATAGTTGGGCTATTGTGAATTGTGTTGTTTTAAATCTGTATGCATGTATAGTATGATGACTTCACCTCATGGAAGATCATTCTACCTTCAGTAGCTAACCACCCCAGAAGAACCTGTCTCCTATACTCTAAGGTACATCCAAGATGTGCTTAGGACATTAATGAAACTATCCATATTGTGAATTTGCTCTTACCTACAGTATGATATTCAAGTTCTCTATTTTTAAACCCTGGGTGGAGAATTGAGATCATATAAAAGTTCTTGGATCCTGAAAAGTTTAGGCAAGTTAGAGACAGCCTGCTTACAGAGCTGGCTTAGAACCAACAAGGAACGGAAACCTACATGCTGGAGCCATGAGGGTCGACTTCTTCCTCGCCTGCTGTTTCAGTTTCCACACCACACTGTCCCTTGCTCATCTCCAGGAGAATGTCTTCTTTTCCTCTACCTGTGTGAGAACCTTGATGCATCAGCATCCCCATGTGGTCCTTACCTTCAAACTGTTGTCTATTGGCTTTTCCCTCTCCAAATAAAAGCACAGATAAGCCCTTCCTTTTAAAGAAAAAAAAGCAATCAAACTTTTCCCTTTTGCCAAATCCTTGCTTGTTTTTGTTAATCAATCATCGATTCCTCACAGTTCTCCACATTTTCTTATTCCATTTCCTTGTGTCTAAATCCCAATTTAGTCTAAGCATGTCTTGGGTTCCACCTCCTTGCTCCATTGAAATGACTCTTTGTGTATGTGTCATCTATTGCTGTGTAACAAATTTCTCAACTATTTAACAGTTCACAACAGCAAACGGTTGCTATCTCACACTTTTTCTGAAGTTCAGGAGTTTGGGAGCAACTCAGCTGGGTGGTTCTGGTGGAGGGTTTCTTGCACCCTTGCAGTGAAGCTGCCAGCTAGAGCTACAGTCACCTCAAGGTCAAGTGGGGCTTGGGTACCACTTCCCCATCCCCTCACCTCTTCATTCCCTCTTCACCCCTTCTCTCTTGGTGTCTGATTTTCCTCTCTCTTGGTTTGTTTCCCACTTCTCAGGCTTAATTCTCACTCTCCATTCCTCTTCCTTATTTGCCTCCTAGAAATTGACATGCTCCCAAGCAGAATGTCCTTTTATTCCTAGTTTTCTCTCCTAAATTTGGTGGCATCAAGGTGAACTCATAATGCTTCTCTTAAACCTTGTCCTCCTGCACTGACCACTTGGGAGTGGTCACTCTGGAACTATAGCTGTCCCCCAACTTTGGGACTCTCAGCAATGCCAGAATAATTAGCTGAATTGGAGGCAGCAAACCATGGAGTCTTGAGCAAGTTTTATTTTTGTTTAAACTAAGCAGCATTTAAAAACTCTGCAAAATAATAAGTCCAGGTTTTCATTTACTGGTGAAACCTGAGTTTCTACTTGACACAATGGATGAGGGCCAAGCAACAGCTACCTGTTTCTTCTAAGTACATGACATCCAATATATTGTGCGGTTTGCCATTGATATACCTGGCATACTTTTGGAAACACAAAGAGGTTTTTTAATGTTGCAGAATTTCATTGCATATGCAAAAATATAGGTACTTACAGCAATAGTACAGGGAATGTGGACTTTACATTGCTCCAGATCAACTTCTAAATAAAGGGAAAGGAAATCAAGTTCTGTATGAGTGAAGACTGGAGCATTTTTGCATCCATGATGGCTGCTCTCTGTCTTCTGATGTTGTTAACTGCTAATGTAGAAAATAAGCTGTCTGATTAATTGGTGCTTGTACATTTAGAATATATTTGGTCCAAGGACCATGGAAAGCCTCCTCCACTCTGATTCAATTATTGAGTCATCTAAGTTAGCATGGCAATTTCTTCCCTCTTGGTTTGACTCAATTATTTGAGTCAATTGACTTGTTGCGGGTCATCAGCTCTGAAAAGAATGATGTGTCATTTTCCTACACTTATTGCACTGGGAGTGGAGTTAAGCCCCCAGGGGGACTGAGAATTCACCTCTCCTAGAGATCGATCTCCTTCCCTAGCTGTGGCCATAGGTAAGAGATGGCACCAGGCTTTAGAAACCTTGGTTTATGGTTTATGTTGGGTAACTTCAGCCCCATAGACCAAAGTCACACAACCTGAATCTGAACAACTTTCTTTACAAACAAAACAGAAAACTATATTTTTGAAAACTTCAAAGATTTATTATATTATTAAACCAGGGATAAAAAACATGTAGGACAAGATTATAAAAGAAGAAAACTGCTCCCAAATGGTAGTTTGTTTAATCTGTTTCATTTCCCTGAGAATATTTTGCAGGTGCAATTAGGGTCCTTCTCTGAGAAAACTAGGCTTCCAAACACCTCAGCTACCTCATCGCCCTGCCATTCACTGGTTATATTTATGATCTTATTTTTTCTCCTATAAAGAACTTCAGGCATCTAATTTTTCCAGGGATCTTTATTCCCTTACAAAATTTTATCTACTCCTTCCCTGGTTCAATGCATGAAATGGGAACACAGTTTAAGACTAGGTTCTTTTAGAAGGTCTGCATGTAGCATTTTTTCTCTTCTCTACTATACTAAAATATATTACATAAATAAAAATATGGCATGAGCCAAATACATTCCCATTTCAACAGAACAGTTTCTCTGCAGGCACTGAGATTTAAGTATCCTATCAAATGAAATCAGCTCCACACTGAATTTCCCCTCTGAGTGACTATATTTCAGAGATCTCATTACCTTTGGCAGCAGGAGAAATTGGTCACCCTTCCTTTAATTTAGGCTGCACAAACAGGGGAATAAAACCAGGTCTTCTCAACTCAAGTGAACCCCAAGAATTGAGTAGCCTCAAATGGCACAACTTGCTGTTTTAACCTGAGAGTCTTAACTGATGTCATTGACAGTAGGATTTGGGATTATGAACAGTTGGTACATCCTCTTAGGTTTCTACTTTTATAGCTGAGTACACATAAAGTTGACTCTCCATTCAAGAAGAACGGGAAAGTAAGTAGATCCTGGGTGGAGGAAGTAAAAAGAGAAACAAGGAAATAGTATAACCAGGTATTTTGCATATCTTATCACATTCGATGTCATAAAACCTTGATAAGAAGGTACTCTATTATTTTTTTGGAAGGGGTGTATTATTGATGTAAAGTATGAGACTTTGAAAGACATGATGACTGGCTAGGATTCTGTCCCAGGTCTGTCTGTCCCACTCCCCAACCTATTTTCTTTCTATTGTCCCATACCACCTGGAGCATAAGGGAAAGGGAGAAACAACTAGTGGAAGGATTTATGACCCATCCACTTGAGGGTTCTGTGGGGCTTGAGAAGCTAAGGGCAAGATGACAGGCTAAGAAATAGCCAGTGAAAAGGCTGAGACGTGAGTACACAGTCCCAGGAGATCTGGAAGAATCTTCAAGACCCAGTCTTACATTTTGATGGTTTTGGAGTGTTTGGGAGGTTTTTTAGGTTCTTTTAGCCTAAAGTGAATGGTGAGTGATGGAGAAGCTGTGTGTTCTACCCAGGAAGGAGGAGAAGTGGCAGATAACCTGACTCAATCTGACTTACGTGCTGAGAGGTGGACTCTGTTTGCTGTTTGGAGCCAGACAACAGGTGCTCAAACAGAGAACTAAAGAAACAAGTCAGGGTGAGGTAGGATGGTGATAAGAACCAGGTGGAGGTGGCAGAGAGAATGGCAAGTGGCTGGATTTAGATTGTATTTTTAAGGTAGAGCTGACATTATTGCTGATGGATTGAATGCAATGTGTGAGCAGAAGAGAGAAATCAAGGATCATGTTTTGTGGCTAAGAAATGGATTGAAAGACTTACTAACTGTTATGGAGGAAGAGCAGAGCAGAACCATTTTCAGAAAGGTAGAAGGGAGCCCAGTTCAGATAAGGGTCTAATAACGTCCACGTATCTACTAGTTATTCAAGTGAAAACTTTGGGAAGACAATTGGATAAAGTCTGGAGATGCTATATGTGAGTCAGCTATCAGGACCAGAGGCACGACAGCAATGTTAGGAATCTAAATCTGTGGATTAATGTAGTCACTAAGGGAGTAAGTGTAGAAGGAGCAGAGGAGAGACCCAGGGACCGAGGGCCACCCTGGCTTTTGTGTCAAGATTGCCACTGAATGACCTTGGCACCTTCCTCAATCTCTCTCCTCCTGCACCCCCATCCAATCCATCAACAAATCTCTCTTCCAAACACTTTCATGGATATCACCCCTATTTGGGCCACTGTGATCCCACACATCAGTGACTGAAGTAGGCTTCTGTCTGCTTCCATTCTTGGCCCCCTATAGCCAATTCTTAATACAAAAGTCAAAGTGCTCTTTGCAAAATGTAGGTCAGATTATGTCACTGCCCTTAAACTCTCCAAAGGCTTCCCTTGTCATTCAGTGTAAAAGAAAAGAAACCCTTACAATGACTCACAGAGTGGTTATGCATTGGTTAGTCATTTTATGCCTATTTTCCTGTATAGTTATCGATAGCACCACTTCCTTTATTCTCAAAATGCCCTGTTTGTATAAATTATTTTGTCATCCACGTTACATATTTTCTGTGATCTGCTGCCCTGACTACCTCTCTACTTTCATTTCATACTGCTCTCCTTTGTCCATTCCATTTCAGATACACTGCCTTTTTGATTCCTCAGATGAATCAAGCATGGTCCCATCTCAGGGATTTGCAACCGTTAGCCCTCGTGTGTGGGATGTTTTAGCTTTATGCATCTGCATGCTTGTCCCTCTGTTCCTGCAGGTATCAGCTCACAGATTATTAGAAAAGCTTCCATGCCAGGCACTGGCTGTCGGTTCTCAGATGCACGACTGCCTTCTGTGTTCTCCCCTGTGCTGCAGGAACTGAATGTCGGATTCTGTTCCCAGGAGACAGCTGTGTTCCACCAAGGGAGGCATTCGTGCAAGATTGCTAACCATAGGAAGGAGAAGCCATTCTGTTTATGGCAGTGATAGCATCTCTCCCAGAAGCGCTTATGGCCACAGAGGGGCTTCCAGCATGTCACAAGATGTGATGATCTCAGCTGTGACAGCAGGGACTGTGGTGGCTCCTGAGGACCTCAGTGACAGAGGCAGGGGTCATAGGCACCTGTATCAATGGCACAGGAACATGGAGATGGAGGTGCAAGGGTTCACTCAAATGAGTGTGGACTTACGTGGCTGCCCAGGCTTCCCTGGGGCTAGCACTTGTGTCACTACAGGATCCTGTCGGAGGAGGAGGTGGGCTGTGAAGCCGGTCAGTGGGGCCCCTTCAGGGGCTGTGGGCTGAATCTTGTTTCGAATCTCTAAGCCTGGGTACCTCAGAAAGTAACTGTGTTCAGAGACAGTCTTAAAAGCGGTAATTAAGTTGAAGTCATTAGGGAGGGCCCTATCTTAACCTAACTGGTGTTTTTGTTTGTTTGTTTGTTTTGTGTGTGTGGTGCAGGGGATTGAACCCAGGGCCTTGTGCTTGGGAGGCAGGCACTCTACCAACTGAGCTGTATCCCCAGCCCTAACTGGTGTTTTTAAAAGAAGAGGAAATAGGGTTGGGGTGTAGCTCAGGGGTAGAGTGCTTCCCAAGAAGGTGTAAGGCCCTGGATTCCATCCCTAGTGCTAGGGAAAAAAAAAAAAAAAGAGGAAATTTGAAAACAAGGGAAGTCCAGGTAGGACTCAGGGAGAAGACGGCTCTGATAGCTGGTTTTATGTCACCTTGACAAGGGACATGGTTAAATATTATTCTGGGTGTGTCTGTGAGGAAATGTGTTTCTGGATGAGGTTAATATTTTGGAGGGGAGGTGGTGCTGGGGATTGGATTGAACTCAGGGGCACTCGACCACTGAGCAGCATCCCCAGCCCTATTTTGTATTTTATTTAGAGACAAGGTTTCACTGAATTGCTTAGTACCTTGCTGTGGCTGAGGCTGGCTTTGAACTCAAGATCCTCCTGCTTCAGCCTCCTGAGCTGCTGGGATTACAGGTGTATGCCACCGCGCCCTGCTGTTCATAGTTTCTTATTTTTTTTCTGTCTGAATGTTCTAGTTCATCCATCTTAGCTTTGAGCGTTGGTATTCTTTCTCTTGCTTGATCTAGTGAATTGGTGAGGTTCTCCACTGAACTTCTTATTTGGCTCATTGAATTTTTGTTTCCAAAATTTCTGTTTGATCCTTTTTCAGAATCTCTGTTTATTGAAATACTCTGGTAGGAATTTTTTTTATAGATCCTTAATATTTACTGGGCAAACATATCCTTTTTGAATGTATGCTATCAAGACATATTTCAAATGACTTGTTTGGAAAGTATCTAATCTAGTACCATGTTGGTGTCCTGGCTTGTGGACTGAGGGTCATTAAGGTAGGAAGATCTAAGCTGAAACCTCTGGCAGTACAGGCAGTACACCAAGGTAGTGCCATGCACCTGGGAAAACTGTGCCACCATCAACACTTGAAAGATTCAGGATGGTGATTTCTCCAATACCCCCACTTAACCTGCCCGTTGGCTTGGCCAGAAGGTAGCTGAGTCAAGAAGGTGACTGCATTTTTTAAAATTTAATCAGATGTAATTGTAATTGCAGCAGTGATACAGTGGAAGTAGATGCCATGGGAGATCAGAGCCACCTGCTCATCCAACTGACTTATGCTCCAGGACCATTCTATTTAATTATGGCTTGCTGCTGTGCATGCCCAGTGCTGCAAAGTGGGTTTCAGATAATAGTCAGCTTACAATGAGCAGCTGTGACTGAATGGTATTTGGGGTTCCATGGTCAGACTTTTAGTTTCAGCTAAGACTCAGTAGTAAGCCAGGAACTGTTTCTCCAAGGAGAAAATTTGGGTAGGAGAACATAGCTTTGTTCTAGAGGGATCGCTAACACCCCTGCTTGCCAGAGATTCTATCAGTGTCCTTATCTGCCGCAGACACTGTGAGCACCACTGGAACTTCTAAATTCTAAGTCCCAAGTGACTGAATAGCTTTCATTAATTGGACAAATTGCAGAGTGCTCTTACTCTCAGCTTAATTTGCATCTAGCATGCTTATGGGCTTCATGGCCAATGAGTCAGAGTAATGCACTTTAAATGTGGTATAGTGTAACATGGCTTTATATCCCAATTTGCCCAGACCAGTCTTAGCTGATTGTAGAAGATATAATCTCAACCCAATAAAGGGATACTTAATGTTTCATTCCCTTGGAAAAAATACTTTCACTTAGAGAGAACTTCACTTATATAGATTTTCCCCAGGGATGGGGGGAGTATGTCCCTTTCTATTACTCCCTTGTGTAAATATGAATATTTATGGATCCTTAATATTTACTGGGCAAACATGTCCTTTTTTGAATGTATGCTATCAACACCCATTTCAAATAGCTTTTTGGAAAGTATCTAATTTATGAGGGCAAAGTCTCATCCCACCATGAGACCAAAGTCTCATTTTCCCACCAGGGACCTTGTCCTCTGATGACCTTGAGGAAATTCTGAGAGGATCCTTAGCTCGGGTTTATGTAGGGAAGAAGTGCTGATGCTTTAAGGGTATGGTGGTCAAAGCCTGAAGTCAGGGCACACTCACCCTCTTCCTTCCTGAAAAGAAGTCTCTGCCAATAAAAATTTTCTTACGTTTAAATTCCAAGTCTGGGGTCTTGTATTTCCATAACAGTCCCCACATGACATTCCCATCAGAGGTTTTTCAAAGCCTACAGCATGCAAGTCTTGGTTGCAAAATTGATCTAAAGATATAATTTTTTTTAAGTAGTTTTGTTAAGGTCACACATGGGAACATACATTGGTCCCCACTCGATTTCTCCGTTTTCTTCACAGAGTATAGAACCTAGGCTTGGAGACCAGAGAAGGGTCATAGTGAAAGAAGAGAAGGCAGCTCGGACTTGACCTGATGGGACTCTGGGCACACGCTTAGCTCAGTTACAATTTTCCTTCTGGTAAAAAATTGTAGTTACAAACCTTAATGGAATATTATCAATTATAAAAAGAAAAAAAAATCCACTCCAGCTGGTGTTCTATAGAGTACACTGTTTGGAACAGGAGAATGACCAGGGTCTAGCACATCAATGAGGCTATTTAAAAAGCCTCAGTAGCAGGACCTTCTTTCTCTTTCCTTCCACAAATCTCTCCTCTCTCTTTGTTAACACCTAAAATCCCTTTTACTGGGAATTACATTATTGTAACTTAAGTGAAGGATGTTGAAGTGCCTCAGCTCACTCTCCTTTGGGGGAAAGGCAGCGCAGGGCTGCATCATGAAAAAGAGCAAAGCCTATGCAGAAACAGTAGCAGGTGCCAGGTGGATTTGGACAAGGATTATCTCGGCACAGAGAGAACTGAGTTACAAAGGGGAGTCTTGAGATCTTCCTGGAGATGGCCCCAGCCTTCCCTGCCTATTGCAGTGGGGTTGGGCAATCCCACTTGGAGGCAGGGACATAGTATCCTTGTGAAGCTGTCTTTGAACAGCTTCCTCTGGGCCCCGGACACATGTGATTCTACCTCTGTGGGAAGGGTCAGCTAACATGAAGCCCCTTAGACACGCAGTTTCCTCCCGCCTCTGAGTCTTCCAGCCTCTGAGTCTTTCCTCTGCTTAGACAACTTCTCACACTTCAGTTTAAATGTCACCTACTCTGGCTGGGACCCAACTAAGCGAGGTGCTGCAATTCTTCATCGTTGTAGTGCTTTCCACCATTGTAATTTAAGCATTTATTTGAGATTGGTTTTTTAATGTGTGTCTTTCACACTAGATTAGAGTCCAGGGAAGCCCTGCCTTGAAGAGCAAAGGATCTCAATCAGTGACTGTGGAATTAATGGAATTCCCGGTTGTCTGATGACTCTGCACTCATTGGTGGCTCTCTCTATAATTTGACTTTCTTTTCCTGGCTTTGCAGGAATCCTGCTGGATCAACTCAGCTTTTTTGCCACCGTGTTAGGAAGTCTGAGGAGTCTCCTGGAACAGGCACCTAAGGGACCTGGGTGCTGGTCCCACTGCAGTCCTGATGGGACCCTGAGCAGGGGTTGAGAGAACAGCCTCACCTTAGGGGCCCATCTTGAAACCAAATGCACTGGCTGGACAGATCCGTCTATTAAGAACACACGATTTAGTTCAGCAACTCAGCAAGGCTCCTGGATCACTAGTAACTGTGCCCTTTATGTGTGGGGACACTGCTGCCTCTGTCTGGCAGCCTTTCCTTCCTTGCCCACCTGCACACACCTGCTTACCTTTCCAGACTTGTCCAACCCCTCACTCTCTGTGGACAGTTCCAGGCTCTGCCCTCATCCCTGCCTCTCCAGGGACGGATCACTCAGTTACTGAGCCTGCTCCATTCTGTGCCCCAAATGGGCTTCAATAATTCTTCCTAGAAAAGCTAGTGTGGGGTTTGCCTACATATGGCTCAGTTCCTTTTAGGAATGCTTTTGCATGCAGAGGCAAGTGAGAAATCAGTGATTTTTAGGTCAGTGTCTCTTGGATGATGTGGGCTAAGGAGTCCAGCTTATTATTTTTGTCCCTTAGGGTTTGGCACTTGCTGGGTACTTAATAAATGCATGAACACACCTTGTAAATGAACTGAATAACACGCTATGGCAATGCCATCTGCGTAGGGACTGAGGTGGACTCTGAAGCCAGACTGACTGGACTAGAGTGGAGTCTCCTTCACTTACTAGCTCTAGGACCCAGGCAAGTTACTTGCTATGGCTTGAGTATGGCTGGAGTGCTCCCAGGGATCATTGTGATTGGAACCTTGGTCCTCAGGGTGGTGATAATCAGAAGTTCTGTGAAACCTTTAAGAGATGGGGTCTGGTGGGGGGCCTCAGGTCAGTTGGGGATGTGCCCTTCAAAGGAATTTTTGAACCCAAGTCCCTCTCTTCTTCCCATTCAAGAGGCAACCCTTTGCTCCTCTGTGTGCCCCCCATGATGTTTTGCCATCTGCTGGCCTCACCACAGGCCAAACCAATGAGACCACTGAATCTTGGACTTAGAATCTCCAAACCTTTGAGCTAAATAAATCCTTTTTCCTTCATAAGTAGCTGTGTCAGGTATTTCATTATAATGAAATGACACAAAGATGACTAATGTATTTCTTTGCCTCTCTGTGCCTCAATTTACCCAAAATGATGGGTAAGAATAGCAGTCATATCGAAGCTTGCAAGATGACTAAAGAGTCATATATATATATACATATATATATATGTGTATATATATATAGTTAGCATTTTTTTAATGATTGCTATTTGGACCCAGTGGTGAATTTAGCTGCCTTTCTGTGCAGCTGTCCACAAATCTTTATGGGAAAGCTTAGGTCAATGCAGTAGTTTTGCAGGGTGTGGTAGCAGGAAGCCAGGTCCTGGGGCTTGGCCTTGCTCTGGTGAGGTTCCTTGATGAGGGGCTCCATGGGAGTAGGGTTCTTAACTCTCTTCTCCCCATTCCTGCTACCCTTTCCTTTTAATCCTTCATACCCCACTCCGGGTTCACAGTAAGCATGTGTGCACACGCACACATTTATCCACACCTTTGTCCCCAAAGGTGCTGCATTGCCCCAGAGAAGTAATCTAGTTTCAGTTCTCATCAGTCCTCCAAGTCTTGAGAAGGTCCAGCCCAGAGGTCACCATGTGTGAACAGCTCTCCCTTCCATTCAATATGGCTGTTCCACAGGTGGGAGGACCAGCCCCTTGGCTCATGTCTTCTTGCTCGCCCTCATCTGCTGGGGCAGTTGTGGAAGATTTGCTCCACCCGCTGGAGCATGAGTTGAAAGGGGCTGTGGATCAGTGAACTGCATCAGATAGTAAATGTTTTATGCTTTGCTGCCCATGCAGTCTCTGCTGCAAATACTCAGTTCTGCCGTGTAGCACTGAAGTGTTGCTAGACAATACATAAATGAACAAGCATGGCTCTATGTGCCAATAAAACTTTATTTACAAAAATAGGTGGAGAATGAGATTTGGTTTACTGGCCAAGGTTTGCTGATCCCTGTCCTGGAATATCCTAAACCAAGCAAATTCTGTCATACCAAAAAACAACAACAAGAAAAGTCAACGTTTTCCAAGAACTTACCTCTGGCCTAACTAAAAAGGCCCACTAGAAGGATTCTGTAACCACGTCAAGGTCATCAGCTCCCCCACTTTTTCATTTTCTGTCACTGCCCTCATGAACCTACTTCTCTCCTTTTCCCACTTGGTTCCACCCACTGTTGCTGTCACCATAATTAGTTTTCTGCCTATGCTGGCTATGCTCTTGCTGTGCTTCCTTAGTCTCACCCCATTATACAGGTGCCAAACCCTTAGCCCTGAACAATGGACTCTTGGCTTTCTGTATCACTCTACATCACCCTGCAGACTAGTCTTGCTCTAAATTGATGCCCACACATTTAAAATAGCCCCCCAGCCAACCTACTGAGTTTTCCTCATCACTTGCCTTCCTACTCTGAGTCACCTTGTCCATTCACACATGCCATGGTTCAGACATGAGGTGTCCCCCAAAAGCTCACATGTGAGTCAATGCAAGAAAGCTCAGCAAAGCTTTAATCCAATCCCTTGATGGAATTAACTGAGTGGTAACTGAAGGCAGGCAGGGTGTGGCTGGAGGAGGTGTGTTATTGGGGCCATGCCTTTGGGGTATATATATCATATATGTTGAGTGGAGTCTCTTTCTCTCCTTCTGATCATCATGTGAGTCGCTTCCCTATACCAGTCTTCCACCATGATGTTCTGCCTCACATTGAGCCTAGAGGAATTGAGGTAGCTGTCTATGGACTGAGACCTTTGAAACTGTGAGCCCCTAAATGAACTTTTCCTTCCCTAAAATTGTTTTGGTTAGGGCTTTTAGTCACAGCAGCAAAAAAACTGACTGAAACAGTATATTGGCTTTTTCTTAAATGGCCTTATTCCCTGAACCCAAGATGATTGTTCAGTTATAGTCCTGGATGGATTCTTGCTTCTACTTATATATATCTGGAGAGTTCATCTGTAAAATAGGGGTGACAGCATCTGTGATGGGTTCCCTGCATTGGGCCGCTCAGTCTCCATCTCAGGAGGAGAGGCTAGAAAACTTAAAACTGCCTATCTCATACTTCTCTGTAGTTAGAGTTCAGGAGGTGAATTTGGTCTTGCCAAGCATACAATTTGGCACTTGTGTATTTTCTTTTTTAAAGTTAGAGGTGAAGTGGAGGCTATATTCTTGCAAAGAAAGTTGTAAAAACATATGGCATTCCCACGGACAGTTCCAGGTTTCACTCTCCACCTTCCTGGGAGTAGAAAAGGAGTGGGACTGTCCACGGCTTCACAATCTGGCTCTAGTCTTAATTATACCCCAGGTTGTCCATTTTCCGATTTCTTGGGCACGAGAGGCAACTGGCAGGGCAGTGGCTTTTGCTTTGATAGCCATAGTGACAGTCTTCAAGGAGTAATTTCCATGTCAAATCAGTTGTATGTCTCTGGAGGGTTAGTCCAGGAGGAACAGTCTGGAACCTGATCCTTAAGTCCTTTCAATGAATTTGAAAAGAGCCAATTATCTGAATTAAATCCCTTCCTGCTTGAAATTCTCAAAGTTGTTTCTGTTTCCTGAACTGAAGAATGGAACCCATGGAAAGGCAGGAGGGACATTGCCTGGGAAAGGCCAATGGACTCATGATGAGGAAGCCTCCCTGCAGCCTTTCCCTCTGTGAATGCACTGAGGACCAGGTGAGGCCCTTAGCTCCCGTCCTATGAGCAGCTATCCTAGGTCTGATGGGGCCGGGATGCTGACTCATGCTAAAAGAGCTCTCAAGGAGAGGATTTATGAAACCAAAATGCTGATCTAACAATTTACAACAAGGACTGCATTGCCAAGAAAAGCATATGATGCAAGTATTAGCTTGACCAGCATTTCTTTTGATTGTGGTCCACCCAGATGGGAACTCAAATTTTTTAAGACTGTTCAAGGAGAAGGCCATGGGAACAAAGAAGAACCTTAACAGGGAAGGACTTGTTCCCTGGCCCTGACTAAGGTCTTGAACACTCTCTTTCCTGGACAGTGCTGGAATGGACTTTGCAAAATGGTGTCTCTGAATTCTTTTCTGTGCTTCCTGGGAGACCAACTTCCCTTCTGATCCTAAATACGGAAAGGCAGGCAGGCAACAGGGGAAACTGCAATGTGAGCCTAAATTGTGTCTCCCCAGGCAATCGTCCAATGAGAAACTCAACCTTCAGAGTTTTATCTTGAAACGGAACTTTGTCCTAATTTCTATTTATCCTTTGCTATCTTTAAAAAAGTATGCAATGGCTGAGCAAAGGTCAGCTTTGATCAGGAAGAGCAGGCTTCATTTTGACAATGAAGAGTAAACTCTGCCTGTTAGAGAAGGGATTGTATTTAAAAAACATCTCAATTCACTATTTTTTGACATTAATGGGTAGCCCCTGGAGATTTCCCTGGGTTGACTGGCATCAATCAAATGCTAAACTCTACTGCACAAATAATGAGAATTTTGAGCGTCAAAGGGCAACTTAAGAGGGGACAAGGTGAGGATGGGCCCTCCATCCTTCTGTCTTCCTCCCTTCTCCAAAGTCACAAGGACTAATCTAAGGAAAAGGGAGAAAGATGTGGGGAGAGGACCTAACAAAATACATGAAACAGATGCACGAAGCAGAAGGTGAGAAGTTCTGTATCCAGCCTTGGTGAGTTTGTCAGGCCTGGGGCCTCCTTGCTAGTATTCCAAGATCTTCAATAAAACCCTACTCTTTATACCTGCCCCTGAGAGTGAAGGACTGAGCTCCAGGTTGGAAATTTATGTAAGGTAGAGAAGAAAAAGGCTGTACAAGAGAAGCTGTCACAGTACAAGAATTTTGTGAAAGGAGGGATTTGGACCAAGCAATGACCAGGAGAAATATGTCTCTATGAATTCCCAGGAATTGCGGTGGAGGGAGGGAGTGTACTGAGTGCTTGGCATCCGTAGGATCTAGTTCAACCTGCTTTTATTTAAATCTGAAAGGTCAGGGTAAACATGGTGGACTGGAGAATTGGGTGCAGCCAGGACCCATGCAGCCCAGAGCTGTAAGGTTGGGCCTAGAGAAGGAGGAAGATGTTTAAGTACAAGAGGACGTAAGGTAGAGTCTTGTGTTCTGAACATGGAAAAGAAAATTTGTTCTCTTGGAAGGAGCTAAGAACTTAGTTTTCCAGAAGTGGAACCAAAGCGTTTCCTCTGCTGTCCCCTGGACTTTTTCTCTCCCACCCACTGTGGTTTGACCAGCCAAAGTGGTTTCCCTCTTATTCCTAAGAGCATCCCTGGACTCTCTTCTCACTGTACGGAGTATGAGGTCATGCCAATTCATGCTTCTCTGGCTTTAAAAGAAAACAGGGTACCACCTCTCTGTTCTTAAGTCTTAAAGGAATTTTGATGGAAAGCAATAAAATTCCATCCCAGTAAAGACAGTAATTGCAGGGTGTTAAGTACCTGATGAAACACTCTACCCCCTTGAGAGGAGAATATTTTCTTCCAACTGGGAAAAGCAGATCCTGAAGCTCCAGTCATGCTGCTTCCTGCCTGGTGTTCCATGCCCTCCCCACTTGGGTTCAAAGTCCTGGAGTATAAACAGTTTCTTGTCATGGAAGAGAGCAAAGCTGAGCCAGGAGAGTAAAAGCCAGACAGCTATGCGTGCCCTATGGAAGGTTCTATGTGGCTGCCAAATGCTTCCCCTCAAAGAGTGTAATAGAGTGCCTGAGAGAAGGTTTGACACCAGGATGTTTAAAGCTTTTAAGTGCCTTAGCTAGAGCCAGGAATTTTTATTCACCAGAAAGGATTTTGTGGGTGAAAGGAAAGTTTTGGACTCATTTTCTTTCTTCCTTTTCTTTTCTTTCTTTTTTTTTTTTAGTTCATGAATAGAACCAGAATAAAATTTATAGGAAATAAAGATTAGTGAATCATTTTTTTTCCATAATAGTCTAAAGGTGGAAGCAAGCCAAATGTCCAAGATCAAATCCACCAAAATATGGTATACACTGTGAAACATTATTTGATCTTACACATGGGCTGTAACGTAGATGAACCTTGATACCAGGGTTTATGCTAAGTGAAACCAGGCCGTCATAAAAAAGAGATATAGTGTATGATTCAACTTATAGGAGGAATAGAGAGTAGGCAAATTCACAGAGACAGAAAATAGGACGATGGCTGCAGGGCCTGGGAGGAGGAGGGAATGGGGACCTGGTATTTAATGGGCACGCAGTTTCAGTTTTGGAGATGGATCATGGTGATTATTGCACAACAATGTGAATGTATTTAATGATGCTGAATTGCACATTTAAAAATGGTTAATATGGTAAATTTTATGTCAAGCATATTTTGCCGGAATACAAAGAAGAAAGATGTTATTTGCAAAATTTTTCATTTCTTTAAGTTGTATTTTTCAACCTCTTCCATGAAACTACTCATGAAATAAACAAACAAACATTCTTTTTTATTTCTTGTGTGGATCAGCTATGGAATCTCCACACAAAGCACCTTAACTAGAGAAAACTCTCTCAGAAAGCCTGCTCTGGAAGTAACTTTGTTTAATCCAGCATTTATATGTATATTGACCTTAGTACTCCTCACCTGCCCCACCAGAGATCACTTAATACCTATCAGAACTAGTTTTCTGCAAAAAATATCAGTTTGGAAAGCAATTTAAGTCACTCTCCATCTTGTGTAATAGATATGTCTCGAAAGCAATGCATGCTTTTTTTGATGGACTTTAGAAGCTCAATTCCTTACAGATATACTTAGAGAACTTTGCAATTAGCAAAGTTGTGCTTTGTTATTTCAACAAAGAGACCATACATAAAATGCTCTCAATGAATTGACCTGCTCATATGAAAACTAGTTTGAATTTTGCTGATAAGAGGTACCAGGTGGATTGTAGGCATATGATTTGCAATTAAAAATCAATCAAATGACAATTGTCCCGCAACTGGTGCCTGGGGTCCCCTTCACTTTACCGGTTATAAGGGGTCCATTTGTTCTGCTTGGATGATGAGGCTTATGGAAGAAACAGTCTGACTCTTGCAGTTATTATTTCATGCTTAGATTCTCCCTTGCATCTCCAGCCACAGTTATAGAAAAAGAGATTCCCTTATGGTGTGTCTCATGCTCACAGACCAGCATTTTGGGGAAATATTTCTACTTTCTGGAAACAAGGAACTTGGATTAGATTACAAAAGTCCTTAGCTCCCCCCAAATCATTTTTTTCAAGTAAAAGAGGAATTTCCCTTTTACTTGGTAAATCAATGTTTCTGTCTTTACTTCAGGAAAATTTTGAAGTCTAGATACTTCCTGTTGTTTTGATCAATACTTTTTATAAGTATTTGGAATTTGCACACAGTTTCTATTTCACATCCACAAAATCCTTTTCTTGTTCTTTTGCTACTTCTAGTTTTGAAGATCATTTTCAGAAAAGGTAGAAAAGTTAAAACTTTGAGAACAGAACATCTAAAAATGATACAAGGCAAAGTTTCAAAACACCTGGATATAGGAACATTCAAGAACAACCACTAGAAGAACTGAAGTAAAGTCAGAGCTGCCAAATCAGAAAGAAAAAAGCAATGGAATAAGGAAACAACCATGTCACAGACTGAATATTTAAAAAACAAAAAGAAAAAGAATCTTATAAAAGCAAGCACAAAGTAAAATGGTAGGAACAAGTCCAAATATTTTTAATAATAAATGTAAATGAGCTAAATATGTTCGTTAAAATGAACAATAGATTTGAAAATTGGGGCACATAATTCTGCCATGTTCTCTCACAAAAGAAACACCAAAATGTCAACATTCTAGCGAGTTAAATAATAGCAAAAAGGATAGTATGATAATAGAGTGAAACAAACATTATTACCTCATGTACATGTATGTTTGCATGACAGATGTGATCCTGCAATATGTATAATCAGAAAAATCTTTATGTATGATCTATCAAAATGTACAAATGCATTCTACTGTCATGGACAACTAGTAGAACAAATAAAATTAAAAAATTAAAAAAGAAACAAAACAAAAAAAGGATTGAAAAAGAACACACCCAGATCCTAAATCAAAGGAAGCAAGGCATTAATTTCAAACAGACTTTAAGATAAAATGCATGTTTAAGAGTGAAGTGGTCTCTATATAACATTTAAAAAGCTGAAATTGCTGAAAAGATATCTCAAAGTAGTTCTAAAAACACGAAGTGAAATCAGCAAGGTATCTAGCATTACCAGGAGAAATGGATAAATTTAGCATCAGAGTAGAAGTTTTGAGATAATATTTTCAGTCATTGATAGGTAAGACAGACAAATATTAGGACTGTGATTGGAACTAACCGGTAATGTATGTCATTTAGTTTTTCAATTTGGTTGAGTGCCTAAGTTAGGGCATTAAGCTTGGTACTGTTTTAAATTTTGAATGGAGGGTTGGCATACAGCTTTGGCCCTTGCTATCATGGATCAGATAGATAGTCCTGATTCTGGGGTAGCCCAGGAAAGATGACGAGGACCACCACTCACAGGACTTAGAATTTGGAGGAGTAGAGTAGTGATTAAGTTTACACAGTTTCAACTTAAGTTTATGGGTCTCTGGAATATAGGAACTGCATGACTTAGGATAGCAATTTAATCTCAATCTACAGAGTAGGAAGCAATCCTATCTCCAAGTGTTGGTGGGTAATATGGCATGAATATTTGAAGCTTTTATGCTAATGCTTGGCATAAGTACTCAATAATTAGTAGCACTTACTTGTTATTTACAAAAATGCTTTGGATCAACAGTTGCTGCTGAACTTGATAATCAAGCTTTAATAACATTCTGGTAAGTGATGTACTTTGGTGATGGGTATGAAAAGATTTTTTTCCCCACAAGTCTTAGTTTTATAGTTTTTTAAAAATTATTTTTAATAAACTTTATGATTTTGCATATTTGGGACTCACAGTTGTTGAACTTGAATGTTATTGCTACTTTTAACTGTTTTTGTGTGCTTAGGGTTTCAGAATTAGAATAATGCATTGTTTCATCACATTCTGGTCAAAATGACCACCTTTCTCAGGGCGTGTCTTGACATTCTAACATGATGTTTGCATAAAACTCAGGATTTGAAACTATCAACTTAAAAAAATATTTTGTCAGTGCATGCCTGGTTTTATGAGATGCCACTTCATTTTCAGAGCTCAACATCAGATGTGGCCAAAAATGAAAATGGAGACTCCAAGGCATTTTTGCTACCAGTGACTATTTGTTATATGCTTCTAAAATGACAGACTCTTTTCTATGTCAGTAATGGTGGCAAATACAGCTATGAATAAGTTTTTAAAAGTTTTTCATTTGTTGTTTTTAGTGATACATGACAGTAGAATGTATTTTGACAACATATCGCACATACATGGAGTATAACTTTCTATTTTTGTGGTTGTACATGAGGTGGAGTTACACTGGTCTTGTATTCATATGCGAACATAGGAAGGTTATGTCCAATTCATTCTACTTTCTTTCCCATTCCCATCCCTCCTCCCTTTTCCCCATTCCCCTGCTCCAATCCCATGAACCTTCACTCCTGTCCCCTAGACTCCCTCCTATTTTGAGTTAACATCCACATATCAGAGAAACCATTTGGCATTTGTTTTGGGGAGACTATCACTTAGCATGATAGTCTCTAGTCCCATCCATTTACTGGCAAATGCCATAATTTCATTCTTTATCCATTCATCTGTTGTAGGGCACCTAAGTTGGTTCCATAGTTTGACTATTTTTTAAATTTTTACAGACTTCATTTTGATTCATTGTACACAAATGAGGTACCCATAGCTTGACTATTGTGAGATGAGCTGCTATAAACAATGAAGTGGCAGTGTCACTGTGGTCAGCTGATTTTAAGTCCTTTGGGTGTATGCTGAGAAATGGGATAACTAGGTCAAATGGTGGTTCCATTCCAAGTTTTCTGAGGAATCTCCATACTGCTGCACCAATTTTCAGTCCCACCAGCAATACATGAATGTACTTTTCCCTCATATTCTCACCATCATTTACTGTTACTTGTATTCTTGATAATTGCCATTCTGACTAGAGTGAGATGAAATCTCAGTGTAGTTTTAATTTGCATTTTTCTAATTTCTAGAGATAGTGAACATTTTTTCATATACTTGTTGACTGATCATATTTCTTCTTCTGTGCAGTGTCTGTTCAGTTCCTTTGCCCATTTATTGATTGGGTTATTTATTTATTCTTTTGGTGTTAAGTTTTTTTAGTTCTTTATACATCTTGGAGATTAATGCTCCATCTGAGGTGCAGGTGGCAAAGATTTTTCCCATTCTGTAGGCTCTCTCTTCACATTATTGATTGCTTCCTTTGCTGTGAAGCAGGTTTTTAGTTTGATACCATCCCATTTATGATTCTTGATTGTACTTCTTGTGCTTTAGGAGTCTTGTTGAGGAATTCAGTTCCTAAGCCAATATGATGGAGATTTGGGACTATTTCTTCTTCTAGTAGCCCAGGGTCTCTGGTCTAATGCATAGGTCCTTGATCCACTTTGAGTTGAGTTTCATGCAGGGTGAGAGATAGGGGTCTATTTTCATTTTGTTATATATGAATTTCCAGTTTTATTAATAAGTTTTGATTCCTACTCTGAAGGAACTTTGTGTTTAGGGGAGAACAAGATAAGTATATAAAACTACTCCCTCCATAAGCAAGAAGGATGCCTACTGTATTGTTCTGGACGTCCTGACCAGTACAAAGCAAAAATTACAAAGAGGAATAAAAGATATAAATATTGGAGATAAATAATTAAAACTCCTTATCCTCAAAGATACTAGAACAAGTGTACTTATCAATGTTACAGGGTTCAAGGTCAGTCTGCAAAAATTAAATATATTTCTTTATATTAGCAATGAAGCATTGAAAAATAAAAATTAAGTAATACCACTGCAGACCTCCCGTCCTGCACTGCACAGACCTCCTGCCCCAAGCAGACCTCCTGTGCTGTGGGCTCCCCATCTACGAACATGGCTGCCCAACATCACTGCGCTCCTGCAGATGCTGCTTCAGTAGTCTTGGGACTCTGCAGCCACTGCCATAGCCATCTGGAAGGGCAGACTCCATCCTGGGAGACTGCCAACTCCAGGACCTGGAAGCCCAACATCAAGATCACTGGTTGATCGCCACTGATCACCTGCCATTTGCCTATTTGCCCACCTTTCACCTACCCTTTGCCTTCTGCCTGCTGCTGCCTGGAAGTCTATTGTCAGGGTACCCACAGGTAAAGGTAAGGTATGGGAAGCCTTCAGGGACACTATATGACTATAGGGTAGAAACTGTACTGCCTCAGATCCATTACTGCTAGATGGGAAGACACACACAACATGAAAAAGCAAGGGAACAAAGCACCTCAAACAAATCAAGTTATTCCAACAGTAGAATCCATAGACAACACAGTAGAAGAAATGTCACAAAAGGAGTTTAGAAGATTGTTGGACTGATCTTCAAAATAAAGGATGGTATCAGAAAGAAAATACAGGAAGTGAAAGATTACTTCAATAAAAAGGCAGAGATTATAAAAAGGAATCAAGCAGAAATCCTCCAAATGAAGGAAACAATAAACCAAATTAAAAATTCAATGGAAAGTATCACCAACAGACTAGACCACTTGGAAGATAGAACCTCAGGCAATGAAGACAAAATATGTACTCATGAAAATAAAGTTGACCATACAAAGAAGATGGTAAGAAACCATGAACAGAACTTCCAAGAATTATAACATGAAAAGATCAAATTTAAGATTTATTGGGATTGATGAAGGTGTGGCGATACAAACCAAAGGAATGCATAATCTTTTCAAAGATATAATATCAGAACATTTCCCAAATCTAAAGAACAAAATGGAAAATCAACCACAAGAGACTTATAGGACCCCAAATGTACAAAATTAGAGAAGACCCACACAAAGGAACATTATAATGAGAATGACTAATACACAGAATAAAGATAGAATTTTAAAGGCTATGAGAGAAAAAAATCAAATTTTGTATAGGGGGAAACTGGTTTGGATCTCAGTTGGTTTCTCAACCCAGACCCTCAAAACCAGGAGGTCCTGGAATAGAATATATCAATCTCTGAAAGAAAATGGATGCCAACTGAAAATTTTATATCCAGTAAAACTAAATTTCAGATTTGAAGATGAAACAAAAATCTCCCATGATGAACAAAAGTTAAAAGAATTCACAACTAGAAAGCCTGTACTACAGAATATTGTCAGCAAAATATTCCATGAGGAGGAAATGAAGAAAAAAAAAACAATGAAAACCAGCAAAGGGAGGATCTACACTAAAGGAAAAGTCAATCAAAGGAGAAACTAAATCAAGTTAAAAACCAAAATAAACCAAAATAACCAGAATACAAATCATATCTCAATAATAACCCTGAATGTTAATGGCCTAAATGCATCAATCAAAAGACATAGACTGGTAGATTGGATTTTTAAAAAAAGACCCAACAATATGCTGCCTTCAAGAGGCTCACCTCCTATGGAAAGACATCCACAGATTGAAGGTGAAAGGATGGGAAAAAACATACCACTCACATGGACTGCATGAACAAGCAGGGGTTTCCACCTTCACATCAGACAAAGTGGACTTCAAACCAAAGTTAGTCAGAAGGGATAAAGAAGGGCATTTCATATTGCTTAAGGGAATCATGCATCAATAAGACACAACAATTGTAAATACTTATGCACCAAACAATGGAGCATCTACATACATCAAAGAAACTCTTCTCAATTTCAAAACTCATATAGACCACAACACAATAATATGGAGTGACTTTAATATACCTCTCTCACCACTGGATAGATCTTCCAAACCAAACCTAAATAAAGAAACTATAGAAGTAAATAATACAATGAATAATTTAGACTTAATGGACATATATAGAATATTCCATTCATCAGTGAGTGAATACACTTTCTTCTCAGCAGCCTTTGGCTCCTTCTCTAAAACAGACCATATGTTATGCCACGAAGCAACTCTTAGCAAATACAAAAAATAGAAATACTACTCTATATTCTATCATCTCATAACAGAATAAAACTAGAAATAAATGGTAAAATTAAAAAATAGAAGCTACTTTAACACCTGAAGACTAAATAACATGCTATTGAATGATGAATGGATAGCAGAAGAAATCAGGGAGGAAATAAAAAAAGTACTTAACAGGAAATGAAAACACTGATACAATGTATCAAAATCTCTGGGACACCATGAAGGCAGTGCTAACAGGAAAGTTCATTGCATTGAGCTCATTCATTAAAAGAATAAAAAGTCAACAAATAAATGACCTAACATTACATCTCAAAGCCCTAGAAGAACATCAACACCAAAAGCAGTAGAAGACAGGAAATAATTAAAATCAGAGCTGAAATCAATGAAATTGAAGCAAAAGAAATAATTAAAAAAATTTATCAAAATGAAAAGCTGTTCCTTTGAAAGAATAAAATTGATAGATCCTTAGCCATGCTAATGAAGAGAAAGAGAGAGAAAACTCAAATTACTAATATTTGTGATGAAAAAGGAAATATCACGATGGACACTACCAAAATACAGGAGATAATTAGAAACTATTTTGAAAATATATACTCTAATAAAATAGAAAATCTCAAAGACATTGAAATTTCTGGAGACATATGAACCACCCAAACTGACTCAGGAGGACATACAATTTAAACAGATCAATTTTAAGCAATGAAATAGAAGAAGACATCAAAAGTCTACTAACCAAGAAAAGCCCAGAATCAGACAGATTTTCATCAGAGTTCTACAAGACCTTCAAAGAAGAATTAACACCATTACTCCTCAAATTATTCCATCAAAGAGAAAAAGAGGGAATCCTTCCAACCTCATTCTGAGGTTAATATCACCTTGATACCAAAACTAGAAAAAGACACAACAAGGAAAGAAAACTTTAGACCAATATCCCTGATGAACATAGACGCAAAAATTCTCAAAAAAATTCTGGCAAACAGAATACAAAAACTTATTAAAAAGATAGTGCACCACAATCAAGTGGGGTTCATCCCAGGGATATAAGGTTGGTTCAATGTACAGAAATCAATAACCGTAATTCATCACATCAGTAGACTTAAAGACAAGATTCACATGGTCATCTCTATAGATGCAGAAAAAGCATTTGACAAAATACAGCACCCCTTCATGTTCAAAACACTAGAAAAACTATGGATAGTAGGAACATACCTCAACATTGGAAAAGCTAAATATGCTAAACCCAAGGCTAACATCACTCTAAATGGAGAAAAATTGAAAGCATTCCCTCTAGATAATGGAACAAGACAGAGATGCCCTCTTTCACCACTTCTGTTCAAGATAGTCCTTGAAACTCTAGCCAGAGCAATTAGATAGAAGAAAGAAATTAAAGGATAAGAATAGGGAAAGAAGGACTCAAACTATCACTATTTTCAGATGACATGATTCTATACTTAGAAGATCCAAAAAAATTTCACCAGAAAACTTCTAGAACTAATTAGTGAATTCAGCAAATAGCAGGATATAAAAATAATACCCATAAATCAAATGCATTTCTATACATCAGTCATGAATCCACTGAAAGACAAATTAGGAAAATTAGCCCATTCACAATAGCCTAAAAAAAAAAAACCACTTGGGAATAAATCTAACAAAAGAATGAATTCTACAATGAAATTTACAGAACTCTAAAGAAAGAAATTAAATAAAACCTTAGAAGATGGAAAGATCTCCCATGCTCTTGGATAGGCAGAATTAATATTCTCAAAATGGCCATACTACATTACCAAAAGTGTTATACAGATTTAATGCAATTCCTATTAAAAATCCCAATAACATTCTTCATAGAAATAGAAAAGGCAATCATGAAATTCATCTGGAAAAATAAGAGACCCAGAATAACCAAAGAAATCCTTAGCAAGGAGAGGGAAGCAGGAGGCATCACAATATCAGACCTTAAACTATATTACAGAGCAATAGTACCCAAAATGGCATGGTATTGGCACCAAAATAGACATGTAGACCAATGGTACAGAATAGAAAATGCAGACAAACCTGCATAAATACAGTTACTTCATATGAGATGAAGGTGCCAAAAACATACAAGGGAGAAAAGATAGCCTATTCAACAAATGGTGCTGGGAAAACTGGAAATCCATATGTACCAAAATGAAACTAAATCTCTACCTGTCACCCTACACAAAAAATCAACTCAAAGTGGATCAAAGACCTTGCATCTAATAGAAGAAAAAGAAGGTCCAAATCTTCCTCATGTTGGCTTAGGATCTGATTTCCTTAACAAGACTCCTAAAGCACAAGAAGTACAATCAAGAATCAGTAAATAGGGTGGATTCAAACTAATAAGCTTCTTCTCAGCAAAGGAAAAAATCAAGAATGTAAAGAGATATCCTACAGAATGGGAGAAAATCTTTACCACCTGCACCTCAGATAGAGCACTCATCTCCAGGATATATAAAGAACTGAAACAACTTAACACCAAAAAAACAAATAACCCAATCAATAAATGGACTAAGGAATTGAACAGACACTTCACAGAAGAAATACAATTGATCAACAAACATATGAAAAAATGTTCATCATCAGTAGCAATTAGAGAAATGCAAATTAAAACTTCTCCAAGATTTCATCTCACTCCAGTCAGAATGGCAATAAATGAGAATATAAGCAATAATAAGTGTTGGTGAGGATGTGGTGGAAAATGTACACTCACACATTGTTGGTAGGACTGCAAATTGGTGCATCCACTCTGGAAAGCAGTATGGAGATTCCTCAGAAAATTTGAAATGGAACCACAATTTGACCAGTTATCCCACTCCTCAGCATATACCCCAAGGACTTAAAATCAGCATACTATAGTGACACAGCCATGTCAATGTTTATAGCAGCTTAATTTGCAATAGCTAAACTATGGAACTAACCTAGATGTCCTTCAACAGATGAACAGGGGCTAGTGAAGATGGTGGGCTAGAGGAAGGCTGCATTCCTACTTGCTCCGTGGATTCCTACTTGCTCGGGATTCAAACAGCAGGAATATGGCTCTCAACGAGATTTTATATTCAAAGCACATATAAGGGTTCCCTGGGTGCCGCTCCAGAACCAACTCAGCCAGGCTGGGCTCGGCCCCGCCGCGGGCAGCTACCATCCAGGAGCGCCGGACCCTGCAGCTGCTTTGGAGCCACCGACCTGGGTCTGCACCAGCCAACAAGTGAGTGCGGGTCCCCAGCAGCGGCTTTGAAGTCACTGGCCGCGGCTCCAGCACCAGCCAGCAACCTCCCAGGCGGAGACCGAGCATCTCAGGCTACTTGGGGCCTCGCCACGGCTTCTGGAGGGGTCCGGCCGGGAGCTTCTGGGATCGCTGACTCTGGCGGGGAGTTGGAACTGCTCCGCGCCATTTTGGCGGCTTCCCTGGCGGAGGGGGCCCATCTCCAGCTTCCTGGGGCCTCCAGCGGCGTCTGGGGAGATCCGGCCGGGAGCCTCTGGGATCGCTGACGCCAGCGGGGAGTTGGGACTACTCTGCGCCATTTTGGCAGCTTCCCTGGCGGGAGGGAGGGCGTCTCCGGTTTCCTGGGGCCTCCAGCGGCGTCTGGAGTGGTCCGGCCGGGAGCCTCTGGGATTGCTGACTCCGGCGGGGAGCTTAGGGACTTTGGCACCAGCTTACAGTGTCCCCAGGAGAGAGCAACCACCTGCCACCACCTGAACCCCCAGCGAGGAGTTCAGGTCACCCTGGGCTCTCAAGCCCAGTGTCTCCATCATTGAGCACAGTTCTGTGACACCACCCCACCTTGATCTAGTGCCCAGGCCCACACCCAGGCCCGGAGTCTACCACCTTGCTGTATCTAATTGTCTATCAACACTAGGCTGCCTCTGCCCAGAAGCATTGATCATTCCCAACCTGGAGGTAGTGGGACAGCACCTTTCTTGGGTCACCGCTTGATCAGGCACCCCTCAAGCAACAGAGGGGAAGATACACAAGCACCATGAGAGAACACGGGAAGAAAGTGTCCCAATTAAACCTAGATGATATATCAAGAGAACCCAAAGACAGCATGGTAGAAGGAATGACAGAAAGGGAGTTCAGAATGTTCATAATTAAAGTGATCCGAGAAGAGAATGATGTGACGAGAGAGCAGATTCAGGCTATGAATAATCAGCTAATAGAGCAATTGCAGGAAGCAAAAAATCACTTCAATAAAGAGAGAAACTCTGAGAAAAAAACAAACAGAAATTCTTGAAGGAAACAAGGAAATGAAGGAAACAATAAACCAAGTTAAAAACTCAATAGAAAGCATAATTAACAGAATAGATCACTTGGAAGACAGAACCTCAGACAATGAAGACAAAATATTTAATCTTGAAAACAAAGTTGAACAAACAGAGAAGATGGTTAGGAATCATGAACGAACCCTCCAAGAAATATGGGACACCATGAAAAGACCAAATTTAAGAGTAATTGGGATTGAGGAAGGTGCAGAGATACAAAACAAGGGTATGAATAATCTATTCAAGGAAATATTATCAGAAAATTTCCCTAATATGATGAATGAGATGGAAAATAAATTACAAGAAGCTTACAGGACACCAAACGCACAGAATTTCAACAGATCCACACCGAGGCACATTATAATGAAAATGCCTAACATACAAAACAAAGATAGAATTTTAAAGGCTGCGAGAGAAAAGAAACAGATTACCTACAGGGGGAAACTGATACGTATATCAGCAGATTTCTCAGCCCAGACCCTAAAAGCAAGAAGGGCCTGGAACAACATATTTCAAGCTCTGAAAGAAAACGGATGCCAACCAAGAATCTTATACCCAGCAAAACTTACCTTCAGATTTGATGATGAAATAAAATCTTTCCATGATAAACAAAAGCTTAAAGAAATCACAAAGAGAAAGCCTGCCCTACAGAACATTCTCAACAAAATATTTGAAGAGGAAGAAATGAAAAATAACAATCTCAGTCATCATGGGGAGGAACTACCCTAAAGAAAGAGTCCATCAAAGGAGAAACAAAGTTAAGCTAAAAACCCTAAAAAAGCTAAAATGACAGGAAATACAAGTCATATCTCAATAATAACCCTGAACGTAAATGGCCTAAACTCATCAATCAAAAGACATAGACTGGCAGACTGGATTAAAAAGAAAGACCCAACAATATGCTGCCTTCAAGAGACTCATCTCATAGAAAAACATGCCCACAGACTAAAGGTGAAAGGTTGGGAAAAAGCATACCATGCACACGGACTGAGTAAAAAAGCTGGGGTTTCCAT
>JAJEJO010000840.1:1299436-1316650 GCA_020662805.1 Glaucomys volans
GGGAATCAATCTAACAAAAGATGTGAAAGACCTCTACACTGAGAACTACAGAACACTAAAGAAAGAAGTTAAAGAGCATCTGAGAAGATGGAAGGATCTCCCATGTTCTTGGATAGGCAGAATTAATATTGTCAAAATGGCCATACTTCCAAAAATGCTATACAAATTCAATGCAATTCCAATTAAAATCCCAATGATGGACCTCATAGAAATAGAGCAAGCAATCATGAAATTCATTTGGAGGAATAAGAGACCCAGAATTGCTAAAGCAATCCTTAGCAAGAAGAGCGAAGCAGGGGGTTTCACAATACCAGACCTCCAACTATACTACAGAGCAATAGTGACAAAAACAGCATGGTATTGGTACCAAAATAGACAGGTAGATCAATGGTACAGAATAGAGGACACAAAGACAAACCCAAATAAGTACAGGCATCTCATACTTGACAAAGGAGGCAAAAACATGAAATGGAGAAAAGACAGCCTCTTCAACAAATGGTGCTGGGAAAACTGGAAATCCATATGCAGCAAAATGAAACTAAACCCATATCTCTCACCCTGTACAAAACTCAACTCAAAGTGGATCAAGGACCTAGAAATCAGACCAGAGACTCTGCACCTGAAAGAAGAGAAAATAGGTCCAAATCTTCATCATGTTGGCCTAGGACCAGATTTCCTTAACATGACTCCCAAAGCGCAAGAAATAAAAGCACGAATCAATGATTGGGATAGAGTGAAACTCAAAAGCTTCTTCTCAGCAAAGGAAACAATCAGCAATGTGAAGAGAGAGCCTTCAGAGTGGGAGAAAATCTTTGCCACACACACTTCGGACAGAGCACTAATCTCCAGAATCTACCAAGTACTCAAAAATCTTTACACCACGAACACCAATAACCCAATCAATAAATGGGCCAAGGAAATGAACAGACACTTTACAGAGGAAGATCTACAAGCAATCAACAGATTTATGAAAAAATGTTCAACATCACTCGTTATAAGAGAAATGCAAATCAAAACCACCTTAAGATTTCATCTTACCCCAATTAGAATGTCTTTTATCAAGAACACAGGCAACAACAGGTGTTGGCGAGGATGTGGGGAAAAGGGTACACTCATACATGGCTGGTGGGAGTGCAAGTTGGTGCAGCCACTCTGGAAAGCAGTGTGGAGATTCCTTAGAAAACTTGGAATGGATCCACCATTTGACCCTGCTATCCCACTCCTTGGCCTATACCCAAAGGACTTAAAATCTGATTGCTACAGTGATGCAGCCACATCAATGTTCATAGCTGCTCAATTCACAATAGCTAGATTATGGAATCACCCTCGATGCCCTTCAGTAGATGAATGGATAAAGAAACTGTGGTATATATAAACAATGGAATATTACTCAGCCATAAAGAAGAATAAAATCATGGCATTTGTAGGTAAATGGATGATGTTGGAGACTGTTATGCTAAGTGAGATTAGCCAATCCCAAAAATCCAAAAGCCGAATGGTCTCTCTGATAAATGAAGGATGATGCATGTGGGGGGGTGGGGGGGGGGAGAGAATGGAGGAAGGATAGATAGCATAGAGGGAAGGGAGGGGTGGGGGCGGGTGGGGGGTAAATATAATAACAGAATGTGTGACAGATACCATTGCCCTGTGTACATGCATGAACACACAGATGGTGTGACTCTACTTTGTGTACAACCAGTGAAACAATAGCTGTACTCCATTTGTGTTCAATGAATCAATAAAAAAATAAAAAATAAATAAATAAAAAAAAGAAAAAAAAACAGATGAACAGATCAATAAAATGTGGTACATACACACAGTGGAAAATTACTCAGCCTGGAAGAATGAAATTATGGCATTTGCAGGCAAATGGATGGAACTGGAGAATATCATGTTAGGCGAAATAAGACAAACCCAAAAAACCAAAGGCTGAATGTTTACTCGATATGAGGATGCTGATCCATAATGGGAGGGAGTAGGGGAGAATGAAAGAACTTTGGATCTGGCAGTGGGGAGTGAGGGGAAGGGAGGGGGTAGGAAGGATGATGAAATGAGATGGACATTATTACCCTATATTCATGTATGATTACACTACTGGTGTGACTCTGCACCATGTACAGCCAGAGGAATGAGAAGTTGTGCTCCATTTGTGTACAATGTGTCAAAATGCATTCTACTGTCATGTATAACTAATTAGAACAAATTAAAAAATAAAATAAAAAATAAAAGTAATACCATGTAAATAACATCAGAAATACAAAATACTTAGATGTCCATTGTCCCCTAATTTTTCTATAGAAATGAAATCTCAAACAAAATCTCAGTAGACTTTTTTTGGTTGAAATTTATAGGCTGATTTTAACACACAAAAATATTGTATCAGATCCAGAACAGCCAAAACAACCTCGAAAAAGACCAATTAGAGGACCTTTGCTTCTTAACTTCAGGTCTTATAAAATGATAGTAATTAAGATAATACAGCTTGAGTGTAAGAATGACAGATAGAACAGAGAGCCCAGAACCAGATCCGCTCATGTGCAGTCAATCGATTTTTAAATTGTTACATTGCCAAAGGAATTGAATGGGATGTCAAAGTTATGAAAGTTATTTTAAGAAATGATGCTGAAATAACAGTATTACTTCGTGGGAAACGTGGACCTCAACTTACCTCATGCTATACTCAAAAATTAATTTGATAGAGGTCACAGACCAAAGCATAAATGCTAAAACTATAAAGCTTCTGTGAGAAAAAGAATATTTTGTTACTTTAGAGCAGACAATAATTTCTTAAATAGAACAAAATTCATTAACTGTAAAATAATTGATGAATTATACTGAAGCAAAATTTAAAACTTCTCATCAAGAGACACTGAAAGCAATCGACACCAAGACACAAGGCACACTATTGGAGAAGTTCTGTTTTATTGAACAATCACCAGGGTTATATAGAGTGCGCCAGGGGATTTCCGCGAGGGGCAGGTTGTTGGTAAGTGGGGGGGCAGCAAGCTATTGGTTCCCTGCATTAACCGCCACCGTGTAGCTCAGTCATTGGTCTAAGGTTTGCGCCATTAGCAGGGTGGAGCAGGGCAACAACCCGGAAGAGAAGCTCTGTTGGTGCCATCTTGAGTAAAGACATGGCAGGGAAGAAGGAAAATCCCTATATTCCTCCCTTATTGTTATTTTATGTGGGATTCTGGACATCACTTGATCTGGCTACTTCCTGCTGACTTGGGGCATCGTCAGGGGGTGAAGGGGATTCAGGGAGGAATGGGCTAAGGAGACCCCGCATTAGGGCACAGCAAATTGTAACCTCAGATGGGGACAGATCATAAAATGTGCCCTGCAGCCACAAGTCCTGCACAGCCTTCCACCAGTCATCTGGGCAGGAAATGGTTGGGCAGAGCCAGGCATCGTCATGGAGAGCAGCAAGGAAGGTCATTCCCTAGAGGAAGTGTGTGGATCCTCTGTGCTCAAATGCTGATAATTCCAATTCCTGAGGAGAAGCTGATTGAAAGTTTGGTTAGAAGTTTTTCTGACCTGGTTTTGAATGAACTTAATGAGTGCAGGACCCAAGATTGACCAGACCCATGTGATTAAAGGTGACTGAAGCTAAAAGGAGAAGGGGGAGTTACAGGGTGATCCTCGAAGTCCCATGGCTAAGTCCGGCAATATTTAACAATATTTAACAAATATTTAACAGAATATTTAACAATATTTTGCTCTGCTAGACCTAATTCATTGACATAGTCACAGCATTCCTCCTGTAAGGAGATCTAAAGCTCTTCGGTTCTGGAGAGTTACCTGAGCCAGGGAAGTAGCCTGTTTTTGAAGAGAGGCTAATGAGGAGGCCGTGGAAGTGAGTGTGCTTTCAAGACGGGTGTTGATTTCCTCCACCGCCCACAGAGAGTGACCAAGTGCCCCTTCAGAGAGAGCAGCTCCTGCCAACAGAGGTTGTTAGAGACACACCAACCAGGATGGGTAGGAAGGCTAACCCCCGCAAGTGTCTGGCCACTGTTTGCAATAGTCGTTAGTCTGGTCACATAAGTAGCAGAAGTACCAGGATGGGGCCACCTGGCATAATAGCCCCATAGACGGGAAAAGTGGAATTTTTATTTTGGAGGCACATCCCGTAAGGGGACTATCAGCTTTGCCTGCTAGAGCGGTGGTTTTAGTATTTTTTTCTGTGTAAGTTTCTCTGACTTGGAATCTCCATACAAAGGGTGAGGAAATGACAAGACGGAATAAAAGCCAGAGACAGACTAGTGAGACAAACATTGACCTAGGTGACATCTTCTAGTATTGGTTCGAGGAGAGAGATGCGAAAGAAGTGGAGCTTCAAGGTTCGAGGGAAGAGGAAGAACAAGAATCAGGAACAGAAACCGCCGAGGTGGGGTCTGGACAGGCGTCATCGAAACCCGATAAGGCGGAGTTGGCTTTAGCCTAGAGATGTGAATCCAAGGAGTCAAATGGTGACCTGGACCTGGGAGGGATAGTTTAGCAGCTGTTGGAGTACATAGTATAACCCCTGTTGGGCCTTCCCATTTTGGATGTAATGAGTCTTTATCTCCAGGTGGACAGAAGTATACAAACTGTCCAGGTTGTAAGGGAAAGGGGTTTTGGGATCTATCGGGATCAGAAAGAAGCCAATCCTGATATTTCCATAATTCAGCCTGAAGGTGGAAAAGAAGAGGCAGGGCATATTGGTTGGGGATGGGCCAGGCCAAGGGATTGATGCCCGGGGGAACAAGAAGATGGCCATACATTAATTCGAAAGGGGAGAGAAGTGAAGGTTTCTTAGGCAGAGCCCTTAAGCGGAGAAGAGCAAGAGGGAGTAAGGTAACCCAATCCATGCTAAGTTATGACATGTGGAGGAGATTTGCCCAGAAGAGCTCTGTCTTTGGCTGAGAGGAGAAAAAAAGGAATGGAGAAAGAGATCAAGACTTTGAGGATTTGAATGAAATAGGGAGTGGAGAAAATGGAAGAGTTGCTCTTGCTTGTCTTCAGAGCCGGGACTGTGGTCCTGCTCGGAGGGCGTGAGTGCAAGCACATGGGATAAGTTGGGGGATCGTAGGGCTGCCGCCCACGTAGCCTGATCAGCCTTGGAATTGCCAGCGGTAACAGGGGAAGAATCAGATTGGTGAGCCCGACAATGAGTAACTCCCAGTTTAGATGGTAGTCTAGAAGCATCAATGAATCAGAAAATGAGTTTTGCATTCATTACTGAAGTGCCCTTGGATGTTAATAGGTCCCTTTCTCTCCATATGGCTGCGTGGGATAGCAGGATATGGAAGACATATTTGGAGTCTGTGTATAGGGACAAGGTTTTCCTGGCTGAGAGTTCAGGATTGGGGTAGGGGGCCCTCAGAAATAGAGGTGGGACGTGGTAAAAAGGTCTCCAGAGCCTCAGTACAGCGGTGCGCAGGTGAGTTGAGCGAATCAGAAGTGACAGGAAGCAGCGAGGCAGGATTCAAGGGAGGACAGGTTTGGAAGGTAATAGCAGGATTCTGGAGAAAGGATACAAGTAAAGAAAGTATCTGGGAAGGGGGGAGTGTCTGCAAGCCTTTGTAAGTCAGTAAGTCTTTCAGGTGATGTGGAGAAAGAATTGTGAGTGGAGAGCCAAAGTTAAGTTTGTTAGCTTCCTTTTGGAGATCATGACCTGCTGCCAGTGCTCGTAAGCATGGAGGCCAGCCTCTAACAGTAGGATCCAACTGCTTGGATAAGTAAGCCACAGGGACAAATGTAGGGCCATAGTTTTGGCCCAGAACACCCAAACTTTGGCTTCCTTTCTCATGCACATAAAGGGAAAAGGGGTGCGTCAGATCAGGCAAGTGCAAGGCCGGTGCTTGGAGAAGGGCCTTTTTTAGGGTTTGGAAGGGTCTACCCACCGAGGAGGACAAAGGCTCATCCTGGTAGCCCTTAGCTAGATCATAAAGAGGTCTTGCCAGGAGAGAGTCATTAGGGGTCTAGGCCCTACTTGAAGTACCCAGCTAGGCCCAAAAAAGAAAGAATTTCAGCCTTTGTTTTTGGTGTTGGCAGTTTCAATGAGATGTTTCTTATCAGTAGTAATGACCTTTTTCCCTTGGGAGATGGAAAATCCCAAATAGGTAACCTCGGGGCAGGAAATCTGAGCTTTCTGTGGAGAGGCGCGATACCCTTTTTGAGACGAAACACCCGCGTGCCAAGGAGGAGGAGCTGCGGTGGTGCTGGAATGTATACCAAATGGAGGCAATCTTTGGCAAGGTCAAGGATGCAACAGACATAGCCTAAACGCACTCGGTGGTTCGGCAGTTTGTGCCCCAGGGCGACACCTTCACGCAATTGGAGGCGCGCAAAGGGATCCACCATTTGACCCTGCTATCCCACTCCTTGGCCTATACCCAAAGGACTTAAAATCAGATTGCTACAGTGATGCAGCCACATCAATGTTTATAGCTGCTCAATTCACAATAGCTAGATTATGGAATCAACCTAGATGCCCTTCAGTAGATGAATGGATAAAGAAACTGTGGTATATATACACAATGGAATATTACTCAGCCATAAAGAGGAATAAAATTATGGCATTTGCAGGTAAATAGATGATGTTGGAGACTGTTATGCTAAGTGAGATCAGCCAATCCCAAAAATCCAAAAGCCGAATGGTCTCTCTGATAAATGAATGACGATGCATAATGTGGGGGGGAAAGATGGCAAGAATGGAGGAAAGATAGCTAGCATAGAGGGAAGGGAGGGGTGTGGGCGGGGTGGGGGGTAAAAATAATAACAGAATGTGTGACAGATACCATTGCCCTGTGTACATGCATGATCACACAGATGGTGTGACTCTACTTTGTGTACAGCCAGTGAAACAATAGCTGTACTTCATTTGTGTTCAATGAATCAATAAGTAAATAAAAAAAAAAGAGTGAGAATGAACAGACACTGGTGAGGCTAAAAGAAGAGAAGCAGCGGCTACAGAGGGAGCTTGAAGACCTCAAGTACTCGGGGGAGGCCATGCTGGTGAGCTAGCAGAAGATGCAAACTGAGATGCAGGAGAATCTCAAGACTGAGGGGCAGCAACACGCTGACGCACAGGATCAGCTGGAGCACAGCTGGAGCGCACCTTGAGGGCGATGCAAATGACTAAGGAAAACCTTGAGCACCTGGCAAGCAAGCTGAATCACATCAAAGTGGAGAGCAGCGGCTTTGTGGGAAAGGAATTGGATCCCAAAGCTGGGGACTACTTGCTGAACCTGCTGGGCCTTGTGGAGGAAAAGCTGCTGAAACTGCAGGTACAGCTTGAGAGCCACAACGTGCTGGAGATGCTGCGCCACATCGCCGATCGAGAGTTCTATACCAGCTTAGAAGGAAAGCTACCCCAGTACAACACCCGCATCCCCTTGCAACTTGCCAGTTCCAAGGACAAGTTCTTCGACAAAGAGGAGTCTGGGGAGGGACTAAAAGGAGCTGTGGGGAGTGGACGATAAGGGGGAGGTTCATCAGTTGGGTCAAAAGAGGAAATAGAGGAGTCGGTGGAGCAAAGCTCGGGGTGAGAGTGGAGGAGGAAAAAGGTTTCGATGTAGGGAATCTCCTTCCATTTTTTCGAGCGCTTGCAAAAGTTAAATAAATCTTGGAGAATTTGTGGGTCTAATGATCTCTCAGCAGGCCAAATACTGCGGTTGTCTAAGGGATATCGAGACCAATCTTGTGGGCAGAACTTAATAAGAAATTGAGGTTTAATATCTGGTGTGAGGGACAGTTGGTTCAGATTGGATAAGAGACACTTTAGAGGGGAGTCGGTGGGGAGGAAAGAAGAGGCCCCCATGTTCGGGAGAGGGAATGTGAATGAGGAAAAGACTTCCAGACTGGAGACTGAGCCGAGCAGATTACCCCTCAGGCGTCCCCAAGTGGTGTACTGCTCGGATGACTCAGGAGAGTCAGGGCAAGGAGGACAATCAGATCGTCACCTGAGGGTCCAGCTGCCAGCCGTATATGCCAGTGGTCACGGAAGACCTAGCACCAGGTTTACAGACAGTTCCGGAGGCAGAGAAAGAGAAAGTAGAGGAGAGAGAGAAAGGAAAGGGGGTCTGTTCTTCCACACCACCCGACAGGAGTAAGCTAATTGAGAGGCCCCACAGAGTCCACCATGGTCATGTAGACTCTCCCCTTGACTAGACGTCGGGGATTTGCCGGACGATCATGGTCAAATTCCTCGCTTTAGTCAGGCCAAGGGCGGTAGCCTCCACTGGGGTAACTCATCTATCAATTGATGGGGTGTTGGTTGCGGAGTAGCAGGCACTCGAAAAGGTGGACGAGGATGATAAGCCTTGGTGGAGGGGGTCCTCAATAAATGAGGGTATCCCCCTCATCCTGGGTTTCAGCACCAATGAAAGAAATTGACTCCCAGACACAAGGCACACCGTGGGAGAAGTTCCGTTTTATTGAACAATCACCAGGTTATATAGGGTGTGCCAGGGGATTTCTGCGAGGGGTGGGTTGTTGGTAAGTGGGGGGGCAGCAAGCTATGGGTTCCCTGTGTTAACCGCCACCATGTAGCTCGGTCATTGGTCTAAGGTTCGTGCCATTAGCAGGGTGGAGCAGGGGAACAACCCGGAAGAGAAGCTCTGTCGGCACCATTTTGAGTAAAGACATGGCGGGAAAGAAGGAAAACCCCTATAGACACTGCTAAGGAAAGGAATAGCAAGTTATAGACAGAAAGAGATTTAGGCACCTCTAGTAGGTGTGTGAGTTCAGAATATGCACAGAATTTCTACAGGTCAATCATGCAAAGACAAAAGCTTCAATTTAAAGCAGGTGCTGTACAAAATATGGTAGGTAAATGGCCAGAAGGCACCTGAAAGGATATTCAAATTTATCAATCATCAGGAAAGTGAAAATTGAAAGCACAAAACACAACTTGATTCCCAATCCAATGGTGAAAATGGAAGAGACAGATAATATTAAATATTAGGCAGGACGTGGAGTATCTGTAACCTACACATGACTAGTGCGCGTGTAAAATGTTACACCATCTTCAAGGACAATCAAGAAATTTCTTCTGAAGTTAAACATACATCTGTTTTATTGCCCAGCGTAATAGAAGAAAGAATAAATACATTGTGTATTCTTAACGCAATACTATTTGGCAGTAAAAAAAGAACGAATTGCTGAAGCACATGGATGGATCGCAAAATCATTATTCTGCATGAAAAGCCAGACACAAACGAATGCATACAGTTTGGGTTCATTTACATAAAATTCTGAAACAGACAAAAGTATTGTAATCTACAGTGACGGAAATCAGCATAGCAGTTGCTACTGCTGCAATCCTGAGTGAGGATTGATTGGAAAGGGGCAGAGAGGAACTTTCTGGAAAGGTAGAAATGGCAGGGGTAAAATGGGCATATACATTAGTAAAAAATCATTGAATCGTACAGCTGGGATTTATGCATCAAATGGTATATGAATTAAAAATTAAAAACTCCAAGACAAGGTAGCAAATTGTTATTTTACCAACTCCTAAATTGCAAGTTCGATGATCCTGCTCTTGGAGTATAATCTCCCTCACCTTCTGAGCTCTCCACCTTAATGGCTCCATTGCTTTTTCTGTATCTACCAGAGCTTCCTTCCTTCACTCCCCTCTAACCCGGGGTAGAACCCACACCTATGACTATCCCTCCCTTGCAGATACCCTCATCTCTCTTGTTTCTTTGCTTCCATTGCATTTGCCCATGGCAATTGCATCCTGCATAGAGCTAGACACTGCCCTTTCTGTGCTTACCTGTCTGCATGCTGCTGAGTAGTTCTGGGCAAAAGTTCCATACTTGGGTGAATTGATAGGCCTTTTCTCTCCTGTGATGACCTATCTTTCTCCTGGCTTGTGATTTCCAACCTCAAGTGCGAGGTTGGCAAAGCCAGTTGCCACATTGCTGAACTGAGCTCATTCTTTTGCTCTCAAGGAATGTTTATAAATTCTCCAGGTTTCTAGCTGCACTCCTCCTGCCCTATATACCTTTTAGATCATGACCTTGGCTCATAGTAATTAAAAAAAAATTAGAAATACCCCTCCTCCTAAAACCCCAGGGTGCAATACAAGAAACTCCACTTGTTTCTCCCCACTACCAAATCCAAACAGCTGGTGGCATCACCACCCAATTTTTCTCCTCCCCTGTATCTCAGGAATTCCTTCTTCCCTTCTGCAAAGCTGGGCTCCTCACTAGTGCTCTGGATTGTACCCCTTTTGGCCTTATCAGGTGACTTGCTCCGTTGTTAGCATTGATCTTTACTCCCTATTGGATCCATCCAATAAATATTCAAACACTTGTCATAACCCCCTCCAGGTATTGACCTGGTTCTCTGTTTCCCCTCGGTGCCCTTCTTGTAAGAGTTGTCTGCAGACATGTCTTCACCTCTTATTTATTCTTCATTATATTCAGTTTTGGTTTCTGCCCCTCCACTTCATAGAATTGGATCTTGCTAAGGTCACCGTCCTCAACTTACTGGACCTGTTTGCAACATTCTAGACTCTTAACCACTCCTTTCTTGCAACATTCCTGTCTTGGCTTCCATGACACTGAACTCCCTTGGTTTTCTATTAAGTCTCTGGTCTTCTCAGACTCCTGTGCCAGCACTCCCCTCCCTCACCATCTGCATGCTCATGTAAGAAGTCCACAATGTTCTTCTCTTCTCCCTTTCAGTCCTCATTCCATCTGTCACTGGAGACAGAGGAGCTGAAGTTCCAAATCTTGGGTCTTGTGTCTTTGATGAAAGGACATTTTAAGTTAGATGTGAAAAGTCAAGCAAGAGAGTTTTACTGTGTGAAAGTGTAGCAAGGAAGGAGAGAGCACTCTCTCTCCCTCGAGTTGGTCATCTCAGAGCAAAGAATGACAAAGGAACAGTGTTGCTTCCAAATTCATTGCTGTTTTATGGTTTCCTGGAGAGCTGGGGTCTACCTTCTGTACTCTCTCCAATCTGGTGTTCAACTCCTCCTTCTCATCCAACAGGGGAGTTTTTTACCTTAGTTGGTCCTCTCTAGAACTATCATGGCGGCCATCCTATTCCAGGGGCTTCACCTACAAGTCAATTCTATGTTAATATGTGTATTAGGGTCAACATTCCAACAGACTTTACCTTAGTGAACCTACACTCGACAAGAAATTTCTCTTCTGAAACTCACTGAGAAAGCTGTGGCTAGAAATCCGAACTTTACAATGATCTTGGTTGACTGTGTCAGGAGTTGGCCCCATTGGCCTTTCTTTCTTGATGTATTTCTTAATTGGTTCCCTCTGTCTCTCCCTGTTTATTCTCAGAATTTGTGTACCTTTTGTTTTTCTATAAGTTACTTAATTATTCATTTGCCTGGAAAATAGTTTAAAGAAAACCAGTGACCCACCATGTTTTAAGTTTGCGTTCCACTGTCATTACTAGCTACCACCTAAAGCAGCATTCCCATGACTTTTGATATCACAGTATGCCACGACCCTTAAGTGAGCATCTGTGACTCTTGTCCCAAATAAACTTCAGTTTTGCCCCTTCCTAACCCCTCAGTCGTCTCCCTGTTGTGGGAAACTGAACTAGTTCTATCTTTCTTACTACCTTCTTGCTCAGGGCCCCTCCCCCACCCATCATAATTCATCACATATTCTCCCTCCAAAACATGTCTTGAGTTTATTACAGACACATCCACATCCATCTGCACACATCTAACCCAAGCCACTACCATCTCTTGATGTCTAACCTCCACACTGGTCTTCCTGTTTCAGCTGTGACCTCACTTCAGTCCATCCTCCATGTCTAGCCAGAATGAACAGTAGAGAAATTTCTCACACTCACACAAACTCCCCCAACCAGGGGAAACTACCCACCCATGGCTTCTTTCCTGAAAAACAAAATCTAAAACCCCGCATGTGAACTCAGGCATGACCTAGCTGTCTTCACGGGCTCCCCTCTCTGGGCTTTCCTGCTCAGAGATCAGGATTTCCTCTCTGGGATTTCCTGGTGATTGCCCTGGAAATCCTACTGATACCTGGGATATATCAAACTCTTTTCCGTCTCAGAGAGTTTGTACAATCTGTTCGCTCGGCCTGTAACATTCTTTCCACCGCTCTCTGCCTGACTAACTCAGAGTCAGCACTCAGATTCAACATTGCTTCCTTAGTGCGGCCTGTCTCTTATTGTATCATGACAGCTTCTGACAGCCCAGTCTTTTCCATTGTAACTTACAGCCCAATTGAATTTGTTTATTTGTATGTTTATTAATTTAATGCTACTTCTCTCTAAAGATATTTACTCTCCATGAGGGTAGAAACCAGGTCTGTTTTTTTCTTCTTTGTTTAACAGCAAGTACCCAACGGTAGATACCCACTCATTATCTCTTGAATGAATTTGTTGTTGAGTAGAAAGTAGATGAGGCCAGGTTCTCTACCCCAGGCCTGGAGTATTGTCTGATTTTCTGTGCGGCTATTCCTATTCACCTCCAGGCAGCACATATAATCTTCTCCTACAATGTTCTGTGTTATAGTTCTCTGTGTTTACTTTTATAACTCTTAATGGTACACATATTCTTCAATATCCCCTTCTCTTCCACTTTGATTTACAGGCAGGATTATGCTTTCCAGCTGTAATCAATTAAATATTTGTTTCCAACATCTGCTGTCCTTCCATGTGTTAAAAATAATTGTACCTTCCAGTGCTTTCATCATCATTCTTGGCCCTGTGACTGATGGTGGGAGCATTTCCATCATAGAACTGTGTTTCTGGATGTCAGGTGTTGGTCACATGACTCACTGCGGCCAGAGTAGGAGCGTGGTGGCCACTTCTGAACAGAAGCATTAGGGCCACTGCACCAATCCACAAGCTTTATTTTCTATCCATCACGAGAATGACGATGTCCCATATGGGGTTGTTCCTTCAGTCTGGATTCCAGGGTTTTAGGTCACCTGAAGGCCATGTACCATATAAAATCACTATTTTTGTAAACCCTTGAGATTTGGGGGTAGATCATGTTTGCAGTTTAACCCAATCTATGGTAACTGAAGGACACACTTCCTTGAAGTTGTGTGTGTCATGTGACTAATTCTGCCTAAGCACTGTGTATCATTTCCAGGTAGGTTTCCCTTGTTCAAATCTCTCCAGGCTTCTGAAGTCAGGGCCTCTTGGTCCAAATGCAGTTGCACAATAAAGAATCAGGAGCACAATGTAAAGGCAGATAATATATTTATGAGCTGGGAGTGAGAGAGCCCATAAGGTCTTTTGTACCTAATAGAAAAACACTTTGCTCTAATTTGACTCCTTACTGATGTTCTTTGGGCCACTAAGCATGTTCTTGGATAGGACCTGGTCTGTAAGGGTCCTGAAGCACTGATATGAAAGGTGTCCAAGGCCACTTGGTCTAATCTCTTCTTGGCTCTCTGCAAGTGAGAGAAGAGGCCCTGTGCACTTCGTTCAGCACCGTGACTCCAATCTGGCCTGCACACAGAAGCCCATACTCCCTCCCTGCCTGAGCGATCACTGGTATGTCTCAGTGTGGAATGTGGGGAGCAGGAGCATTTCCTTGGGAAGTGCCTAAAGAGCATCATTGGTTAATTGCTAGATGCATATGGCTGGGAAGTTCTTGGTACAGTGTCCAAAATACAGTATGAATACCACCAAGCTCCAACTTTTGTCTTAAGAGACATTTAAATACCTGCTCCACTCCTGGCCATTAACAAATATTGTCTTCTTAGAACAACCAATGGAATTACTATTTCCATTATGCAGATGGGGAAATAGGTTGAGAGAATATAAGGATCTTGCCTATGGTGCAAAGCTAGTGAGCTGAGATGTACTAGTATTTGAGTCTGAGGCTTCTCTCGCCCCTGTGCTGACTTACTGCATGTTAGTGATGAGGATGCCCGTAACATGAGAGCTCTAGAAATTCCCTTCTCTAAATCACATCCCTAGCACCTTCCCCGTGAAACCTCTTCTGACTGGCTGATATTAGACTCTGTGTGTGTGTGTGTGTGTGTGTGTGTGTGTGTGTCTGGCTGTCTGTCTCCTGGAGATGATCACTTTGTGATAAAAAGTAGTTCTCACACCTAAGGAAGGAAAGTCCTCAGGGGCAAGACTTGGGAATCAAAATAGCAAAGCCTTCTTTTCTGACTCCTGTTGGTTACTCTGGTCCAAGGTGCGCAAATGAAACCAAGCCTTGGGCTGCGTAGGAAGCCAGGGGTGAGTAGAGCTCCAGGGGGAGCCCCCGGACTGAGACCCACCTTCCAGGGAGGTTCCTTGAACACCCGTGGCATTGCCTACTGCCCATCTGAAGACACTGGGGTGTTCCAGAGGATAAGAAGCCAGGTGCAGTCCCCTCTGCTCACAGCTCTTCCCAGAACTAATTGTGGGGCTTCCCAAGTCAGAAAGCACACCATAATTAGGGGACACCCTGGGGCAACCACTGACACCCACATCTCAGGCAGTGCCATTTACTGCTCCTGCCCTTATCACATCTGTTCTGAAGCTGGTCTGCCAGCTCTTGTTGGGGACTAATCCTCAGCCAGTGGCTCTGCAGGGCACTTGGGGCCTGCAGCACTGGCCTTGAGGAATCTCCTGGTGCAGATGTGAATGGCGTATCAGAACTCTGCTATGCATGCCAAGTGTTTTCCCCTGTTCTCAATGCTTCCTTTCTATTCAGTGGTTGCTGGTAGGGAAGAGTTCCTTACTGAGGGAGAGGGCGGGTGTGAGGCATGTGAAAATAAGTCTTTAATCAGGTCATGCCTATTACTGCTTCTTGGATTTGTTATCTGATTCTCATGACTCTGGAAAACTGTATTAGGCACATGAGTTGGGCATTACCATATTCTTATCTCCTCCTGCAAATTCCATTACAGCATCATGCTGCCTACACAGTGTGAAGATGAAAGACAGCCTACCTGTCCTGTGGCCAAGCAGAAAGGGACTGAGTGTGGGGCTTTTGTTTTCTGAGAGGGCACAAAGGGAACCCGGGGGAGCTTTGAGAAGGGAAAGGGACCCTATTCCAGCCATGAGCAGGCAGCTTCTCCTTCCCCAGCAGGGAAATGGGAAGAGATTGTCTTACTTTCCAGGGCCTTTAGTGGAGAGGGACAGACAAGCCCCTGTCCCACCCATTCTCAGTGACTTCCTGCCAGAGCTGACCCACCTGGCTTGGCATGGAGTCCACCTGGCCTCATGCCACCAGCACCTGAGGCCACAGAGGTGGGCAGGGGCATGGCTCACCCTTTCTCTGCCTGGGGTTGGCTTTCGCTGAGCCTTCCTCACCTTCTGTGCAGATGGGTTTTCCCACCTGGCCCTTTCCCAGCTCTTCTTTCTTCACAGTCTCCACTGACCCTTTTGGTCACTTCCATCCCTTCAGTAAGCATTTTTTTTTTTCCAAACCACTTCCGGAGTGCTCCTCATGAGTGAGTTTTCTGCAATCATTACCCATGATGGAAGATCAAGCCAGTGTAACTCCTGCTGTATGACTGGCTGTCTTCTGGAAAGTTCTATTTCCCTTAAACCAGCATTTCTGGTGACTGGAGTTTATTTAAGTGGAATTCACTTCCTCGTCTGTGAACTTTTATTGTTACTGTTTTGTTGCCAAGCACTGAGGGTTCCCGCCGACTCTTCCTTGTTGGTCCAATCTGATGTTGACTAAATTGTTGGTTGGTTACCAGGCTGGGTAGAAACAGCTTGGTTGAGAGGACAACGGGAGCATAGAGGTTGTGATCTCAGGGGTCCAGTGGAGTGAACAGAACACTACTCTGGAATTAAAAACTGGGGTTCCACCTCAAGTTCTGCTGCTCACTCACTCTGAGAACCTATTTCTTCAGATGAAAATGGGGCTTAACATACCATGTGGTTTTGAAGCTACCATGACTTGAGGTGTGCAGAAGAATCATGGTTCTGTACAAACCATGGCGCATGATAGTGGTGATGGTGAAAAGGAAGCAGAAAGGAGAAGAGTAATGATGACCATAAGCACGAGATGAAGGTGCCTTTCTTCTGGGTGGAAATGAAGGAGACTTAGGGACAGTGTGTGAGAAGAATGGGTGGCTTTCCCTCAGCCCTCTGCAGCTGTACAGAGGTCTTGGAGCACATATCTACTGGCTGCTCTTGTGCTACTGGGGATATGAAAATGAGTCAAATTGAGTTTCTGGGTTAGATGCCACAATAGAGGAAAGTATAAAATGCCATGGAAATACACGAGGGGACAACACAGCTCATGGGTGTGGTTGTGTGTGTTTTAGACCACACACTTTCAGCTGGTTACACTAAAGATGTGCTTTAAAGGATTTTGGTAGGCCAAGAAGGAGAGAGTGGGAGTTCTAGGCTGAGCCAATGATCCAGCCAATGCAAGGGTGTGGAGGCATGAAAATGGTGGTGAGCTTAGGGAGCTTAGGGAGCAAAACTAGTCTGTGGCCACAGGTGGGTGGTGTGGGAGAGGTGGCCAGAAACGAGACCAGAAGGGGGCCTGAGTCTGCTGGGCCCAGTGCTAAGGCAGAGTGGTTGTAGCTGGACTTGAAGGGTCGTTGCCTTGCTTTGATTTTTAGGAGAGATTTTTCTCTAAAGCTGTGTGTCCTGGTAACTGCTTGTCTACTTTTCCTCCTCTTTAATAATAAACAATGAGCTCTCTGTATCCGCAGCTTTCACATCCGGGGATTCAACCAACCCCAGACAGAAAATATTCAGAAAGAAAAATTACATCAGTACTAAACATGCACAGCCTTTTGGGGGGTCATCATTCCCTAAGTAAAAAGTATAAAAACTATTTGCATAGCATTCCCATTGTATTAGATATTATAAGTAATCTGGAAATGATCAAAACTATACAGGAAGGTGCATGACATTTCTATGCAAGGGCAAGGCCATTTTACGTAGGGACATGAGTATCCATGAGTTTTAATATCTGTAGAGGGCCCTGGAACTCACCTCCATGGATACCAAGGGATGGACCACCGTATCTACAACTTGGGAAGACACCACTCTCTAGACTTCCCCTACCGGGTGTGAGGCAAGGGTACAAATGGAGACCTAGATGCAATACATTTACAAATTTATGAGTTGCAAGGTAACATAACAAAACCATAAATCAAAATGTCCTATGCTCCTCACTTGACAGACAAACCCTCAGCATTACCTCAAAGATCAGGGTTTTTTTTTAGTTGGCAATGGACTTCCTTCCTTCCTTCCTTCCTTCCTTCCTTCCTTCCTTCCTTCCTTCCTTCCTTCCTTCCTTCCTTCCTT
>JAJEJO010000840.1:1316660-1329283 GCA_020662805.1 Glaucomys volans
CTTCCTTCCTTCCTTCCTTCCTTCCTTCCTTCCTTCCTTCCTTCCTTTCCAGTGCTGGGGATCAAACCCAGGGCCTTACACATGCCCAGCAAGCGCTCTACCACTGAGCCACAACCCCAGCCCCAAAGATCAGGTTTTAGTTGATAATTTCCGGACTCTGCACAGCTCCACCACCCTTTTCCTCAGCCCGTCTCCCCTCGCCATTGTGACTTCCATTCCCAGCTCTCTCTCACTCTGTTTCAGTCATTTCTCAAACACATGAGGGGATAACACAGTCTAGGTAGCCAAGCGAAGCCCAATGCCAGGAGTCACCCCAGCAGATCTAGGGAGGGACATGGCATGTGAGGTGTGCTGTAAAGGGTGTGACACAGACTCTGAATGGTCACTTTCCTCAGGCCCAGTGCACTTCTTACTCAGTGGGGAGAGGCAAAACCACAGGCCCTCTAGTGTGTCGGCCAGGGCAAGGCCACCTCTTGCCTGGGCCTCAGGGTGGGGCTATCATGAGCCACGTCATACCTATGAGGAGACCTACTTTCAGGGTTACTAGGCTGAGTGTGCAGAAACACCAGACCTTGCCAACAGGAAGACTCTTGTAACCTCCATCCCCCAGTGGATCTGTGAAAGGAGTTTACCCTTCCCCTCGGTGGACCAGAGTTTCAAGCTGACAATGTATTTGGTCATGCTACAAGAAAATTAAGAAAACTTGAGAGGCTTACTAAAGAAAGGATGACTCAAGGACATTCTGTATTAGAAAATACTGGCCTAGGTGGTTACATAAAAATGACAATCATCCAAGAGACTAGAGTGCCTCGGAATCTGGTATGACAACACCCTTTTCAGCCCTCTAGCCACACCAATGTGGGATGAGAAGTGGGAGAAGCACTGCCACAACCTGCTCAGAGATGGGTGGGACTTCACCTCACAGGAAGGCCTTGCCCAGAAAGAAGGGTGCAAAAGCAATGGCACCCAGCACCATCCCAGGCCCCAAGACACTAGACTGTCAGAGCTGGAAGGGGCCTTGGAGTTTCACAGATGGGGAAAAGGCTGGCCAAAAGTGACAAAGGAAGGAACAGATCACTGGGTGTCATTGAGGTTCTCTTTTCTTATCCTGGGACTCTTTCCAAGATTTCATCTCACTAGATATTTGGTTCCAAATGGAATGGTTCCATAGTTCCAGAATGGTTCAATGGGGCCTCTGTTCATAGCAAAGGTAGGGGAGGTTGGCAAGATTTTGCCTAGGAACAGATATATAGATATAGATGCAGATGTAGATACAGATAAAGTTTGCTTTTTGAACAAGTCCACAATATTTGCTCAGAGACCCATGGTTGAAGCACTCCCATTCAGCCTCCGGGCAAGGTGCTTCGTGTATTTCCTGGGAGCTCCTTCTTCTCTGGCACCCCAGACATAGCCACAGGGGCTGTGTGACGCATACACAAGGCAGCCAGCACCCAGGTCCTTGTTTCCCTGGTCCTTGCTTCTACGGAGGATTCTCAGAATAATGTTGATAATAAGATAGAGAGGATGAAAAGGAAATTTTGATTTAGTGAAAATACTGATAGTCATCAAGACTAGAAAATTACAGTTGGCAGGTTCCTAGGGACTATTAACCATTCTGGTCTGGCTACTCAACTGGAGACAGAAGGTAATCAAGAATCACAGGGAGGGAAGGGATGGGGGATGGGAATAGGAGAGACAGTGGAATGAATCGGACATAACTTTCCTATCCTATCCTATCCTATCCTATCCTATCCTATCCTATCCTATCCTTATAATGAACACACATCATGCACAATCCTAATTAGAATAAGTTATACTCCATGTATGTATAATATGTCAAAATACACTCTACTGTCATGTATATCTAAAAATAACAACAACAACAAAAGAACCACAGGGAAGCCAGGCCTGGTGGTGCACGCCTGTAATCCCACAGTGTGGGAGGCTGAGGCAGGAGGATTGAGAGTTCAAAGCCAGCCTCAGCAACTTAGACCCTGTCTCTAAATAAAATATTAAAAAGGGCTGAGATGTGGCTCAGTGGTTAAGTGCCCCTGGGGGTTCAAGAGGCCATGGAGTAGTCCCTGAGATAACCACGGCTGCCATTCTGTGTTCACCTCCATTTGGACCCACCCTCTTTTATTCCTTCCTCTAGTTCCTCTGTTTTCCTCCTTCTCTGCTTATCACTCTCTACTTTGGACCACAGGTGTTAGATATCAACAGTTAAAATGTTCCTTTCCAGGTTCTGTTCCCTCCATGTACCAAGAAGGAGGCACCAGGGGGCACTGCTTTCCAGAGACCTCTGGTCATCCTGACAGAATAAGACCCAGTCCGATGATAGGCAGCTCCCACGGAAGTGCTTCTCCTCCACTCTTCTCTGCACATCTTGGGCCAGGGGCCCTGGAGGGAGGTGGCAGTGGTTCAGGTCTCCTCCTGGCAGAGTGAACCTGGGACCCAGGGCCTTCTTTAGGTCCGCAAAGAGCCAATGTCAGATGCAATGCTGATTATACTGACCTCCCGCCATCTCGGGTCTTCTTTTTCCCTGCAACTTCTTTACCTGCTACATTTAGTATAGGATCACAGAGGTTTCCATGAATCTCATAGTCAGATGAGACTTCTACACACTCCATCCTCAGAGCACTTGTAGCAACTGTAAGAGCAGAAACACAGAAGCCCACCATCTCTGTGTTAAAGCATAGGCCTGAACCCTGCACCTGCTTGTGTCTGACTGCATACATTCTTCTTTTGGTACTGGGAATTGAACTCAGGGACACTTAACCACTGAGCCACATCCCCAGCCCTTCTTTATATTTTATTAGAGACAGGGCCTTCCTGAGTTACTTAGGGCCTTGCTTTTGCTAAGGCTGACTTTGAACTCTCCATCCTCCTGCCTCAGCCTCCCGAGCTGCTGGGATTACAGGCATGCACCCCTGCACCCAGCTCATGCCAGCATTCTTGCTGTTTGGTTCTTGCTCACTCTGGTTCTCTCAAGTCCAAACCCTCCCACTGCTGCCACGTCAGCATCAGTGAGGCTCTGCAAAGGAGGTGTTCTCTCCTCTGCCTCCTCATCCATGAGCAGGAAAGGGCTCTTTTGGGTGGTGTCTGCTTAGGGAAGCCTAACCTTAGCCCTCTATTGCTGTCAGAAGATTCTGGAATCATAGGACTTGGGTTCAAATCTTGATTTCACCTTACAAGTCAGGTGATTTTGCATAACTTGCTTAACCTCTCTGAGCCTTGTCAACTTCCTTATTTATTAAAAAAATATATTATATATATTTATATATCTCACATAGGGATTTTTTTGAAAGATAAGGGAATCCATAAGGAACACCTCACCTAGCTTTGTCCTCTTCATAATGCCTCCCACTATGGAGACGACTATAGACTTCAGGACTGAGCTCAGGCTGGAAGCCTTCGATGGCACCATTTATAGTGGGAACTATATACTTTCCTAAAAGAACCTAAGGTTACTTGCTGTATAATGAAGAGGTGTGCATGCCCCAGTTTTCCTAATTCCCACAAAATGAACTAAAATAAAGCAAACAAAACAAGTCATCCCTTCGAACTCTCAATAGGAATGGCTCAGGGCACTGAGGTGCTGCTGCACCCTGTAGTTCATGAGAAAAATTTCATCTTCAGAAGAATGTCATGAACCTTCAGGATTGCCCGCGAATAGCTAAAATCTCAAATATTAATACACAAGTGTGAACCATTGGCTGGCCTTCCAGGCTCTGGAGAGAGGGGCAGATCTCTTCCAAAAACGTGACACAGTTGGAAGGGAAGGTCCATCAGCAGAGGGCAGCCTGGGGCAGACATGGATAAAACCACCACCAAGTGACTCATGCAATAGGAAAGACTTTCTGGAGGAGGCCAGTCCAGTTTCTCCTTGCCTCCTGAGTTCCAGAAAAATGGAACCTAGGACTCTAGAGAATAGGTCTGATGCGGCTTGCGCTCTACCCGGATTGCTTTAGGGACTTTTCTCCTTTGGGGGACGTATGCCTTGGGATGAAACATTGGACTTCATTTTGCAGGAAAGAAGGAGTTCCTTCCTTCTAAGAAGAAAAACAAAGCAAGTAGCCATAACGACACTGTCCCTGTGGAGAGTTCTTGAACAAGAATAAGTGTAGAATGAGATCAGCAGGTGATTTTCTGGTAAATTTTTGAACCCTGAATTGACTTCCCAGAGATTGTTGTAATAAAATTAGGAAGCTTTCAAGCTTTTATGTGAGAGTTGTTTAAATATATCAATATGTAAGTTTGCATTCTACAGCCTTGCTTTGGGGAATGGTGATATTTAAGAGGGCAGGTAAAGGGTTTGGGATTTAATTTGTGCAGTGGTGGCTCAAGGCATTGTAGGTTGTCTATAAAGGACTATAATAATGTTTCTTAAGGGCTGGAATTATGGCTCAGTTGATAGAGTGCTTGCCTAACATGCACAGACCCTGGGTTCAATTCCCAACACCAAGGAAAAAAACAAAACAAAACAAAAATAATATTCCTTATACCTCTTTGACCGAAGAGTTAATCAATTCTCAGTTCAATTCTTGACACATCAAAGTCTCATTAAAGTTGCTAAGTAAATAGATGGAGAATATTACCTAGTGAAGAAGTTGTGTGGAGCCCACCCTTAAAACAAAGTGTAGTGGTAGATACACTTGAGACCTAGGGATAAGATCAGGTTCCTCTCAGGAGCTCTTGATTCTGGGTAATGTCACTCATGCAGCTTTGCACATGAGCAAGCTAGACATGTGAACCATGTTCTGTTGCTTTTAACTAAAATCTGGTTTTATCATTACTCTCATTCATTCATGTTCAACAAACATTTCTAACTGAATATAATAGTATCATAGTAATTCTCTTATATGCAGGGAATGGTTCCAAGAAGCCTCGTGGATACTTGAAACCACATATAGCACAGAATCGTAAATACACTGTATTTCTTTCTATGCATCCATACCTGCTTACATAAAAAAGCACTTTCTAGCTTTTATTTGCCACATCACTACTCTTGTGTTTTGGGATAATTATTGAGTAATATAAGTGTTGTTTGAACGCAAGCACTATGATTCCTTGGCACATACACCATGTTTACACTGGACAGAGAGTGGACTTTTATCTTGGTGGATGGAGCAGGGAGTTTGAAATTTCGTCATAGTACTTGGAACAGTGAGCAGTTTGAAACTTATAAACTGTTTCTGGGATTTTCCATTAAATATTCTCAGATCACAGTTGATTGCAGGTCACTGAAACTATCAAAAGTGAAACTCTGGATAAGTGGGTAGAGGGGTACTGTATTGTGTCTGCCATATCCAGGCAGTATTTTGCATTGAGTATCCCTGTGGAACGTATTGTATAATTAAGTGTAATACTAGATACTGTAACAGATGAACCCAGAAACCTCAGTCGGTAAACACCGTGCTGATTTATTTCTTGTTTCTGTAAAGTCAAATGGGCAGACAGGGTGGGAGAGGGAAGTGTTCATCTCATTGTGTTCCTTTAAGGATTGAGATGACTGGAAGCCTCTCTGTCTTCAGTATGTGGCTTCCAAGTTTATCCTGGGCATTGACATAAAAAAGAGAGTGGGAACTCTGACTGTCGCCTATATTACATTCATTAAAACTCAGTCATATGGTTCCATCCATACGCATAGAACCTGGAAATGTCACTACTTGCTGTGCAGTGGCCTCCTAGTGGAACTCTTCATTAGAGAAAAAGAGTGTGACCATTTGGTGGGTGGTAGATATCCCTTTCCGGCTTACATCTTATTGCTTGTAGGAAGACAAAGTAGACTTACAAGTGTGCTCACTGGGGAGAATTTCAGATGATAAGAAAATTAAATCAGGGGAGGAGAGTGAGGGTGCAACAGTTGTGCAAATGATTTTCCCCTTGATGACTCATTGATTAGTATTGTCTACAGGGCGTGTGTGAGCTGATGCTTTGAGTGAGCAAAGAATTAAGAACTCCCCTTCTTAAATTATGTGAGGGCTGGGGATGTGGCTCAGTTGGTAGAGTGCTTGCCTTGCATGCACAAGGCCCTGGGTTCAATCCCCAGCACCACAAAAACAAAACAAAGCCAATTATGTGAGAGCGGTTCAGATTAGAGACACAGAGACCTTACTGTGTGTCCAGCTAGCCAGCAAGCTCACTGTCATCACCACAAAATAACCCTGGAATTACAAAGGTTACTGAGTGAGAAGGATGCTAACAAGATGCAGCAGGATTATGCAGATCAAAATGGGTTTAAATTTTCTTCTGGGCCTTTTCTTTGTTTTTCCTGTGGTGCATAATCTGGCTGAAGTTCACCTGTTTTCGGTTTTGATTCTATGTCCATTTTTGGATAATCTGGGTAGAAAATCAAGAGTTTATTTCCTCAGCAACAGTAGAATAATATGGCCTTTATGCTGGAGACTACTAACTGATTATGCAACAGAAGATTTGGTGAAAGGATCTGGTGAGAGAAGTTAAATGGTGCTAAGAATATATTAAATGATAGGAAAAGGTTTTGTACTTTGAAAAAGGCAGAAGCTTAGGCAATGTTGAAACTCTTGCACTGTAGACTCAAAGATTTATTGATATCTCTTGTAGCCCTGGCCCTGTTCTAGACACCAGGGATACAGAGATAAGTAGCTCTGCTTCTGATCTCACAGGCTCACCATGTAGGCATGAAGGAATGATACTTTATTAACCAGTCTTTCTTCATGAGAGAAAGATACTTACACCAAAGGCAATATTTCAGGCAGATTGAGACGAGTCATGAATGCTATGCTAAAACCCTGGTTTTATTAGTGTCATGAAAAAGATCACTTCTTTGTTAGGGTGCTGGTGACAGATGCAGAAACTGGCACTCACTCACCATGCAACAGTTGGCAGATTGTCCTCTGACCCTCATTTTCTTTGTCTAGAAAGGAAAGATAATAATAACTTCCCTGCTCACCTAACAGGGCTAGTATAAAGATCAAATGAAATCAAAGCAGGTGAAAAAAATATTCAGGTATCAAGAACTATTATTAAGTTAATAATATAGATGTCTGGAAGGACAAGGGAAGACTCGGGTGCTGGACAGTGATGTCCTAAGAACATGGCAAAATCTTTCATCCAGAGTGGAGCATATGTAGGAGTGAAATCATCTTAGTTTAAAAAAATATCCTAAGAGAATAGAATATATTGAAAAAAGTTTCCTTTCAAATAAAATTTGTAGCAAGTGAAGAAAATGAATGAGACTTCCCTTAGATTGCAGACCAGAGTGCACATCCAGATGCAAAGAGAGGAAGTGAGCAGAATGGAGGGCTAGCTGCTGTAGAGGCAACTGAAGGGAGAGGCTTCTGAAGGGAGCTGAAGGCATAGCCAGGGCACAAGGGGCCAAGGCACAAGCTCAAGAACAATGCAGACTCCACAACTGTTGGCCCAGCTGTGCCCTTCCGAGAACACTCTATAAAGTTCTTCCTGAACTGACTCTTCCTCCAGGGAATGCTTGGCCCTGAGGGCACTCACACTTCCAGAAATAAAGACTTAGCTCTTGGCAGCATTTTTATTTTTCTTATCATTTATGATTTCCAGAAAGTGCAGTTCTAAGAGGGAACTACAAGTGCCTGTTTCTAGGAGATTTTGGAGTTTATCTGATTTTCTGTGAACTTTGGGATCTTGCATGCCAATGCTGTACAAAATAAGCCAAGACAGCTCTGAAGAAAGTGGGAGTAAGTTAAGTTGTAGTTGTAGTTGTTGTTAAGTTGGTCTGTTCCCAAATCATGAAATTCCACTAATTCAGCCCCAATTTCAGGATTCATCCAATTTGGAAAGCATATTCAGGAGGTCTTCAATTTGGAAAATTCTCATTTTAAGGTTGTTTCCCCCTAATTTATAATAATTTGAAAAGTTGCAGAGAGGGAACTCACACCAGAAAGTTGGCAGAATATGACTTTCTAGTGTTCATCCTCTTATAGAAATATCAATTTGAACAAAAATATATGCATAAAAATTCCTTTATGAGAGCAAAGGGAATCAATTGAGGGTTAAAACAGCTGGATGTAGCACAGAAATCAGAAAAAATGTATTGGAGCTGGTAGAAAGGACATTGGTACATTATCTGTGTTACCATTCCCCACCACATGCAGCAGAGAGTGGAGATATCTTCCACTTGGGAGAAGAAAAGGAAAATGAGCACTGGCCTTTGCCCTGAAACCCAGCACTGGAACCATCCCAGGAAACCCAGTGTCAAGTAGGCCCCTAAAGCTGCAGACTCCCTGCAGGATAGTACTTGTGGACTAAACCTCCTGGCACCCCTTGGTGCTAGGTGAAATCCCAGAGCATCAGTTTCCATCCCAATACTAGACAGTCCCTGTACACTCAGGTTAAAGGCTGTAATGCCACCTTGGCCTCTTTGCACCCAGGCTTCAAACTGGTACTCATGGAAACATGCCCCAAGTTCACTCTTACAGACTCAGGCTTCAAGACTGCCCATTTGGATCCTATCAACAGATCCATCCCAGTGAATCCTGACTCCAGGTCCAAACTGTGGACCCAGGCTCTAGATCCACCTACCTGCTGACCCAGGATCAAGTTAGCCTGCTTGAGGATTTCAAGAGCAAGCTTACCCATGGAAAATGTTAGACAGTTTGCCCAAATTCTCTAAACTGGCCAAATTCAATAGCTTATTTAAAGGATCATTCACTGTGGTAAAGTAGGATGCAAGGATGTTTCAATATATGCAAATCTAAAAATGTGATATGCTATATGAGCAGAATGAAGGACAAAAAGATCATACAATCATCTCAGTAGTTATAGAGAAAGCATTTGACAAATGACACAAACTCTTAAGAAATTAGATACAGAAGGAACGTGCCTTAACACAATAAAGACAAAACCACATTAAACATCATATTCAATGGGGAAAAGTTGAAAAATTTTCCTCTAAAATCAGGTACAAGATAATCACTTCTATTCAACATCATACTGGACATCATAGCTTGAGCATGTAGGCAAAAGAAAGAAATAAAAGGTACCTAAATCAGAAAGAAAGAATATTCATTGTCCCTGTTTACAAATGATATGATTTTGCAGGTTGAAAAATCTGAAGATTTCATGGAAAACCTGTTAAAACTAATAAATGAATTCAGTAAAGTTGCAGAATACAAAATTGGCCAAAAAAATCAGTAGTATTCCTACACACTACAGCTAACTATCTGAAAAATAAATCAATAAAACAATCCTAAGCACAATAGTGACCCCCCCAAAAAAAGTACTGAGGAAATTTAGCCAAGGAGGTGAAAGACCTTACTTTCAATTTACACTGGAAGTGCTAAAACATTTATAAAAGAAATTGAAGCCATAAATAAATGGAAAGATAGCCTAGATTCATGGATTGGAAGAAATAATATTGTTGACATGTGTATACTACCCAAAGCAATCTACAAATTCAACGCAATCCCTACCAATGTTTTAATGGTATTTTTCAAAGATATAGAAAAAAAATCCTAAAATTCACGTAGAATCACATAAGATCCCAAATAGATAAAATAATCATGAGAGGGATGAGAGGGGCCCCCAACAAACTGAAGGCATTCACTTGAAATTATACTGTTTTGTTATAGTAATCAAAACAATATGGTTCTGGCATTAAAAGGAGACACTTAACCCAATGGAACAGAATAGAACCTAGAAATAAACTCACACATTTATGGAAAATTGATTTTTGACAAATATGCCAAGAAAGTCCAATGAGGAAAGAACAGTCTCTTCAGCGGATGGCATTGAGAAAACTGGACAAACACAAGCAGAACAGTGAAATTGGATCTGATCTCACATCATATGCAAAGCAGCTCAAGACAGATTAAAGATTTAAACGTGAAACCAAAACATAAGAAGTAAAGCTACTTAAAGAAAAAAAATACATAAGAAATAAAGCTACTTAAAGAAAAAAGATGAAAAATTCTCTAACATAGATCTGGCAATGGTTTTTTTTTGATATGATCTTTAAAGTACAAGCAAGAACATCAAACCAGACAACTGGAATTACATTGAATTAAGAAATTTCTGCATAGCAAAGACAGAAAAACAACAGACTGAAGAGTCAACTTATGGAACTGGAGAAAATAATCTGCAAACCCTACATCTGGTTAAAGTTAGCATCCAAAACATATGAGGAACTCAGATAATTTAGTAGCAAGAAAATAAATAACCCAATTTAAAAATGGTCAAATGACCTGAATAGGCTTTTTAAAAGAGACATACAAATGGCCAATGGGCATCTGAAAAAATGCTCAGCGTCAGAGAAGTGCAAATTAAAATATCATTGAGTTACCAGCTCACAACTGTTAGAATGGCTATTATCAAAAAAAAAAAAAAAAAAAAGGAAAGAAAAAAAGAAAGGAAGTAAGAAAGAAAATAAGTGTAGGGCAAGGGATGTGGAGAAAAGGGAACCCTTGCACAACATTGGTGGGAATGTAAATTAGCACATCCATTAAGTGAAACAGTAGGAGGTATCTCCCAGCAACCCCACTACTGGGTATACATCCAAAGGAAGTGAAACCAGTGTGTTGAAGAGATGTCTATACTATCATGTTTATTAGAGCATTATTTTCAATACCCATGATATGAAATCAAGTTAAGTTTCCATCAATGGATGAATGCATAAAGAAAATGCGGTAAATACTTACTGTAGATTCCTATACACTCCCCACTAAAAGAAACCCTGTCATTTGTAACAACATGGATATACCTGAAGGATATTCTATTATGTGAAATAAGTCAGGCAGAGAAAGACAAGTAGCACATGATCTCACTTATATGTGGAATATTAAAAAGTCATATTTACAGAAGTCGAGATTAGAATAACTGTTTCTAGGGATTGGAAGGTGTTGAGGAGATAGTGGGAAAAGAATACAGAATTTCAGTTAGAAAGGAAAAATAAGTTGAAGAGGTCCATTGTACAGCATAATGACTATTTAATAATGTATTATATTTTGAAAATTGCTGAGACAGTCTTTCTGACTTCAAAAAAATAACACACATGTGAGGTAATGCACATATTAATTAGTTCATTTGAGCATTCCACAATGCATGCATATTTCAAAACATGTTGTACATAATCGATGCACACCCTTTTTAGTTGTCAAATTGAAGAATAAAGTCACAGAGAAAGAAAACAGTTGCAAATATTTTGCTGTATAAGAACTAATCAAGGTTTTCAAAGTTTTTGTCCAACTTCAGGATCTGGGGTTCCAACTTGTAAATACAGAAGTAGACTTTTGATTGACAGTGCTAACCCTTACTGAAAATTTCACTTTTCTTTTCAATGCTCCATTGAAGCAGAGAGGAACTTTGCCTACAAACACGAGAAGGGGTGGGAATGGGCTGAGTGGAGAGAAGCAAACCGGGATGATAGGTGGAGCATCTACTGTAAGGGACACATTTAACCTAGGTCTCATTTACTTTTCAGGGGAGTTGGTTCTTACCAATTAGGTACAGTAACCCCCATTTTATAAATGATAACATGGAGGCCAAAAGAGTGATGTCTGCAAAGATCGCACAGAAGTGGTGGAGGAGCCCGTCTACCTAACTCCAAAGCCTGAGCTCTCTCCTTAGCCCTTCGCCTTAACCTCAGCGTTCCTTGTGACTTTGGTTAAGGACTGCCGAAGCAGAAGGGGCGGTTTTGTGAGGCTGGGTGGATCAGCGACTAGAGAAAAAGCCTGACAGTCACAGAGGTGTGAGGGTGAGAGAGAACTGACTCACTGCAAAACATGCCCCGGGCCCAGCCATGCTCCCTCTCCCCACCTCCTTTTTCTTTCTTTTAGAGCAATATTTCCCAACCTTGCTTGATTGACATTTTAGTTTGGGTAATTCTTTGCTGTGGGGGGCTGCTCTGTGCTTTTCAGGATCTTCAGTCACACTCCTGGCTTCTGTCCTCTATTCAGTGGCAACTCTCTCTCCCCAGTCCTGACATTGAGACATATCCCATACATTGTCAAATGGCTGCCCAGGTGGAAAACCACCCTGGTTAACAACCAGTGTTTTATACTGAGCAGCCGTCCCAGTTTGCTCTGGACTGAGGGATTTGCCAGGGATTTGGGACTAAAACTGGGATAGTCTAGGGCAAACTGGGATGTTTGGTGATGATATGAGTAAAATTTCCTCTCCTGGTTGAATAACAGCCAGGCTAGGAGAGGGGCGGGGTGCGGAGTGGTGGCTGTGTGGGCAGTCTTCAGTGTCTCTGAGCTGTTGCTACAAGCACATCTGTCTGCTGTTCCTTTCTTCCCTCCACCTAGCCTGCCAAGGGTGTGGGGGACATCCCCCTCAGGAAGGCAGGCTGAGTGGCTGGGCCAGTTGTTAGAGGAGGAGAAGACCAGAGAGGAAGCTGGTGTGGGGGAGGGGCAGCTGGAGGGTGCTGCACTACAGAGAGCCCCCTGCTGCTGCTTGGGTGGACAGCACCCACGTCTGCTTACACCAGGAGTTAATGGAACTGGATGGGGGAAGGGCTTCAGCTCCATTAATGTGATCTATGCTGATGTAGTATGTGCATTTTAATTAACTTGGTATTTTGAAGCATTTTTATGAGTTGCTCTGACAGCTTGTCAAGGGCGTTTTCCTGAGAGAAAATCCAAAAATAAAAGGAAATTCTCAAAAACGGTTTG
>JAJEJO010000841.1:0-239100 GCA_020662805.1 Glaucomys volans
GTGGGGGCCACCCACCAGCAGAAGCACTTCCCAAAGCCCTGGGAGCAGGTGTCTGGCGCCTCTCAGATCTGGAGTCAGTTTCTACCTCTGCTGACATTTAGAAGGCATAATGGCAGTGTGCCTCTGCCAAGGATTGTTGCGTATGAGATTTACACAGCCTGGGCCCACCTACTCGCTCCATGTGGAAATTTGCTCTCCCGCCCACCCAATTAAGAAAATAGGATCTAGAAGACCAGAGGGAGGGATTGTTATTCTATTGTGGTTGGTTTTGGTCACAAAGTTTGTTTTATAGCAGAATTCTGGGTTGCCTGAAACAGAACAAAACAAAAATATCCTCAATACCCTTTCTTCCCTCCAGAGCATCACAAAATTAGGAATCTTCACTGATCAACACCTGCAAAGACAGTTTGACCTCTGCCTGGCCAGAAATCCAATACTGTGACAGCATCAACAAAGGAGAGGAGGATGTCATCTTTTTTGAGATCTGGTACGAACAAGTCAAAGTCAGAAGCAGAGACTCGCTCTTCTCTGTTTAAAGTAATGTCAAAGCATGCTTTCAACATGGTCCACTTCATGCTTGACGGAGTTTGCTCTGAGTCCAGACTCTCCAATGGATTGGTAATTGCAGGCCTCTCAAGACTCCCCCATGGAATTTCATTACTGAAATTCTTCAGGTCATTTCCCACAGAAGTCATCACCCTAATGACAGAGCTCCAGTCCCGCTCTGTGGGGCTGACACAGTGAGCCACCTTCCTATCGGGGGCTGTGAGCAGCACCTTCCATACTCTCGGGCAGTGACAGATCTATTGGGAGAGAAGAGGTGCTTTTTTTTTTTTTAAATAGAATTTATCCACCTGGAGATAGGAGCACCTGCAGTCTGAGAGGGTCCTGTGACTGGAACAAAATTCCCATTAACAAAGACTCTGTGGACATCATGGGGAGACCCCAATGTGCCCCTAAGGTGTAGACAAACCCTTGGTTCACTCTGCTTGTACAAGTTCTGTGGGCCTTTTTACTGCTACAAGGAAAGTCCATGGAAAACACACTGGCAGAAGAATTTTCTTAAAAGATCATTGATCTTAAAAGATCATTGAATAGACAGATACATGGCAAACTCTCCTGTAGCTTAAGCTTCACAGAAGCCCAGAAGTCACCTCCTTCCAGAGCTTTGCACATTTAAGCCCCATGGCGCCACATGCTTCCTAACGGACGTGGCCAGGGCTGCATTCTTTGGTATTTGCCTGACAGGCACATAATTTGTTTAACACCAGTTTTTATTTATATGGTGAAATTTGTAGCTTTTGTGTTAGCAGAACCATTAATAAGGTGGGCTCTGACGGTTGAGCAAATGGAGCTCAGGCTCCTGTCTGAGACGTGCTGAGTGAGCTGAGCTGCCGGAAGCCCCCACCTGGCAGGCCTGCACACGTTTGTTTTCTTTCTCACATTGGAAAGAGTGACTTGTTGGTGCTGGCGGTTGAATTCTTCAAGTCCATTTAACATCCAAGGGCAACTGTGAGTTTTTAGAGGCAGAATATATCCTGCCAGCACTCGTACTTGGGCTTGAGTAGTGACTTCAAAGTTTCTTTGATCCAAGCCCCACTTCGTATCTGCCATCCCTGATCGGGGTGCTGAGTGATCAGTGGGGCTGCTTGTCCACATGGAAGATATTGTGTGACTGAAGAGGCACCCAGACCAGTTCCTGTTGTGACTGGAAGGTCTCCATGCTCTCAAAGTCTGTATCAGTTAAAGTGGTTGCACTTTGGAAATGCTTTCTGATTTTTCCAAGTCTTAATGGAGAAAAAGTAAAAGCAGCAAAGAAAGCTTCGAATGGGTCTAAAACTAAAACACATTTTAAAGCCGCCAGTAAGTAATTCTTGTGCCACTTCTTATAACATCATTTGGAGGCTGTGAGATCCCTGAGAAAGAGCCAGGGCACCAACCCCACTGGTCTTCACCTTGACACGGGACGATGGCTGTCTGGCCTCTTTTCATGATGTGCTCGCACTATGAGGAATCCAAATTAGAAACCATAACACCATAATGTCCTAAGCACAGGGGTCCTTTATATGCAATACTTAAGACCTTTGAATGTCCTGTCTTGTTAGCAATCTGTGCAGGGGTACTGACTAAACCTGAGCATACTAAACCATCATTTTGTTCATGGGGATCCCTGACCCCTTTTTTGAACCCCTTGAGGCCATACATGATGAAATTCAGGATTTTTAAGACTTCAGAAATGGAATGAATCTGATTAATATGTCATCTATTAGTTAATGCCCCTGTCCCCAGAACATTTGCAGCTCCCCGGCATTAAACATTCATGTATTTGGTAGTAGAAATGCAAAGTTTCTAAACACTCTCATGTTGGTTCAAATCAGTGCCAAATGAGTTATGAAAAACTTGTTCATTGGATCTTTGGGGGTTCTGAAATTATGGGTAAGGAATTGTGGATTTATATTTTATATAGAATCTGTCTTTCCCTCCAGAAGCAGAATTGTCAAAATTAGAAATACTTTGTTGTGCTCTTTTCACTTATTTCTCCCTATTGAAATATTTTAAAGTACAATTTGAATCAAAGACTCTTTTATACATAAGTACCTCAAGGTATTAGTGAGTTGGCACTTGGGGAAGTTAAATTTTAAGCTGCTTTGTTCCACTGGCAAATAAGTCACATCAAACTGTTATTTTCCAATGCAGAACAATCCTTCTGTCCATTCATTCCCTCATTCATTCATTCATATCAAATATTTATTTAACACTTAGTATGTGCAAAACACCATGCTAGGGTCTGACATAATCTCTGAATGGTATAGAAGTAGTAAGGAATAAAAATGGTAGAATGCAGAAATTAAAACCAACAAGCATAATACCCAAGAAAAAGTAATACTTAGGAGACAGATACTCCTGGTGAGGAGTTCATGCCAGAACTCCTGGTGAAGGAATTGCCCATTCTAATGCCAGGGAAACCTTAAGTGGGATGATCAGATTAGTCAGAGACTCCAGGTTATTGTCTTCAGGAGGAGAAAAACCCCGAACCCTCATTCTTACCTAATCTCCACCAATAGCATGCTGTCCCTAATATCTATGTCTCTAAAATTCATTGAAAGAGCAAGAAAGGGGAGAGAGGAGGAAGGGTTAGTTTCTCTGAGGTTAAAAAAAAAAAAAGATATGAAATAAAACATTTAAGGAATTGTGTGGGGCAAAGAAGGACCACATAAAGTGTATTAGAAAGTACAGGGGAAAACAAAAGAAAAGATTCCTGGGGTAAGAAGAAACAAGACTTTGACCTTACAAAGACACTTGGACTAAACCATAAATTACCCATGCTCTGCTCTGTCTATGTTGCAGAAATCTCCCTGGTTCTTTCAAGAATGCTTGGGTCACAAACAGTGATAAAAATGGGTAATGACCAAGTGGCTAATTCCCAGGCCCTGGTGCCGCAAGGGAGGGAGCAGATGAGGCCAACAGCAGCCTCCCGCGGCTGCCATGTGGCAGGCCGGGCTCCATGAGGAACCCTTTGTTCTTCCTCTCGGTAGCCACTACAGTTGCTCTGTGTTTTATTTTCAATTAAATTTCAACTAATCCCAAACTACAGAAAAACATTGCTGCTGGTGCTCCCCTTCGCCTTCCGAAAGCAATACAGTCTGCAGAGAAACCTTTTATTGTACAAGCCCCGCCTTATACACACCATAAAAGACGCATATGCCACCGGTTTGCCGACAAGTGCTTTCAAAAAGGTGCTTAATGGGCCTCTGGACCCTGGGCTTCCAAGGCGGCCTGTGAATAGTGCCTCTTGTTAGGGTGGTTGCTATAGCGAGCCCTTGTTTTTAATTCAATTGCACAGTAAATAATACTTAATACTCGGTGGGAAACAAATGGTCACTACAAATTGCCTACCCTTCATTTGGTCAAAAGGAGCATTTATGCTTTGAGGAATGAAGCAGAACACCTGCTTCCTCAACTTATTTGGATTTCAACTTTTTTCCCACCTGGCAAGGTATTGAGGTTCAGTGGGTTTTAAATACTTGCATCAACATAAAAATCAGATTTATTAACATTCTTTAAAATAACCTTTTTTTCACAAACACTTCCCAATTTATTTGGGCTGAGCTCTAAAAGGCAAGTTGAGTTTCCACTCTTCCACAGACCCTCTGAACCCTACATTCCATGACATTGAAAAGACAGGGATGTTGGGGAGAAGGCTATAGCATCGAGAAACTGAAAATGTGGTTTGGTAAGCATCCACGTCACATGATAAATACTTGACAGCTTTGGGAATATCTGATTGTTCTGGAAACATGGAAAAATGGGAGTGGGCTGAAAGAAATCAGAAGGGGACAGCAAAGGGGCACTTCTCCTGATAGTACACAACTGGGGGGGGTGGAATTATACACTGCTAGGGAATAAAAAAAATAAAAGGAGCACAGAGGTTAATAAAATGGGGACGTATTCCTCTCTCCAGACACGGTGAGGCGAAAATTACTTATCACCTGCTGGAGTGGATGTGAGAACGGGCCAGAGACTGAGTGTGTGGCAGGGAATATTTTGTAATGGGTAAGCAACCCACGTGAAGCCCTGCAACAGGCTTCCCAGCAGAACAGCATCGTGAGGCTGCTGTCTCCTCATTAGAGGACAACAGCTGTTTCTTACTATAATTAACTCACAGTTCAATAGTTAGCTCTAGTCTCTTACACCTGTACCACACGCAACATAGAAATTACAGAAGCACATGTTGTTTTTTTTCTTAAATCACCTCCACTTACACACATTGTTAAGCATCTAATAGAAAACAACCATACCTTCCCTAGTTCCTTTCCTCCTTGGATGCCTTTTTAAAAGCAAGTTGGGAAAGCCTTTGTTTTTATGGGCCCCAGTTCCCATTTCCAATCTCACCTCCATGCTCCACAGCCCCCCTGAATTAAAGAAGGTCTCCAGCGTTGTCAACCAACCCACCATGCATCAGGCCATAAAATCTTATTTTCAGCCACCTGCAGGATGATGGAGGGGAAAGGAAACTGAACTGAGAGAGGGGCGGGGGGAGAGCTCCAGCTGGCCGCTGAAGATGGTTTCAGCAGAATTCTTTGCGGAGGTGGGTGGAAGGGTGCAGAATCCCGGGTCATTTCCTGCCAGATCTGTGCTGCATGGGCTGGGGGGAGAATCCATAATCATGCCGTCTCACAGTTCCATTAGCGTCAGAACTCATTAGGAGCCCAATCCACTCGGCAGCACTGGGCACACAAAAGACAAGACCAGCCAAAGTCTGCAGACTGCATAGTAGTTGTTAGAATTGGGGGGCAGGCGGGAAGGAGGGATTGTAAAATTCCCGACTGGGTAATTAGAGTCAGCAGGGAAGCAGATAGGCAATAGCAGGCCTCTCATTTCTCTCTTGGCGGTTTTCAAGGATTGGCAGGGTCTGCTTTCTTCCAGGGGCGAGGCGATGTGCCTGTGTCATCATTCACAAAGAAAAATGATGGTCCGTTTGTGCCTGGATCCTGGGTTAGGCCAAGAAGGTGGATGTGGTTACTATAGTTATTGCCCTCTGATTAGGGCAAGAAGCAGAGGATGCCATGAGGGGGTAGGCTTGGGTGTTGTTAGTTGGAGCAGTTTAGATAGTTGAGTAGCTGACATCTGATAAGTTAATATGAACAGGTTCACATTCCTTATGCATTGGGTAAGGAAGCATGAAAGCGGTGGAGGTGTGACAAAATATGGCGTATTATTATCTACATCAACTAGCTAGGGCATTACATTATGTCATTCTGATTTTCGTCAAGGTCAACTGGAGCAATGAAACTAATGTGATATAGGTGAAGTACATACAAAAGAGCTCACTCTGGCTGTTGTGTTTGCCTTTCATGTCAATTTTTAAAAAATATGAAAACTTATCCACCCAAAAAGGATTTCAAATTTTTTTGTAATTGAAGTATAATCTATATGCAATAAAATTCACCTATCCAAAATGTACGACCCAATGAGTTTTGACAAACACATGCCTTTGTGTAATTCCCATTGAAATCATGTTCAGAGCATTTCTGTCTACCCAAAAAAGTTTCCTTCTGCTCCTGGGCAGTTAACTCTCTCCTCCCACCCCACCTCCAGCCAAGCACTGGTCTGATTTCAATCATGATTTTTTGCCTTTTCAGAAATTTTATGTAAATGGAATCAGATAGTGTGTAGCCTGTTGAGCCTGGGCTCTTTCAGCTAGTATAATGTATTGAAGATTTTCTGTGTTGTTGCATTTTTCAATGATCGATTCCTATTGCCTGCTGAGTAGTGACCCTTTGCACGAACATACCAAACTTGTTTATCTACTCACCAGTCAATGGGCATTTCAGCTACTCTCAGTTTCAGGTTATTGTGAATAAAGCTGCTGTGAATATTTAGATACAAGTCTTTTTAGAGATGTGTTTTCTTTTCTCTTGATCATCTCCTCTTCTGTTATCAAATAGAATCAACTGATAACAATTGATCAGGCAGCGTAGGAGGGAAGTGGCCATTAATCTCGCTAAGTTGTAGGCACAAGTATGATTTTGTGTGTTTCAAATGTGGCAGAGAAGGAAGAAAAGATCAATAAAGAAATGAGAGTCACCAGTGCCATCTCTCACACTGGCTCTTAATGGGGACTGGGTTCTGGTAACTTGTCAGTATTCGGGACTGTGTGTGACTTGATCAAGTTTGAAATCAGTGAGTTCGTCAAAGTTGCAAATCAAGAGCACTCCTTCAAGCACCAAACTTGAAAACAAGCTTTCTTTTGATAACTTAGAATATAAAAAGTCTACAGATTAGAAAACTACACACAAAATAGCAAATGAACAAGCAAAAAGTGAGAGGAAATAATTAAATTGAAAGTTTCATTAAAATGACAGTCCCGAAGACCTCAGGGAATAGACAGACCACTACCCACTGAGGAGAAAGCACCACAAGGAGGACTAACAGGAAAGTCAAAGCAAGGAATGGTCGGTGTTTGCACCTTGGCTGGCCTGTGTGTCAGATCACAGTGGCGCACTGCCCTGCTTGCTGAACCAGACTTGTGAAAAAGCCAACCCTTGTCCTTGGGGCTTCATGCAGGAGCAAAGCGAGACTCTGAAGCCACAGCTGTGCTGGTGTGCAAGTGGGTGTGCTGTGGAAGAGAAAGGAAGATGGTCATCTCCTCTGGCTGCATGTTGGCCCTGGTTGGTCATCATGAAAACCTTCTTTTGGCCAACAGAAATAATTTTTATCGTTCTCCAAAAAAACTAGAAAAGTACTGAAGCAAGAAACCATTTTTAAAAAGCATCCATTTTTAAGCCAAAGTTTCATTTTCAAGAACACCTGAAACCAAAATGATTCTGATGGCGCTGTTTTCCTAGTTCCTTTGTTTAAGGTCCTGAACTTAACTTCACTATTATATACATTTTGGGATTTCTGGAACCCAGCTTTACCCTGAGGGAAAATAAGGAAACAAATAAGCTTTAAAAAAAATTTTTTTTGACTTAACCCTACATCCAAAGGTCACCACTGAAACACATCAGATTGAAAATCTGCAAGGTCTAAAGGCCAAGCTCACAGGAAAATCAGGAAAACTAGAAGCTGTGAAGGACATAGATCTGCTGAATATATTAAGCTTGCATATGTGCGTGTGTGTTTTTTTCTAATCCTCTAAGGTAAATTTATACCAATCCATACAGATGTACTCTTTTCTGTTTATTATTCCCAGTTGTGCAATGGAGGTTAATGTCGTGCAAAGAGGGGAAAAAAAAAATTGGGAGTTCGACAGCACTCCTCCTATTTTATTTTAAGGCAAAACAAAGAAAATAAAAGCTTGTTCTTTGGGGCCAGCATTTCTCCCTCCCTAATTCTACCCAGACTGGATCATCTTAAATCTGATTTGGGATTTGAGCATTATTTGGATTAGCTCATTAGTGGGGCACCGTTCTGACAAGTCACTAATCTGGGGCACTGGTGCACAGCACCATGACAGTATTATGCTGAAAATGAGAAATCTAATGAGATTAGACAGATCCTAGTGCAAATGGTCTAAAGGTGCTTTGTATGGAGATCTGTGAGCTTGGGAATGTGGGAGGCAGGCAGATTGAGGCGTCAGACCAGCTGAGCTAGAACACAGGGTTCAGCACCCACCAGTGACTTCACTCTGGAAAGCAGTGTCACACCTTTTCTAAGTAGGTTCTGTGGTATATCAAGCAACTGCCCAGATTAAAATGTAATAATAATAAAAGGTAATTACCTTGGGGGTGGAGGGAACCGTGAGAGGGGCTGTGAGCAGAGAGGGAGTTTTATGGTAAAGCGCTGATGGTAATTTCATGTCTCTTCAGTAAAAGCAGAACAAGTCACAGCATAAGGACTAATTGGCAGCTGGGACCAGCAACATATTATACTCTAAAGTTACCTGCTCGGTACTGGCTGTCCAAAGAAACTCCACTGATGTTTAGCCCTGTGTTACAATGGTTTTTTTCCCTCCCTCCACTCACAGTTTTAGTTGTTTCTAAGTTAAGAACATGCTGATTCCCTTTTGCTTAGAGTGGGGCTGTCACTAAGATCAGAAAATGCAGGACTCCAACAATGCATGATTTATAATGTCCAGATGTGGTTACGGGGCGGCAGACAACATACAGTGGAAAGGGACTTTGTGCCTCCCCCATCCCTCTCCCTGCTTGTTCACTAGAAGTGGGAAACAAAAGTTTCCATGGCGTTTTCTTGCTTGTAAGTGGAAAATCAAGCCATTAACAGAGGCTAGGAGTTGGCCCCATGGAATGAAATTCCTTTTTCACATTGTGCTGGTCTGCCACCTACTGGTGACTTTTAGGACTCCATGAAAGGCCTACTTGGTGACACAGTTCCCCCAACTAGGTATTCTTCCTTAAGTCTAGAAGAAAATTCAAAGTCAACCGATTCTATGAATCATCTTAAAATGAACATGTGTGGCAAAGGTACATGCATTTTCAGGACCTGTTAATACCATACCAAATCAAGCACCTGACTTATTTTCTTGCCAGGCAATGAATGAGCATTTTGACTAAAATGTCAAGAATTATCATTTAAGTATTTATAATTCAATACAAGACAGAGCCAGGTTCTACTTTCTTATTTTATCATTTCAAAAGTGTAAAGGGATTTAGAGGAGAAAGTCATTCAGAAACTAATAATGATGGATTTTCATGTAGTACCTCACTTTCTTTGAAATATCTTCCTCAAGAGTGGATGAGGAGCCAGTTTCATTGGCATCTGCCTATAATCCCAGCAACTCGAGAGGTTGAAACAGGAATATTGCAAGTTCAAGGCCAGCCTGGACAAATTTTTGAGGCCCTGTCTCAAAATAAAAAATAGTAATAATAATAATAAGGTGGGGGACATGGGGATGTGGCTCAGTGGTTAAGCACTTCCTGGTTCAATCGCTGATAGCAAAAATAAATAAATAAATAAACAAACAAACAAATAAATAAATAATAAAAAATCTGGGATGTAGCAGAGTGGTAAAGTGTCACTGGGTCAAATCCCCAATATTGCTAAAAAGAAACAAAGAAAAGAAAAGATGAGGCTATTAAGGGTATTAAGGAATATTAAGGGTATTAGAACAAGCCATTACCATTACCTAAGAAACATCTTTTAAAACCTGTTTTAATCCTCACTGCCAGAAAACAAAAGACAAGTCCAAAATACTTGCCAGAGTCTCTGAAAACAGTTTTAAGAATCACTGGGAGATAACTTTGGAAACAGTGCTAAGTGTTTATTTTCAAAGCCAAGCATGGGTATATCTGTCAGTTTTTCTATTCTCTAGGCAGAAAATAGGAGGGGAGGGGAGAAAAACTAAGGAGTGAACTATCCCCAAATTTTGGTAAAATAGAGGGAAATGATTTATGATTCATAAGATCATTTTCCAAAACAGAGTTGCTTAATGAGAACCGTGGCAGCAAGAAAAAGGCAGGTTTTTAACTTTCCCTTTCAACCAAATCTATTGTAGTTTTGTTTTCTTGCCTTTTCTTCTTGAGATTCATGAAAACCCTTTGTCATTCAATTGTAGCTGAGCAGTAATCTATTATTTCACTTAAACACACACCAAAAGAAGTGCTGTTGATTAATCAAAATAGAAGAAGCGGACATGCTTTGGAAACAAAAACTCTGTTAGTGCTTCAAAAGGAACGCCCATTGGCCACGAGGAGCTCTGTTGCCAGGGAGATGGTTTCCAGGCGTGGGTGCTCTTATGGCAGTGGCATTTACAGAGGGGCAGCCCCCTGAAAGCTTGTTTGATACCTCTCGACGAATGTCATGAACAAAGGGTTTTCAAATATTTAATTTTTTCCGTGTGCATTGGCAAGAAACAACAGTACGGCGTGACTGTTTTTCAAAGGTATGATTAGGAAAGGAGAGAGAATTTGGGAGCTGGAGGACATGACCACATAGTCATGCTGCCTCCAAATTGATCCTTCCAGGGGCTTTCTTAAGATTTGAAACTCCTGAGATTTATGAAATCTCACTTTTACCAAGACCAGCTCTTTCTAATGAACCATTTTTAGATGAAATGTGTGCACATGTACAAACTCAGTGCAACTGTGAACAGGTCTCGTCTTTGTTGGCACTCAGAGCCTGATTGGGAAAAGGAAGTCAATGCAAAAATAACCCAAATTTGTCCGAAGAGTTGAGGAGTGGAGGAGTGAGCGCAGGTGCTGAGGAGGAACCTTGGTAAGCTAGAACATTGGACATGGAGTCTGTGAGTTTCAGATACTTGAAGACAGAATGCTTTCTGGCCTGGGGTTGGAAAGCAAACGATGCTACAGAGATGAGTGAGTTGACTTTAGATGAGTGAAAGAAATTCCGTAAGTCTGGCTGGCTGTGCTGTCAGGGGAAGGCAGGCAGACCTCAGTGAGGCAATAAAAGGAACCATTTTATGAAAGTGGTGATTTGGACTGAGGTGAACTGGGTGTTTACTAGGGAGAGTTTAGGTGCATGCAGTAGCAGGCCTGGGATTGGAGGTAAGGAGGTGGCAGATGGAAGGTGACAGAGAGAGGTTTGGAAAGCAGCAGATAATTAATTTAGCTTTCTTCCCCACTTTGCCTGAAATCAGTTCAGGTTGATATAGAATATGCATATTCTGATGTGGAAGGTCCATGCTTTAACTAAGAAAGAAAAATGAAACTGTAGCAGAGTTACATTTTGTTATTTAATTCATGAGGGGGAAAAATAATCCCGTGTAGGCAAGTTGGGGTACCACAGATAGGAAGACATGCATGTTTTTGCCAAATCCAGTAGAAAGCAAATGCCATCCAGGGCAGTTAGAGCCCTGCATTCTCAGCTGACAGGCAGCAGGGGAGCTACAGTGTCTGCAGGGTGTGGGGTCTGGGTGGGGGGGCTTCACAGCAGCTGCAGAGCTCCAGCTGTGGCAGACACACGTGGAAGCACTAGGCCATAATGCCCCGTTAGGAAAAGGTGAGGCCCTGAATTATTTTTATAGCCTGAAAATGACATATCTCATTCATTCAGTGAGTTATTTACCCTCTGGATTGAGTGCATGGACCTATGAGTCATACAAACAGGTCCATCTCTTTATCTTTGCCGACAGGAGGAGGGTAGCAGGCTGTGCCACATGAAGGGAGGGAGGAGAGGGGAGGGACAGGCTGATGAGTGTTTCAAGGCCTCATTGAGCCAGTCTGCTGATACTGGGGCCTGCTCCTCCTCGGTACAGTCTTATCCCCTGTGAGGGTCTGGAAGCCAGGCATACTTTGTCTCTGGTATAAAACTCCTCAATCACTAAAAATCCTGGCTGAGGCTGGCAGAAAAGGCACATATCAAAAGAGAAGATTTCCTCTCCTGCAATTTGATCATTCACCATTCTGGGAAGATGAGAAGGGAGGGCAGAGACTGTCTGCAGGCAATGAAATCACTTCTGTGCTTTTATCCAAATCATACCAAAATTGGACAAGGAATTTACTGACCACCATGTGAAACCTGCCTCACAGGTAATTATCTGCTGGCACATCTGGCTTTATAAAATTGCCATCTAAGGGGAAAAGGTAACAGCCTGTGTGCAAAAGCCCTGCTCTGTTTTGGTATCTTAGTAAAAAAATCAAACCTCTCTGCCTTTAGTCCCATTTAAATAAAAACATTCGCTAACCTCCAACAAGTATAATACATTTTCCCAGCTGATTGATGCTTTTCCATTTATTTTATAATGTAGTTTCTCCTCAGCAAGGGATTGTTCTTCAGAATGTCAAGGAGGAAATATTTCCCAAATCGTGTGCTGCGATTGGCTGGTTCGGGTCTAATCAGATAGTACAGATAGTGAGATGGGAGGTGGGGAGGAAGAGAGCAGCGATTTGTCACACCGGTGCTCCAGTGGTGGATAAAGAGGTGCTTTGTAATGCCAGCCTGCCAGATCTCTAGGCCAAATTCTCCCTTTCTCTCCCATTCTCTCTCTGCCCTCCCTCCCTCTTCCCCCATCACTCTCTCTCTCTCTCTCACACACACACACACACACACACACACACATCTTACCTCTTCTGATCTATCACTGACAGAATAGTTATTAAACAAAATCTCAGCCCAGGGAATTAATAATCTCAAAGATTCATTTCCTTATCAAATCTGTGGCCTGAAGGAAGAGTACTCTGTGCTTGCAGAAAGTCTAAATTCTATTAATCACCTTAGGGGAGAGGAGGGGGTGGCGATTTTTAATACTTGTCAAATGAGGAGAGGGGGAGAGAGAGATCAGGAACTGTTTGTAAACACAAAGAGGTCACAGAGCTGTCTTCTTCGGCAGGGTTCGGGGTCTGCTGAGGTCATCAGGGTTTTGGGGGAGAGGACAGGGTGTGAGATGGGGAACAAGGGTGGTGGTGGCTCTGGCCGGTGGTGGCCAGCTACAGATTGACAGGGAAGTGTCATCAATAGATTTTTGAATCTGAGAGTTTGATAGTTCTACTGCCTTCACAATCAGCCAGTAAAGAGGGCTAAGAGCTGCGGGGAGGTCAAGAGAGTCAGGGAAGACAAGAACCACAGATGTGAGCTACAGGATGTTTAACCACATCACAAGGTATGGAGTTCTGAAGGTTCCGCTCTGTGCTTGCACTCATTTTGGCAGTAGCTGTCATTCCCTGGCACGCAATTACACGTGAAGGATATGAAGTTTGGGCAGGAAATAACCTCTCTTTGTTCCTCTTGACCTTATTCACTGGGACACTTGTGACTTGTCACTCCTGTGATACAGGAGGAAAGAGAAGTCAAGAGGCTCATGAGAGAACTAAAATCGATGCATCTTGGTAAGAAATGCAGGGCAGCCTGCTCTGTAGTGATCAGCATCGCAAACTTAAATTGTCAATTTGAGCAAAGCTATGATCATCATCATAGACAAAGGGTGTCTTCATCGAGTGTCTGCATTTCCTATTCTGAACGCCTGATTATTGTGTGAAATGTGCTGCCCCAGAAGTTTTCTCCCTGGTGGCTGAGTTGCAATTACAAATCAGAGCCACTTGTTCATTGCTACTCCCATTATTATCATGTGGAGCGTCTGTGGGTGGCACTCAGGTTGATGTCTGAGAGTCTGTGCTGGCTGTAAGGGTGGGGGAGCCAATGCCCCAGGGACAACTCATTATCACCGGAGGATGGGAGCTTATGATAAATGCCATAGTCTGTCCTTTGATAGGTATTTTGGGAAAACTTCTTTATACTTCCTAAAGTTCCAGTCAAATGGAGGCCCTGTGGCCTTCAAGCAGCAATCTTGAGACTGACCCTGGATGTTGACTTTTTCTTCTTCTCTGTCTCACATGCCTCACCCCCTTGCTCTTGCTTCTTGTGATCATCTCCCAAATAAGTTACCTTCACCCAGGTCCTTGCTGGAGCTCTGCTTACAGGGGAAGTTGAACGCAGACAGCAGCTGAGGCCCGTATGGGGCACCCATAGAGTGACAGAATCCTTCACCAATGCTTCCTTTCTCAAACCTAAGAACCACACTGCCAGAGCTAATTGGCATCTAGTCCCCTCCATTTCTGGCATGGGGAGCAGAAGGAGGCCAACCCTGGAGGATCCCCAGAGGGATCTGAGAGTCTGCAAATGCTGCTTCAGGTGTCAAGGAGACTAGCCAAGGAGGAATGTTTTGTTGACCCTTTGAGGTTCGGGCTGGCCTCACAAAATGTGGATGAAATCCTTCAGTCATGGATTCATCAAGTATATACTAAAATATTGCTGAATCCATCTTTATCTTGTCCTTTAAATGTTTCTTCTCTTTGTCTTATAACATGTGCATAATTTAAAAATAACGTGTGCATATGTGGAATGACTTGCTCCATCATCTTCCTTATGGGATCTGTGAATGAAGAATCTGGAGATCCTGCAGCAGTGGCTAAGGTTTGTGTGTGTTCAGACTTCAGCCTCATCAGGTACAAGCTGGGCGTTTTGGGCAATTTACTCAATCTTGCTGTGTCTCTGTATGCTCACCTCTTAGCTAGGAAGGATAATAGCAATTACTTCAAAGAGTTATTGTGGGTAATAAATTAGATAAAACCTGTAAAGCATGTAGAATAACACCTGGCACATTGTAAGCACTCAATCAAGGTTAAAGATGACTACCGATGCTATTAGAAGTTTGCTGTATCCACCTCTCTAAGCTTTCTTTCTGGTTCTAAGAGCTCAGAAGTTGATTCTTTTGAACTTTCCTGGAAAACATAATTTCCTGGGAAATAATAACAATCCCAATACTTGTTCAATATTTCTTTGTCTTGTTCTATTAATAGCCCTGATGTTAACATTCACACCATGAAACAGGTACAGTGTTGACAGGTAGCTTAGTTTCTTCCTCCAATAGAGATGTTTCTGTTGTTTCACTGCTACGTATGATACTTGCTATAGAGCTAGGAAATCAGTAAGCTACAGAAGATTACTGCTATTTTTAGGTTGCTTAAAAGGTTTTATTTTATATTGAGGAAGGAAGATATCCATACCCAATAACTGAAACAAAAAGTTGAAGCCATTACTTAAGAAAGAAAGAGTACACTGACTAGCCAATATCTCTAAGCAAAGCAACCTGCTGATCTTAGGAACTGGAGTCAGCAGTTGCTTTGGGATTATGTTGGTTCCTGAGGCAGTAGTTGGTTGACATCAAACTTAAAAGTGTGTTTGGTGGGGGGCAAGTCTTATGGATTGGTGAGGATTCAGAACTCCATAGCTAATAAGTTGACCCTCAAAAGTATGGGACTGTCACCAATTGGTTGATATTCAGATGGAGGTTCAATGAAGTGAGTGGTCATTGATTAAATTGTAGTGAGTTGTCATTGATTGACCAAACAGTGGGTAGCACAGTGTCTGGGAAATATGAAGACAGCAATATCAAAAACTGAACAGGCATCTATCACATAAGTATTTGTCTTTAGAGAGATCCAGATAAATACTAACAAGATGGCACACATGGGGAGATTCCTGGCTCCAAGGAGTGGGACTGAGGGTGAAATCCAGTGACACAGACTATGCTATCTGGAGAATATGACAATAACAGAAAACCTGGTTGTCCTGGTTGACCTAGCAAGCCATTGTCTTTATGGACATACAATCAATAGTAATATAACCCAGCAGAAACAAAAGGCAGTTACTGTTCAGATACCTAATTAGATGAGCACACTGGGAAGAAAAGTTTTAGCAGGTAGTAGACCCTTGGTTGAATTTCAAGCACCAGGAATTGTGGTAGGGGGGGTTATCAAGTAGAAGCTAGGGTTCAAGTTCTAGATGGTCTGGACACAAGACAGATTGCACAGGTAAAGAACCAGATCTGCAGTCCCAAGACTCATCCTGGTGAGCAGAACGGGGCCCCTACCATCATCTCAGGAATACAGAAACTGTTTGTTAAGGCTAAAGCACAAGGACAGAGAGCAGCAGCAACTGTGACCTGATGCAGCATTCTCTGAGTATTTAAATCAGAATCCTTCAGTAGGACAGGTAGTCCTGTCTCTATCAACAGGAAACAATTCACACAGATGGTCCAACTGAAAACCCTTAATGAAAGGACTAGGTATACTGTGCACAGGTATACACAGAATTAAGAGGTACTTAAAAATGGTGAGGCATCCAGAGAGGAGGGGAAGGGCACACTCGGATTTAAGGAAATAATGGGTTAGGAACCAAGAAGAGCCGGAGCCTGGGCGGAGGGATTTGTATTCGTAGTTACAAAGGGACAGTTACTCGGAGAGATGGTGTGAATCTGAGAGGGACTCCCTGACCTCTGTCCCCACTTTGACCTCTGCTGGGGCTTATCCCTAGCAGTAGCCAATTGACAGGAGAGCCTGATTGCTAGGCAAGGGGGTCCGCAAAGAAGGATAGAGAACGCTGGGGAGTGAATGAGCATGGTGGCTCAAAGAACATAACCACCATGTTCCGCACGTGGAGAGGAGACATCCAGCAATGGCAAGTCACTGGTGTCTCTGAAAGGCTTTTGGGATTTAGGGCTATGGCATAGAGTCTCAGTAAAGAACGTGTTGTACCTGGTTCCATGTGTACATTTGTATTGGGCTGTGGGCAGAACCTTCTTCTGGAAGCTTCTGTAACAAGATGGAATGGTAGGGACTCCAAACCACAAAAGGGCCCCATGTTTTTGTCACTGTGTCAAAAATGATGATACTTGTTGGAGGCAAGAACGGGAGCAAACTGCTTAGGTTTCGTGGTACAGATGCTGAGCGGAGATCCACAGCTGGTCTGAGTCAAATGCAGCCTCATTAAGAGACACTGCAAATGCGGGAGTTTGCCCCTTTATGCATAACCAGCTCAGGTCCCTGCCTCCGACGATGGCCAGGGTTTTGTGAGTTAATGGTGTGTGACGCAGAAAAGGAGCTGTGAAGGGAGCAAATCTCTCTTTAAAGTGAACATTTTATAGAAATCCCATTTTCTCTGGGGCTCAAAGCCAGACCGACTTAGTGGATTAAGCTCTGGGGTTTCACTACTGGGATGGATTTCAGGTCAACGCCGGCCTACAAATCTATGTGGGGGATGGGGAGACCCCAAATGAAACTAACTGGTGATTTCTGGAGTATTACCGCAAGACATCCTGAGGCTGCGTCACAGAACCGTGATGAATTAACTTGGGAGGTGGCGAGGAACAGACAAGGGGACCGTGCTGTCAAAATAACGCTGGCATTCACTACCATATCTGTTGAATTTTTAACCTGGGGCCATTGCCCTGTGCCAGCTCGGAGGAGGGCAGCCTTATTTGCTTTGTGCCCGTCAAATGCATTTTTTTTTTGTCAGTTCCAGCAAACTTATATAATTGTTTCTGTCACCTCAGGATGATTTTTCCCTCCAAGTCACTTCAAATGAAGCAAGAAGCAGGTGCTTCTTGCCCTCGCTGCACCCGTTTCAAGCACCGCCAGCCTCCAAAACACCCAGCTGCCACCATCCATATGTACATACATTTTCACTTCCTGTGTGCGAGTATATTATGGAGACTGCCCCGGGTGTCTTGACATCAGTCGGATCCAAGTGAAGACTGTTCAGCAGGCCTGGCATGATTGAAATGGCATCCTGGCATGGGGGATGGCACACTTCCTTTGTTCCACTCTCTCCCATCTCAGCTAAGAGGCTGTTTCTGGATCCGATGGTGGGGAAATGGTATTGGGAACTGCAATTACTAGATCAAAGGTGTAATGAGTGTTAGAAAGCTTTTGAGCAGTCTCTTTAATGGTGCTCCTATTTTCCGTCTGGGATCCACACCACCTCTAACCTCATGGCAGATGTAGATATTAGAGAAAAGTCTCCAGTTTATTCTGATATGGTCAGGGACAGTGCTGGAATTGCAGAGGCCTTTAAAAGTTATTATTTTTGTGGTGAAGATACTGGGCTTTTTTTTTTTTTCCTACAGTTCCTCCTCTGGAGCTCAGCAGCTCTGTGGATATGACTGGACTAGTAGCTCATAGATAGAAAAATTGCATGCTCTGTGCCGCACTTCAACTGTATTGTGTCTGAGCTTGAATAAAATGCTCCATATCCTATCACGTGAGGAGTGAGAGCTGGTGAGAATTGTTTAATGCTCTTTCAGTGTCTGGAAAAAGAAAGCTAAGTGATTTTTCTACAGGGTCTGGATTTCCATCTCTTGTAGATATTATGATTATTCCCACAATGATATGCTTATTTATTCCATCAACAAATATTTATTGAATGCTGGGCTACAGTTGAAGTAGAAAGACCAATTGGGAGGCTATTACATTAGCCCAAGAAAAAGATAATGGTGGTTTATGTTAGGTAGTGAAGGCAGGAAAGACAGCATGCATTTAAAAGACATACTTTGGAGGTAGACTTGACAAAAGGAGTTGTATGCCAGGGACTGGGCTTGGTCCTGAAGTAAATAATGTAAATGAGATTCCTGTTCTCTCTCTTGGAGGTTATATTGCAATGAAAAACACAGATAATAACTAAGTACATGCATTTAAAATTATAGATTTTAACCATCTCTAGAAAAGAAAAAGAGTAAAGTAGTAGAGAATAATTAGTGGGAAGTGGACCTCTACTTAAATTCAGTGGTCATGGATATTTTCCCATGAGGATGGGATTCAAAGGTTGAGAAGGAGCTAGGTAGGCTAGGAAGTGGGGGAGCACAGTTCAAGTGGATGGATGAGCCTGTGTGTTGGTCACAAGGCAGGAAGAGCTGGGCTCACCCCTGTGATTGCCAGAAGCCTGATGTGCCTGGGGTTGTCAATGAAGGGGATGGGGAGTGATCTGGGTGAAGTCACCATAATCATTCGGAGTTGAGTATAGTATAGGGATTTTATCCTAAATGAAACTGGAAGTCAGTGAATAATTTGGTATAGGGTAGAAAATAAGATACAATTTTTGCTTTAAAAGATTACTCTGGCCAGTCTGTTAAGAATGGACGGGAGGTGGGCTCAAGCTGAGACATGGAAATCAACTGGGAAGATTTTGCAGTAGTTTAAGCCACCAGATAATGGTATGGACAGAGGTGGTGGCAGTGAAGACATAAAAGAGAAAATATATTCTAGATACATTTTGGAGGTAAGTTGACAGACCTGGGAGCTTTTTTTGGATGCTTTACTTGGGGCCGTGGATGTGGGAGGAGAAAAAGGGAAATGTTTCCGGCTTAAGTAATTGGGTGAAGAGCCATTCCATTTAATACACTGAAGATGGAGGCAGATCAGAAGTTAATTTCTTTTCTTCCACTCTACTTGCTCCATCTTCTAATATCACATTATTCACTCAATGGTGGGGTGTTGGGAAGAGTACTGGACTGAGTTGAGAGATGTGTATTTCTATCCAATTGCTCTCATGACCTCAACTAATTGTTGATGCCTCCATTTTCTCATTGCTGCTGTGGACATCAGCAGACCTACACACTTCGAGTTACATTCATTTTTTCTGGATGGCCCAGAAATTTCTTCCCACTTTCAACACTGTCCCTAGGACACTGCATCCAGAAGAAGGGTCATCAATCCTTATGTCTTCATATTAATTTTCTGTAGTAATGATGGCAAATTAGAGAGGAAAATTCTTTGGTCTCCAAACTAATAATAGCTATTGCTTAGCTGCAAGAAGTGCTGGAAGAATCATTAAAGGTATAGAACTAGAGAAGTTGATGCATTTCATTGTTTCGTTGAGCACCTAACGCTGTGATAATTTATTATGGGACATTGCTTTGATAGCCATCATATACTTTTTTATTAATTCATTTGCATAAAAAGAGTCTTATTAAGTTTTAGCATTTGTAGTGTATTTGTACATAGCAGTCTCTGGAAGCTCCTTCAAATAACATTTACAAAGGCACTTTGAAAAGTTTGAAGTGCTATGCAAATGAAAGATGTTATTAATATTGACCTGTCAACTAATTAGATGCTGGAGTAAAGGTGTTTCTTCCCTGGTAGATGCTATGTAAAAATTCCAGGAACCATTTTAGAGTCTGAATCCTTACACTTTGACAGCTGAGCGGTTTTTTGTGGACATAGCTCACTAGCCATGTCTGTTTTGGTGCTGACCTCCCCCTAGCTTTCACTGAAGGGACAGTCCTGGGCTGGTGATGAGTACTATTGCCCTTGTTATAGACCATTAACTCAGAAGAGGCACCTGACCTGAAGGCACTAATCACGTGTTGGCCAGCAACTTGTGGCAACATCAGCACATAACCAAGATGAACTCCTGGAACTATTGAATTCTTTCACTTGGGAATTTGGATTGAAAAATTCTAAGGAAGTAAGAAAGTAGTTAGCACAGAGAACTGAAAAATTGCACAGAGAGAAACTGGGAAGTCAAGTCAGAACCGCTGTAAACACAAACTATGAAGTGGTAGACATTTGGACTAAATAGGGGCAATTTGGTAAGTGTTTTTGCAATGGCTCTCTCGTGAAAGTTTCCAGTGGCCTCCTAATCACCAGCGCCAACAAGGTCTCCCTCCTGATCTTCCTCATCCTCTCTGCAGGTTCAGATATATCGTGTTTTCTCTTTGAAACCCTCTTCACCCTGAATTATTTGCTTCTCCCTATTCCTGTCTCTATCCTTGCTTCTTTGAGCAGCTCACTCACTTCCCTGTAAGTCGCTGTGTGAAGATGAGTTAGGCTATATTCTCAGGATGAACCCAAGAACCCATACTTCCAATTCTGATTTTCAGAATCTACACTTATATTCATCTTTTATACTTCACACTTTTCCCATCCAAAGGGAAAATTAGGATTTTATTGCCATACTTGCCTCGCTTTTCTGATAATGGCACTCCATTCTTTCATGACCACAAGCTTTATATCATGACATTTTCTTTGACTTACATTTATCACTCTCTGTAGCCAGTTTAAGATGTAGATATAGACAAATACACACACACACACATATATATATATATGTGTACATAGATGGATGTCTTATCAGTATGTCTTGAATAGCTTTCCTTTCTCACTGATAGCCACCTCTCTCCTCATCCAGATAATCTGTTTCTCACTCTTCTTAAATACCTTCTTTGTGTTGCATTATACTTTGCTGACTAATCCTTCCAATCATGTAGAATTTCCTTAAGAAAAGAAATCGTCTTAAATATCTCTATATTCTAGTTCCTACCACCTCCCATAACAGCCTGGTACAATTCTTCCCCATAGGAGGTGTTGGCTAAGTGTGTGTTGATTTATACAAAGGAATCTCACAGAGTGCCTTTCTCAAATAATGGTATTTGAATCTAACTCCATTGACTATCAGCAATTTCAAGCTAGTGAACTACTTTTCCTCTGCCAAATACATACCTTAGTATTTGGCTCATTCTAGAAGCCTGCTCTATTAACACCTCCTTGCAATTCTCAATCCGCTACTAAAACTTTTAATGTGTGCAAGTTTGTTCAAGCAGGGAAAATTGTCAATTGTAGTGAAGTAAAAAACAGATCTTGTGAGTGTTGTGCTATCTTGGGTATGTCAGATGGAAAAGAAATAAATAGGTTTTAAAAAACCATATTCTTGGCATAGAGGAAAGAAGTTTGGTAATGAAAAGAAAAAGAATCTTGAAAGGATGGGGTGTGGGTAGAAGGCAAGGATATTCTTTAGGAAGTAGCTTGATGGAGATGAGGCCATTAGTAGAACATGGAGCCTGGCCTGACACTTCCCTTTCTTCAGTGGCCTTAATTGGGCCTGTGAACATTCTCAAAAATGGTAAGATGTCAACACTAATAAAAATAGAGCCATTTATCCCAGAAACTTCTATATCAGATATTTTTTAATGTTGTTCTTGCCACGGTTCACAGAGACAAAAAGAAGGTCCATGTTCCTGTTGGAAGGAGCAATTGAAATTGAGTTAGTTATTGCTGAACATTCCCAGAATTGATCAAAAGGGATAGTGAAGGCCTAGATATTTTCTAACACCATGTAAATATTTGGTGATTCTTCTATTTCGGTAGTAAAGTTAAATTTATGGAGTTCGTCTGAGTCATTCTTCCCATGAAGATACTGAACTTCCCTGGACCAGAAGGGCTGCTCCAGTGCACCTTAAGCTGACTCCATACTTAACTAGAGCAACTGCTTCCAAATTGTTCCTGGATGTGTCTGGAGGCTGCCATGGGAAGGCCTGTGGGGAAAGACACTAGGGGTTGGGGAGGCAGGCTCCCTACGTCAACGATGAAGCTTCACTTTTATCTGTTTGATATAAAATTTTGTTTGAGGAGAGAGCTCTGCTGCTTAAAAAAAACATAGAAAAAGAAAAAGGGCAAAAATGAACTTTAAAATCACAGATCTAGTGGCTTGTGAAATACCCTGGGCTTTTTCACTTCCGCAGCAAGCCTGCCCGAATGAGGTGGAACTATCGAGCGTTGCCCTGGAAATATGACCTAGAGGCTTGCTTTTTGAGCTATATCTGGTCCCACCAATAAATGAAAATTCTCCAACACTTTTTTTTAGAACTTTGTGATACAGGCAGATACTCTGCCACCAGGGTATTGAAGAGCCAGGGGAGGTTGGAAGCACTGATCACTGACCATTTTATTCAAGTCCTGTGGTCATTGCAGGAATCAGTCATGAAAAAAATGTTTGGGTTTACTGGAATAGAGATTTTGTTTAAAGTCAGGGGATTTGGAAGTGGACACAAAGGAAAGTAGTTAAATAGATGAATATCTCTGGGATGTGAGAATAAGGTATAGGAAAGAGTAAGGGAAACAGATGAAATTTATAACACCTTACTTCATTAAATGCTTTACAAAGTTATTTAACATGTATTATTTCATGTAAATGAGCAAACATCTTATATGGTGCAGTTGGAAGTAGAAAGGTGCCGATTTTTAATTTCCTTCACCCTCTGTTAAGCTCAGCTGTAAACATCCTCTTCTGAGTTATCCCCACTGTCTGGTTGCTCTCTCTTGCATCTGGGCTACCAAAAACTGTTGGGAAATCTTGCAGTCTTGGCCTATGAAAAATTCATGAGTCCAACTTCTCCTTGACCACTATCTCTTTTCAGTAATCACATTTATCTTTCTATTTCATGCTCCAAGGCTACCTTTCTATGCTGGGCCTGGACCTTTTTCTTTCCCCTTTTTAGACAGTTGCATAATGTCCACCAGAGGTGCTTGCTCTAATTCATGGAATCTGTGAATGTCACCTTGTTTGGGGAAAGGTTTTATTAAATAAAAAATGAAATGAGATCATCCTGGATTATCCAGATGAGCCCTAAATCCAATGAGGAAAACTTGAGACACATACCAAAGGAGAAGATCCCTGGAATAATGCAGCCACAACCAAAGAACACCACCAGCCAACAGAAACTGGAAGAGTCAGGGAACCATTCTCCCCTCAGGCCTTCAGAAGTTACATGTCCCTGAAAACACTTTGACTTTAGATTTCTGGCCTCCAAAATTGTGATAGAATGGAATTGTGTTGTCTCAAGGCACTCAGTTTATAGTAATTTATTGCAATAGCCCTAAGGAACAATTACCCTCCTTAAGCTTCTGCACTTTCCATTCTTCCTAGCAATGATTGGCCTTGACTTCTAGTTTTTGAAGAGATTGAGCTCACATCCCACCCCACACCAAAAAGAAAAAATCATTCTCCCTTTACTTTAACCTGTCCCTTTCACTCCCAAAATCTGCCTTGGCAAAAATGTACCCATTTTTTTCTTCCTCCTATTTCATCTAAGAGAAAGATGCTGAACCCTCCCTTCCTTGCCAAAACTGAATTCTCTGTGCTCCTGATTCCATCCATTCCTGAGTCTTGGGAGACCCTCTTCCTCTTGTACAGCCTTCTCAGTCCCAGATTAAGGAGGAGGAAGAGTCCAAGTCCAAGGTTCTAGCATTTCCCAGATGTGCAGAACCAAGGAGAACCATTAAAGAAAAAGAAGTCTAAGTGCAGAGGTGGATCAGAAGGGAGAAGATAAACTCAGGGCTAGGAAGTGAAGCAGGAGGGTATATTAATGAGATGACCAAACCTGAAGAGTGAAAGATGGATAAATCAGGAAAGGAATGAAATTAAATAAAAAAAACAGGAATACTCCAAGTCACTTGTGAGTGTGAAGCCATGTTCAGGATAATTTCTTACCTGGTGGGAATTCCTATCTCTCTCTTTCCTTCATTTTTAATCTCTTCTTCCTAAGATCATCTTTTCTTCTTTGTCTTTAGATATGTTTTTAATCTTAAAAAGCATTTTATGATTATGACAATTGCATGTAAGTGGAAGGAGTTGCTAAGTGAAATAAGCCAATCCCAAAAAAACCAAAGGCAGAATGATTTCTCTGATAAGGGGTTGATGATACATAATGGGGGCAGGGGAAGGTAAGGGAAGAATGGAAGAAGGATGGATTGTGGAAATGAGGGATGGGGAGGGGGCGGGGAAGGAAAGATAATAGAATGAGACAAACATCATTACCCTATGTACATGCATGAATACACTAATGGCATGACTCTACATCATGTACAACCAGAGAAACGATAGTTGTACTCCATTTGTGTACAATGAATCAAAATTTAAAAAACAGAAAATAGACAATATAAAAGTCTACATGCGTAAAATAAAAGCAGTTTTACTTGGAAACTAAAAAAAAAAAGCATCTTATGTTCAGTTTGTAGCATTCTGTCTGCTTTACATCTCTTCTGTTTGGGGGAGATCAACAATATTTTTCTTTTGGAGAATACCTTGTCCTCTTGTGCTTTCTTACATGATCCAACCTCGTGGGTAATGGTGATTGGCCAGTCAATCCTGCCCTAAGGATTTTAAGATTGGAACCAAAGAAACTTCTTAATTTTCTTCATTTCCTTAGAATGAAAGAACTAATAACCACAATTTCCTCTGCCATGTGTTACAAAGTAGTCTACAATAGGAGAACACTAAGCCAGTACTCACAGAGAAGGAGAGAGAACAAGGAAGTAGTCTCAGTAGTAATCTAGTCCCTGGTTACTGTCCCCTCTGGAGGCCAATAAATTCACCCTTCTGCCCCCACTCAACTTCAGTTTTTGTTACCAGGAAACTAAAAAGCTCTGACCAAGAGTCCTATCCTTCAAGTTCCCAATACCCTCTTGTCCTCAGTGACAACCACCTTTAATAGCATCCCATGACATAGGATCCATTTCAAAGTTGGCCTTCTAGCCAAATTCAAAAGCTTTTTTATTCTTGACATTATTTCCCAATAGTATTTGATTGTCTCCTTTCAGATAAGCTCGGGTCTTCAGGGCCTCTCACATTTATCCTATTTTTTCTTTACCTCCTTTCCCAGGGGTTTATCTTTTTCCAGATCCCTAAATATTAGAAGTACTGAAAGGTTTGCCCATGTACTCTGTTACTCAGTGTTTCTGCTCCTCTCCTCAGTGATATGCTCTTTCTCTTGTCCAGCTCTTTATGGTTGATTTTAATCTAAGACTTTAGGTCAAACTATTTTTGAACATATCCAGGACCCAGAGGAGTTGAGTGATTTGCTGGCCAGGGCTGGCCAGCTGGATCATGCTTCCCTGCTTCCTGAGGAGCCTCTCCTGATACTCCTAGAATGATTTATTTTTATTTTTAACACATTATACTGATCTATTTTATGGTTGTTTGTGCTTCTCAAATTAGAGCTGTATTATTTATATGGCACTATAGCTGTATATGTGGCCAGATTGTAGGAAATTGTTATCCCACCCTTTAAACCATATGACTATATGGAATCCATATTTATGAATACGCTCATTTTAATAAACATTATATCACCATTGCCAAGAACATATTTTAAATCAAATTACATTAAGCCAATTTCATTATTTGATCAAAATTTTCTGTATAAACCATTTAAATAATTTCCACTTTTTTCTTTCTCTTTTTTGTTTTTGAGACAGGGTCTCATTAAGTGGTTGAGACTGATCTTGAACTTGCGATCCTCCCACCTCAGCCTCCCAAGTCACTGGAATTACAGGCATGTACCACCACACCCAATTCTCTATATTTTTCTTATTTTCATTTAGCCAAAATTTTTTTCAAAATCAATTCTTTCTCAGGAATTTTGCAATGAAAATTTGATTTATTCATTAGTTTTCCACCACAGACATATTAAACATTGCCTATTATATCTTCTGCTACTATGAGTTTTCATTTATAACCCTCCTTCTATCAAGTGTAATTGTCCAGGGTCAAATTTTACACATAAAAATGTTTTAATTTGGAATATTTGTTCTTCTGTCAATTTTGAGTTAAGGAAAAATGTTTCCAAAGGCAGTTTTAGCCCTTGTCTGTTTTGTTTGGTTATTTTAACCACGTCTATTTTTTCTCAGATCTGTTTTTGAATTTTCAATGTTATCAATACAATTGATTTTTTACAATCAATTTTATAATAAATTCTACTGTTTGCAATTTTCCACCATTGCCAATTTTGCTTTGTGAATTTTCTGTTATATTAATTATAGATTAGACAAAAGACTGAAAGATTGTGTTTGTATTTCATTCAGTCACAAGTACCATGGATGGTCCACCTACACACAAGTCCTATTCTAGGCACTTAGGATAGATCTGTGGAGGCAGATAAGGTTTCTTCCCTTATGTAATTTCCTTCCTAATGTGGGCTGAAAGAGAGCATACAAACAAAAAGAAAAAAGGTAAAAACAATTTCATATTGAAATAAGAGCTATGAACATGAGAGGTTAGAGCACTGCATTAGGTTGGCTGTTCTAGAAAGTTCTCTCTGAAGACATCATCTTTGAGCTGATCCCCAAACGAGATGGCAAGCATAGAAGAAGTTTCTTCACTTTCATGTTGCTTAAATGATAAAAATTTGTTAATGAACCCCTAAATACATTGTGTATCTCCCACCACAAGTGGAATAAACCAGCTAAGTGTAGCATCATATGGTGGAATTGAGACAAGTTTTGCATATTGTTTTCTTGCTTGTGACCACATGTGGCAAGAAGGAAATGTGCAAATGAATATAGTCTTTCCAGGGTGGTAGAAGAATAAGCATATTTCTTGCTCCCCAAATTATTTAATTTTCATTATAATTTTTCCATAAAAAATATAGGATATGTGTGCCTATATGTTAGTTATTCATTTTTCACCAGTGTGGATGATGTCCTATATTCCCCCAAGAGATTGAAAAATCAATTATGAGAACATACTTTGTCCTATTGTTCTTTTGTTTTGCCATTGAGGATCAGGCATTCAAAAAATATTTGTGGGTTCTTAATGATGTTCTATTATCAAATATAAGTGAAAATTTAAATATGGATTCCAACAATCATATCTAAGCATTTGAATTCAATTGCACCCTGTAATAGGCATTTGTAGACCTTCCTCTTTCAGTAAGACTTGCTTTAGAATGGCAAATGGCTCAATGATATTGAGCCAACCCTTCTCCTTTCCAAATAGGAGGAACGTTTGGATGAAGGGATTTGCCAAACCACAGAACAAACTCCTAGAAAAGTGAGAGGACAGCAAACAGCTGTTCACACACAGATTGAGACAGCAATGACCATCTGCAGTTTAAATGGCAGTTACATTTGCACTGTCCTCCAAGGACTAATGCTCAAAAATGTGCTCTTGTTCCTGCCCACGGCCAGCATGGAACCATAACAAGGAGGCAGTGGAATTTCTTCACTCTGGAAGAGATGAGGGGTTGCCCTTTTCTGCCTCCCTCACCCCCTTTCCAGTCTGTGATGTGTAAATATGCATTCACACCCACTAACACTGATAACATTCAGCAAAGTATAGGTTTTGTTTAGAAAGCCCATTTTAAACAAACAGATGAAGTGCGCATAATATTTTTACTACTCAAAATCTGGACTACTTAGCATTAACACTGAATCATTGAAAGAGCTCCAAGGAAAACTGTATAATGTAATGCACCCTGCCAATGCTTACAAGGTTTTTTTTTTTTCTTTTTTCCTTATGGAATCACAAAAAAATGTGCTTAAAATAAATAAATAAAAGTCAATCCCTACCCAGGAGTCTCAATGTATGCAGTACAGTTCCATATGACGTAATAGAGACAATACTTAAATTTTTTTGGTTGTACTTTCAGTGAAAAAAAAAAATCAGTCAGTTAAATAAACACCACAACCCAGAGAAGCATGTGAGCAACACTCCTATTACTATGAAGACTTGAGCAAGTTATTTTTTGCTTACTTCTTACATTATATTTGTAGAACAAGATATATTCATCCACTGATTCATTTAATAAGTATCTTTAGAGTATTTTACTATGTGCCAATAACATTCTGAACTGAGAATATAAAGATCAAACTCTGTATTACTGCCCTAAAAATTTCATTGGTTAGCAAGAAGACAGTCATACAAATAATTATGATCTTAACTATATTATATATATGTAATGTAATATATTATTCCTTATACCCAAAATATATAATATATTAAATATGACAGTCTTTGCATGGGTTTTCACTTGCTGCCAGACAAAGTACCACAAACATAGTGGCTTTAAGTAATACAAATTTATCCTTCTACAGTCCTGAAAGCCAGAGGTCTAAAATTAAGGTATTGAAAGAGTTGAGTTCCTTCTGGAGACTTGTAGGAAAGTCCATTTCCTTATCTTTCCTGGCTTCCAGAGGCTGCCTATGCTCTTTGGCTTATATCCCCTTCCTTCATCCTCGAGTCATACCATGCCCATTTCTGGTTCCATTATCACATTTCCTTTTTCAGACTTGGATGCTCTTGCCTCTACCCTACAAAAATCTTTTTTTATTTCATTGGGCCATCTGAATAATCCAGGCTAGTCTCCTCCTCCTTGACTTAATCACACCCACAGAGTCTATGATGCCATACAAAGGAGCACATTCCCAGGTTTGGGGAATTAGACACTGATGTCTCTGGAGGACCATTCTTTTGCCTGCGACTGTATTTATGAGAGTATGAAGGGTGGCCTCAGTGCAAAGTAAAATGCAGCTTAGGAAAAGTCATCCTAAATCTAATGAGAATCAAAGGGACAGCACTGAGCTGGATTTGAAGGCTGAATAGGATTTTGCCTGATAGAGACATCAGAAAAAAAAAAGCCTTGCAGGGAAAGAGAACAATGATATCCTTAGCTGCTTGAAGAACAGAAATAATTCTACAGGACCAGAAGGTACAAAGTGTCAGGATTGAAGAGACCTTAGAGAAACTCTGATTGAAATCACAACACTTTTTAGTTGAGGAAACAGGAAGCCCCAAAAGATGCAATGACTTGCCCAAAGGCTTTGGGCAGGGCTAAGACCCTGGTCCCCTTCCTCCATTCAAGCCTTTGAGAACCTTCCAGTGCTTAGATATATGCTTAGGTCCAGATGGCTGGGATTTCTCCCTACTTTTCAATTTCAGTAAAATTAATGAGAATGTAATGCAGAAATCAACCCATTGTTAACTGGCAAAGTACAGTATTTGATTTTTAAATGAGAAACACAATATTTTTAAAAAAAAAAAAAACTTTGGAGGCCTTCTAGATTGATATTTTGGAGCAGGAAGAAGGATATAAATAAAGATAATGAGACATAGTCATTTTTAAAATGACAATTCTATAAGCTCGGCAATTTCTTCTTAGAATATGAATTGGCAGGTGTCAGTGGCAAAAGTTGTCTGACTACAAAATGGATGTTTGTTGAATAAAACCCATTAATGCTTGTAGAATTCACTGTCTCATGGAAGAGTTCATGACAGTTTGATGTTCACAGAGATGTACTAAATGAGATTTTTATCCATTATTTTAGTCACTGGTGGGAAAGGGGCCAGATTTGCCTCATAACTGGCAGCCCAAGTACTTAATAAATACTGATTAAAGTGATAGGCCATAAGGAGTCCTAATTGTGCCACACACAATGACATTCCTTAAGTGTGGCTGCATGAACATCCTGACTGCTCATGATTACTAGTGTCCTTTCATGGAAGTTTAGAGAATTAATCGAAGGCTGTTTCCCAGATTTCCCCTTGGGAAAGTTCCATATTCATCTACAGGGCTTTGTTTTGCTTTTAACTATGGCAATGAAACAGTGGAATAGCTTTGGCTGATTCTCTATTTCTGGAAGCCCACCAACTCTTCTTTAAACAGTCACACATACTCCTATGCTTGCTGCCTAGTTTGGGAGCTCCCACAATGAGCAGTTTTCCCTTGATTTCATATTTTGCATTTTGGATAGCAATGTATACTTGGCATAAACTGCATGGGGATTTGGAGTAATAGACACTTAATTGAGTCAAAGATAAGTTAGAAGTTCTGAAGAGAAATAATCTCCTTCACCAAACTACTGTGAATTTGAAATTCCAATCCTGTTTTACTAGAAACCCAGAAGGTGATCACTCATAAGTATTTTTTTGAGAATGCTAATGTTGCAAAGAGATAAGAATGATGAGGCAGTCTTTCATAAATTCAGAACAAATGATGGGTCCAGATTGAAGAATTTGTAGATTAGTCTGCAGGGACTATGTTGGCTGGCAAATTAGTGAGAAATGGGGATCAACAGTTCTGGAAATTTGTTGAGGCAAAGAGAAATAGCCTAGAGAACATGAGCTAGTGGGAACAAACTAGAAACAAGGGACTGTGGGACCTGAGTTGGCTATTGGCCTAACAGCAAAATTGATTAAGCTAAGAAGGACAATGTCCCCAATCAGATATTAAAGAGAAGACTGGCACATTACAATAATGGCCAGGCAAGGGACATAAGCATCCATGGATAAGAGAATGGTGGTGTCAGGGGACCAGGAGGCATATCCTTTGCACCTAAAGCCCTAGTGTGAAATTGCACCCTAAAACGCAGACATGACTAGGTCTTGCTCTGTGTTAAAGAGTGTGGGGGCAGAAGGATAAACTGGTATGTTGAGTGCATCTGGAAATTATTATCTCTAAGTAATATTTATACTACTATTAGTAGTAATAATAGAAGATTTTTGGGTTAGATTGTGCAGCTGGACAGATAGGGTTCAAAGTTGACCCTTTCTAGCTAGGACTCTTACTCAACTTAATCTCTCTGGAATTCAGTTTCATTGACAATAATATTATCTCATGGTTTGTTTAGTGAGGATAAAATGAAATAATGTACGTAAAGTGTTCGACCTCAACACAGTTGGGCTCAGTGAATGCTGGCTTCTTTGGAGGCCACTCTCTGGGCACAATACTGAAGAAAGCTGCTTTGCTCATAGTCACCCTATTCTTGGTTCTTCCTTGACATTTCCTGCTTCTACTTCTTATGGTACAAAGCAGCATTACAAAAGACTAAATGATGGACATGAATCTCTACTATAAACTTAGGGAAGCAAACACATACACACACACACACACACACACACTCACACATACATCAGACATCTGTAATCTAAAAATCTAAAATCTGAACTGCTCCAAATTCCAAAAATTTTTAATACCAACATGAATACACAATTGGAAAATTTCACATCTGACTTTATGTGACAGGTCACAGTCAAAATGCAGTTGCACTAAAAATATTGTGTAAAATTACTTTTAGGTGGTATGTTTATGGTGTATATGAAACATAAATGAATTTTATGTTTAGACTTGGGTCCTGTCCCCAGGACAGCTCATAACATATATGAAAATATTCCAGAAGCCGATAAAATCCAAAATCTGAAACACTTCTGGTCCCAAGCATTTCATATATGTGTATGTATAGGAACTGATTTGCCTCTATAACAAATTATCCCTGAAATTTTAGTATCTTAAAGCAACAAAAGTTGGCAGGGGACTTTTTTCTACATGATCTGAGTAACCCAGGCTAATGTAGTCCCTGGTATCTTCTATCCATACTCTCTTGCCTCTGAATCTACACAAAAAGAGAGGGCTGGAGGAGGCATGCCATCTCTTGACTGCTTCAGCTTTTGATCACTTTTGTTATCAGTTTGGTGGCAAGAACTGGTCATAGAGTCCAGACTAGACTACAAGGTAAATATAGAGGAATGTATTTATCTCCTTATAAACTTCAAGTGCATAGGACTTTTATTTTTCCTTCTTTTTTTTTTTTTTTTTTTTTTTTAGTAACAAGTGGTAGAAGATGTCCTTCTACAGATATTCATTCAACAACAAAGGAAATTTATTAAGTTTCAAAATTAAGAAGAGACTTTATTACTGGAACCCACATTACTGGAATATAGTTAAGTTGGGTAACAAGTTTGGTTTCTTTCCATCTCTAATCTCAGCCTGTCTTGGCTCAGCTTCCATTTTTAGAATATTTTTCTCCACATGGTTAGTAGAAAGGATTGCCAGCAGTCCTCATCTCCTAGATAGCACCCCATTTCCACTTAGTAACACTATTGGAACAACCCTAATCTTCCATTTAGTGCTCATGGAAAAGTCTGATTGGTCCAGCTTGGGTCACAAGCCTGTCTTTGTACCAATGACTATCACCTCTGATGGGATGAAATTCTCTGATTGGCCCAGCTTAGGTCACATGACATGCTGTGGTAGGGATTAGAGGAAGAAGATTCATTTCCCCTCAAACCACCGCATGCAGATTTTCTACTGGAATGTTGAGTTCTCTTAGGATAAGGAGGAGAACTGAAGGCCAATGAATACCACCTGCTGCCTATCACAGCAAGGGTACTCTCTAACATGCTCCCTTTGCCACGCATCACCTGGGGCTGGTAAGTGTCTTCTATAATGCGTGCCCAAAGGAGTTATATTGGAAATGATAGGTGCCCATGAGCAAATGGCCCCTCAATCTTCTAATATTTTGTAGAAATAATGGTTATGTCTTTTGTAAATTTGATACAGAACACAGTTGGGAGATATTTGAAATAGAAAAGCACTGTGATCAATGATCTATGCCAAATCATAAAATAGTTCTTCTTTTAAAGTAAAAAAATAAGGATGCATCACCAAGGCAGGAAGAATTTCTCATACGGGCTTTATGGTGTGCTTTATGGCCAGCCTGGATTACTGCGTTGCTGTATCTCAATCTTTTCCAGGAATCTGTCGCTCCATCTCCCATGCCCATCAGCGCGAATTCAATCCTGTGCCTGCCAGGCTTCGATCTGAGTGGCCATCTAACAAAATAACCAATTACATTCGTAGCTGTGGCCTCCTGACGACTTCCTCAGTTCTGTTTCAAAAGCCCATTTAAAATACATTTCTCGTTTTACTACACATTCAAATTTTATTCCTCTGGTTATAGAACTATAAATGTCTGCATTTCATATAGACTCAAAATGAAGGGTATATAAGCATGTATAAATCACACTGCAAAAGTTGCATTTTTTCATTGAATTGTACTCGATATTTGGCTGGATGAAAATTATATTATCTGGCGACTGCTCATACTCTTTCATATCTAAATATGCAAAAGAGGCCCACACACAATGCATTCTTTTCGCAATTGGGCTACTATGGACCATATTTTAATGTGAAATAAAATTTCTTCCTGAGATCTAACAATGCTCCAGTGGGTATGTGTATTTTTTATGCCCATATGATTGGAGTTAAGTTTCATCATATAAAAATTTGGGAAGTTCAGTTGTTGGGAATTGAAAATTGATCTACTGTGTAAAATGTGCAAAGTGGGAGTAATAATATTGACCCTGCCTTTGGAAGGTGATTTACAAAACAAGGACACAGCCTGAAATGACATATGGGGAGGGAGACTCTTCAAACTTGGATTGGACAGCACTATATAGGTGAAGGCCTCTGGGGCTTTGACAGTGCTCATCAGTAGAAAGGCCATTTCTTTGTTCACTTAAAAAATATTAAACACATGATGACAAAAAATTTTAAATAAATAAGCAGTTGCTGGTTCTCAGTGAATGAGGTGACAGCCTGAACTGTAGAGGGGTTCACCCTCTACAGCTGTGATCACTGCATAGCAGAGGGGCCTCACATCTGTTTCTTCTGCAACAAAGAAAACAAGTCTTTCTCAGGATTTTTTTTGAAGAATGGTCTTAGGATCCCTGAATTTAACCTTATGTTCACCCAACCACTGTGTCTATTTGACAGGTCCTTAAATCACTCCTATATTCATAGTTCCACAAAACCATCTGTCAATGCACCAAGATTTCTGCACAAACTAGCCAAACTAGCAGGACCATCAGAATAAAGATGTATAAGCATTCACAGTGAGTACCTGAAAGTAAAAGAATTCATTCTGAAAATTCTCTCTTTTTTGCCTTAAACTTTTCTGTGCACTTTGACTTCTGGAAAAGACAGGACTTTTCAATCCATAGTTTCTGGCAGAGACCCGTGGGCTAGATCTGGAATCTATAACTCCTTATTTCCTGAATAAGTGACATCTTTAAGGAACTGATTTTTGTGGATTTTATTCAATATAATTACTGCATTTGAGCACACATGAAATATGAATGCATGCAAAGTAACAAATTAAGAGATGATTGGAATATCTCAATTAGTTGTCCAGCAGCTGGCAAAACTGTACAAGCCATGTAAGAGATGCTCTGCAAATTAGAGAGTTTTAATTATTTAATGAGGGGTTTGCATTTACAGGAAGAAATATATATTGTTGCTAATGACACTGAATTTTAACACTTCCAAAATCTACACTGCAAAAAGTTCCATTAAAAAAAATGTATAGACATAGAATCTGCACGTGACTGTTCAGTACCACTGGGTCTTTAGAATGAGTAAAAAGACTTCTTTCTTGTAATTTAAACTTACAGTCTTAAAGTAATCTTGGTTTTGTACGTACAATAGTACCCATCCCCACCAGCTCCTTGCCCTTTTTCCTCCTTTTTCTCCATTTTCTTTTCCTCAGTGCTTCCATTTCTTTCTTGATGCTACTGTAGACCTTCAGCCTTTACTTCCATTAGTTACCCTAGATATATACAGTCTATTTTTTGTGCATTTGCATTCTGACTTCCCACATCCTGCTCCTTTTCTTTACAGTTATAAATAAAAGCCCCAACTTAAAGGTCCAGCTCTAGTCTCAATGTCTAGGTAAACACCACCTGTTTACTCCAGCCTGAAGCACCTGTTGGTACTCAGAGGTGCGATCACACATATTATCCATCCCACTATTTTGGCACCAGATTGCCCCCAGAATCTATTTTGTCTTTATTTTCGGCATGTGTTCTCTCTTCCAAACTAGATGAACTTGAGGACAGGAGTGCCGCCTACCTTCTCTTCAGAGAAGTCCATCTGTGGATGCCCTTTTCCTTCCTTCCCCAGAACAGACTGTCCCAGGACACAATTTGAGATAGAACTTCAGTTTCTCTGGGCACCAAATAGAAGCTAGCTGTGTAGCACACATACCACGTCTTCTTGCTGGCTATTCTTCTCTTACCTCACCACTCCCCATTTCCACTTCTCCACCATTGAACTCTTTAAAAAATAGTGTATATAAGTTTTTGTCTTGGGTTTTGATTTCTGAAGTGCTCAAGAAGTGCTGCTCTTTGACCTTTTCAAACGACTTGCTGCCCAGCTGAGAAGAGTGAGGGCAGCAGGTGACCTGTAACTACCAGCCTCTCCCTGCTCTACCTCAGCTGCAGAGTGACCTCACACCCTTCCAGAAGCAGCCCCTTCTGGAAACCTAGCAAGGCAAGGTATAAAACCTCGGCCACCCTGGCCCTACACAAAGTACCTCAGAGAGGCACTACTCATCCAGAGCACCTGCCAAGTTGGCTGAGGTCTTATCAGGCCTGCCTGCACCAGGGAGAAGTCTGCTTCCTCCTCTGGGCAATCCTAATCTTCTCACTTCCCTTCACAGATGTGGATACTTAATAAACATCTCACACACTAAATCCTGTCCCATTGTGTGATCTAGAAAACCCAGTCCATGACAGCATTAGTCCTAACTTCTTGGGACACACAAATGCCAGCCCAAACTGGTTTAGACAAAAAAAAAAAAAAAAAAAAAAAAAAAAAAAGATTTAAAAAATATTTATTTGACTCAAATGATTTAAGTAAGACACTCTCAACTCTGTTTTCCTCTGACTTTATTCTCAGGCTGATTCTGTGCATGGTGGCCCTCAGAAGCTCCAGGCACACCACTCCAGTAGAAAGAGCTCCACTTTCTCAAAATATCCAGAAAAAAAAGTTTTGGAATTTAGTTTCATTGATGTAGATTGCTGTTTTATCTGCTCTAAACTAGCTCTAAACTAAGCACCTGGACAAGATATACAATTTGAAGAGCCCAATGCAAAGTGAAAATTCAGGATATCTTATTCAAAAATTAAGAATTTCAAGATGGTAACATCTGAGTATTTAATCAAACAGGACACCCTCTTGTTTGGGGGGTATAGTGCAGCCACATGGGATGTAGGCCGCTGAACCCAGCCCAGCCAGACTTGGGGTGGAATTCTACCCAAGTCTTCAGGTAGAATCCCCAGTTTGACACTTCTAAAGGCATGGTATTAGTCAAGTTACTTAAGTTCAGTGAAATTAAGTTTTGTCACCTGTACAGTGGGTATTAAAAACTCCGTCCTGCCTTGTGGTGTTGTTATGATGCATAGATGGAGCAGTATACTGAAGTGATCAGCCAAGTGCCTAGTGGAGAGGAAGACCTCCAAAATGGTACCACAATGGTGGTGTTAATGGTGGTGGAGGTAGAAGGAGGCAGTTTGGAACAGTGTGGAGTTAAGAGAGAAACATCTGGATTCAGGCCCTAATCTTTGCTATTTCTTTATTAATCTTAGGCTCTTCAACAATAAAATAGGGATTCCATTCTTCCCCATCTCTTGATGTGTCCTGAAGATAGTAGGCTTGAATGCAGAGATCCTGGCCCCATTTTCTGCTACCCTCTATTAACCAGGAGAGGCCAGTGGAGAAAAAGTTCTCTTTTCAGAATGAAGGCCTGCTCATTCCAGGCCTGAAGAGGAGATTCAGCTACTATGAATAAAGAACAAGCTAAAGACAAGTGAGCTTTTGCTGTCTTTCAGAACTGGATAAAATTTATATTAATTAATATGTAAATCTGTCTTCATCTAGTTTTGTCCACTTTTCTTCTTTCCTTCCCTAATTCCTAAACCTGAGTTGAAATCACCAGCATCTCATTCCATTTGGGCCTTGTGTTCAGAGACAAATTGTAATATTTAGTTAACATCCCAAGTTGTCACATTTGCATCAAAGCAAAGATCTTTCGTAGAAAATATCACAAGCCAAAGAGTAGATGAATTTTCAGGGCAGAGGGTTTTTGTCATGGCTGGACCATCAGAAAGATACTGTAATATCAGAACTGATATTATGGACAGTGTGTGCTCATCATGGGACATTATTGAAATGTACAGAATTCTGTTATCATTTTAGTAGAATATGTAGAAGGATTATTAACTACAGTTTTCACTAGGGGCACTTATTTAAGACCAACAGCTTTAAAATTAAAATAGAAAAGTATTGTTGTCTTATGCTGGGATTGTGATAAGCATGCCATATTTGCTATTTTTATTTGAAAGTAAGAATGAGAATCATTGGAAATGTTTACCAAATGATTGAGAAACACAGAAGTAGATAGTATTTGTTTTATTGGAGATAAGTTTTAAGCCTTATACGGAGGAAACTGGCAGTACTATTTAAAAAAAAATGCTATTTTTTTTTCTAAGCACTGTGCCCTGCTCAGGTATTCTCCTGATAAATATCACACCTTTTCTTCAGGTAATGAGCATGAGATTATTGTCAATTTCCCAAGGATACTCATGAAAACCCTGAATTTGCTCACTGGTTATGGTTATGTCACCAGCGCTGATGGATTTCCAAAAGCATTTTGTAAAAACCCAGACAGAAAATGCAACTGAAGACCAGGAAATGACCCTCTGGCCAGTTATGAATCCTAAATTCGTAAATGTGGATTCTCCCTCTGTCTTGAAAAACTGAAGCAAAGCTTGCGCACTGAGAACAAGTGGAAAGGTATGCTCTTACAGGGGAATCTCTAAGTTCAACTAAAAATTATTAAAAGTAAGCAAAATAATGTGAAGCACCGATGAGGAAAACCTCAGACTGGAATTTTGTTTGGATTGGAATGCATCATCAAGATCCTGAATCAATTACAAAATCATGGTTATTTCCCTTCATTTGGGGCTAATTAGGAGTACCATGGACCTGATCCACTGTCCCTCTGAAGCCCCCATCCCCTGCTCTAAAGAGCCCAGTACCCCTCCACCTAGCATCCCCCAATCTGGGCATCATTGGCAGTGCTAATCCCATGTAATTGTATTAGTCTCAATAGCAGATTAGAGCTAAGTGCCCCCACAGAAAGGGAGCTGTCAGCCCCGCTATTGTTTTCCATTTAATGCGATTCCGGCAGCAAAGAAGAAAGGCAGCCAGAGCCCTCCATCTCACATTACAGACCACAGTTTCTAAACCAATTAAGGAAAAGGGATTTACAGTCCTCAGGATTAGAGACTCTGTTTATATTATCCTATATTTCTTTTCATAATACCCTCCATTTTATGTCTCCTAACAGCAATCTCGCTGTCTCTGCAATGCTGCTGTTCGCCAGCCTGTGCCTTTCCGTTTCCTTCTCTGGGCTTGCTATTTGAGTACAGTCACCGAGCTGCCTAATTCTTGCTGATTGTTTTAATTATGTTTCTGAATCCTCATGCATTTGCTGTCTGGAAAACTAAGTAACAAAAATGCTGGTATTCGGCCCAAGCTTGATATTCGGGCAGACCTTGATGAACGGTGTATTTCTGTGCAAGCAATCATTCCAATTAATTGAATAAAAACATCCTACAGGATGTTTATCAGAGAAATAAAGCTTGGCGCTCAGAAGGTGAATTGGTCTGTATCCTGACATTGCAGCAAAAGGTGCCAATTTCTTTTTTTAATCACATCTGATGGGGAAGGTGAAGTGAGGATTCACTGAAGTGCAGAACACATGGGGAAATGCAGTTTAAGAAAGAATTCCTGACCATTTTATATAAACCGTGGCCTGATCTGAGTGTTAGTGTGAGGCTTTCCTTTGCTCTTCCCTTTCTAAGGGGAGCTCATGCCACTAGAAGTCCAACTGATTTTCTCCTGCCCAAATGTATAATTTTTCCCTTGGCTGGTGCTGCAACAATGAAAACCTCACTCAATGGGTTTCTATTAGAACCAAATGGATTTGGAGAAGCATTTTTACTCTTAATGGAGCTTTTCTATTGAATTCCATTTTTCAGAATTTTATTTTAGTTTCAGTTGAATATTTAAACAGGTTTAAATTTTAAATATCTGTGCTGAACAAGCCCCGATATATATTTTTTAAATTGCTGTAATACTTCACTGGGTTTCATTTTTAACCCAATACAATATGCATAATCCATTATGTTAGCATTACATAAGTTGGGTATGCTCAGACACCAGCAAAGGCACCCTTTTACATAGTTACATCCCACTCTTGCAACGGACTGTCTTATCAAATTATTTTTATAACAGCTTTGTTACTAACAAAGCATAAAGAGGGTTCTAAAATTCAACTGAGGACTCATTATTGTAGAAATACCCATTCTGATTAATGAAACTTTTATTTAAGGTTGTCCTTAAACTAAATGATCATATTCCAGTCTTTTAACATTATCGGGAAGAAAAAGCTGGGTCTCCTTTGGGGAGAATCATATTTCTATGCCTACTGGTTTTAAGTTCTGGTTGTTATCCTGGTTTCTCCTAGGATTGTTTTAGCCCTTTGTGTTAGTTTTTCATTGCTGTGACAAATACCTGTGGGAAAACAACTTAAAGGAGGAAAAATTTATTTTGGCTCATGGTTTCAGGGGTTTCAGTCCATGGTCAGCTAGTTTCATTGCTATGACCCTATGGCGAGACACAGCATTGTGGTGGAAGGGTATGGCAGAGCAAGGCTCTTCAGCTCATGCCAGCAGGGAGACAGAGGAAGGAGTTGGAGACAAGAAATACCCCCAGTGACCTGCTTCCTCCTCATATGCCCTGCTGCCTACAGTTCCCACCAGTGCCTAGAAATCTAATCAGATGTTAATGGGTCAACACACTAATGAGGGCAGTACCCTCATGATCCCATCTCTTCCCTAAAGCCCCACCTCTGAACACTGCTGCATTGGGACCAAGCCTTCAACATATGAGACCTTGGGGGACATTTCAGATTCCAACCATAAAACTCTAAAACTAACAAAGACTTGAGTGAGTGTTCTAGGCACACTGTGGGGAAATGAAGACACATGGGTAACACCCAGCTACCAGGAAGATATGCATAGTGATAAACCACAAGGGGCTTTGAAGAGATGCCCAGTGAAGTAGATGAAAGTTCTGAATGGATTTGGGTTGTCTGAGTTTGGATCTCAACTCTACCACTTACTTGTTCTGTAATTGGGGAAAGTCATTTCACCTCAGTTTTATGTTTTCATCTTTCAAATGAAGGCAATAATCCAAGTATTCATATTAAATAAGATAGTCTACATGAAGTGCTCAAAGCAGAGCCTAACACATGGAAAGAGCTCAAAAACTATTATGGTAGATGGAGAATCTTACAGAAACAAAGCATTTCCAAATACAGGGCACAACTCAGAGATAATGTGCATTCAATAATAGTTTGAGCTGAAGTCTAGGTAATAGACTTGAGGATGGAAATAGGGTTTCAACAAGCAGAGAAATAAGGGACCCCTTTGCCCTGGTGTTTGGAGACAAGCTCTGGCAACCTTTCCTTCTGTATGCAACTGAATCCAGGTGAGAGATTGCAGGACAGTCTTTCCACCAGTCCAGGAAGATTGAAACTGGCACATGGAAGGAAGAGCGTGGCCAGTGAAGCAGCTGTGACTTTTTACACCTTCACAATATTTAAACTGAAGATTTGGTGTACATTACTAGTGCTTTAGAGAAACAATCCCTGCTCCATCCACCCAGCACAAAACCCACACGCGCAATTCATTCGCTAGGCTTCTAAGGTTCTCAGGCTATAACAAATTGGAGGAATTGATGTTTACCCCGAAAGCTTGTACCATACACTATTTGTAGCTGCTGTTGCCTTGGTACATGTCTGCCAGCGTGCCTGGACTTAAATCCCTGAGTAATAACCTTTAACTCTTTGCTAGGAGGCAAAATCAATCGAACGTAGAACTGAGTGGGAGGACGGAGGAGAGGGGAGGTAGAGAGAGACCCAGGTACAGGCACCCCCTCTACCAACAGACTTCAACACATTCCGGACACAGGTGAGAGAAGCCAGTCGTGCTAAACAGCAGCAATTTCAAACTCCTTCTTGTGCTGACATTTCTAAAGAGCTTCTGGTCAATGTAAGAGAAAAAGCATTTCTTGGAAATAGGGCTGATCACCTTGGGAAGGGCTAAAAATGCTGAAGTAAGTGTATTTCTGACACGCTCAGAGTGTGCCACTCCTCTGTGAGCCCAATACACACAACTGTGGATGCCACACATCACAGTTCTGGTCTCTCTCTCTGGCTCATTCCCCATCTCCCCAATCCCCACCCCACCCTATTCTCTTTTCTCCTTCTCTCCCTGGAAGAACCAGGGAATTTCTGCTTGCTAAGGTGCTTCCTTGTATCTGCTGCAGTTGTTTAACTGGCTGTAAGGACAGTGTGAGACATTTTGATGTATGTAAATTATGCCCATACTTTGAGCCTAATCATTATTATAAAATTTATAGAGGATAAGACACAGGCAGCCATAAAAATAGAATTTTTACTTTGATCATGACAAAGTTACGGGTTCCTTTGGTGATTAATCCTTTATGGGTCTTAAAGATCACTGCCAATGTGAAGACCTAACAGTCTTCCTACTTGTGTCCAAATCTTCTCAAACAATGGTGGAGTAAACAAAGCCCCCCTGGACAGCAGTGATAGGGACAAACTTACTTGCAGAATGGTTTCAGACTCCACAGCTTAGCAAAGAAAAGGGAACAGCATTGGAAAGGTTGCTGCCTCGGAATTAGAAGTAGAACAGCACACCCAAAACGCCCAACATGGTGGCCAGAGACCAGAGCTAGTGGCTTCTTTCTTCCTAGAGAGCTGGGCTCCCAGCCTTCTGTAAAGGAATCATTCAGCCTTCTGTAATCAGGGATCATTTGCCCAGGAACTTAAAGTGGCCCACACACTAGTCCTTCCTATAGACTGCTAATTGTCTACCCAACCCCTCCTCTGACACTTTAGTCTTTCCTCCCATGACCTGGGGACAGAAAATTGCTCTCCAGACTCACTGTGTCCTCCTTACTCAGGATCTATAAATAATGCATATTTGAACTTACTTCCTATTGTGGTAGTGTATTGAGTTTGGGCTTTCCATCCCAAAATGCAGGGACTGCCCCAGACCAGGTTCCCCTTGCACACCAGGAAGAACACAGCATAGGGCTCCCAGTGCCAGAGTGATGGGCAGGCAGACATAAATTTGATATGGGTCAGACAAAAGCAAGAAGGACGTCTGTCAAGTGTCCTGTATGAAGGATCACTGGTCACAGGTTGGGCAACTAGGTAGGTGTCAAGCTGTCTGCCACGTAAAAGAAGTGTCCCAGGAAAGGCACATTGTAAGCACCCATATCCAGTTCCCCTGCACTTCCCACCAGGGCAGGGCTGCTAGCCACTCTGGGAAGGGAACCCCAGTTCATCTGAGGGTTCTCAGAACAGACAAATAAAACAAATGTACTTGTCAAAAAGCAGAGATAGGCTTAAAAGTTGGAGATGAACCAGATGAGGGTGGCACACACCTGTAATCCCAGTGACTCAGGAGGCTGAGGCAGGAGAATCACAAGTTCAACAGCAGTAGCAGCAACTTAGTGAGACCCTGTCTCAAATTTAAAAATGAAAAGGTCTGGGGATTTAGTTTAGTGGTAAAGCACCTCTGGGCTCAGTCCCCAGTACCAAAAACCCAAATCAGAGATGATTTGAATAGTACTTGGTAATTCAGTCTTGCTTTGCTACAAATTTGTTGGGTGATTTTAGCATGCCTTTGATCTTCCTTGAACCTGAGTTTCTTCAACCATAAAATGGGGGGGCTTCAAATTTTTTCCAGGCTCTATTTCAGCTTCACCACATTAAAAAGAATTACAATATATATTTCTATTATTTTAGATAGGTACATGAATAGATAAAAATCTACCACGTTAGGAAGTAGGGAATTGTACAGAATCATGAGGTAGGTACTAAAGTGGTGGAGAACAGCTTTCCAAGTTGAGGAAAACATAAAATTAAATAAATAAATAAATAAACATCTTGAGTGAATAACTAGCTATGTAACAGAGCAAGTCACCCAACTAGTAATACCTAATTCATCTCTCCCAGCAAGCAGTAAGCGATGAATGCATTTGAAGGAATAAAAATGGAAACCTCTCTACAGTAAGACTGTGTTATAAGTTTTTGTTTTTACTTCTCTCAGCAACAGATCAAGAACTGTCCCAAGAACAGGCACCTTTCAGTGGTTTACAGGTCACCACAGAGCTCAAGCACGATGCTAACCACATCAAGTATCTAACCAACAAGTCTTGAATCCAGTGGGTATTAAGCAGGGACTGCATCATCATCAATGGATCTTCTGTATTTGACTTGAAACTTCTAGCCTCAGATGCTACTGAATGTTGGAGTTAAGGGAAGTGTACAGCCCTGGTCCAGAGCTAGCAGCAAAGCCATGATTGTTTCCCAGGAGTGCTCTGGGAACCCTGGGGTCTGTGTCCACCTGAGGGAGGGATGCTCACACGCTCTCTTCCAGGAAAGTCACACCTCTCATTAGCTTGTTAAAGGCTCTGGGCAGCCTGCAGCAAAACAACCTTCACTTCTATTTAATGCTGTGGTGCCTTATTTATTTGTGCCCTCAAATTCTTTCACTAACATTTATTAATAGACACAGGAGCAGAATTTTACAGAACACAGGAAGGAATGAACTAAAAAGCAGGATGGACAGCTTTGCCCTGTCATTAATTTGGGGACCTCAGCCCAGTCATTTAATTCTTCTGTGGTTCCATTTCTCCTTCAGTAAAACTATTGTCTTCACAGGACCACAGTGAGAATGAAATGAGATCACTTAGGCTTCCCCTTCTTAAATCATTGCTGCAGATTGTCTCTGAAAACCTGAACATGTGCCACCATAAAGGCCCTACCTCTCCCAAAACATGAGTTGTTCATGCATGTATTCCCTTTTCTACACCTCCTTGAACCTGTAGGAAATCACCTTGTTTCAGGATACCATCTTCCTATTACACCCATCTGACTGTACAAGTATTTACTGAGTCCCTGCCACGCGGCAATGAGAACAGGGTTAGAGATATAGATGGGAACAGGAGAGACAGGAGATCGCTGTTCTCATGGAATTTTCTGTCTACATGGAGATACAATTTTATGTGCAACTATAATTTGGTGTGACAAACACTATCATGGTAGTAATAATAATAGCTAATCTTTTTTGATTATTTACTAAGTAATGTGTTTACGTTACCTCATTTACTCCTCACTATTACCTACAAGGTGGACACTGCCATATATTCAATTTAGACAGGGAAACTGAGGTTACAAGAAGTATGTGGTACTAGAAGAACACAATATCAGGTGCCTCAAAAATAGGTCTTCTGAGACCTTAAGGTGGAATAAGAGTCAGCCAGGTAATGTGAAGAAAGAGCCTACAGACGGAGAAAATCTTTATCACATGCACCTCAGATAAAGCATTAATCTCTAGGATATATAAAGAAGTCAAAAATTTAACACCAAAAGAACAGATAACCCGATCAGTAAATGGGCTAAGGAACTGAACAGACATTTCACAGAAGATACACAATCCATCAACAAATAGACAAAAAAATGTTCAACATCTCTAGCAATTAGAAAAATGCAAATCAAAACTACTCTAAGATTTTCTGAAAATCTTAGAGTCAATTATCAAGAGTCAAATCTTGAGTCAATTATCAAGAATACAAGCAACAATAAATGTTGGTGAGGATGTAGGGAAAGAGGTACACTCATACATTGCTATTGGGAATGCAAATTGGCACAACCATTATGGAAAGCAATATGGAGATTCCTCAGAAACTTGAAATGGAACCATCATTTGACCCAGCTATCCCACTCCTCGGCTTATACCCAAAGGACTTAAAATCCACATACTACAGTGACACAGCCACCTCAATGTTTATAGCAGCTCAATTCACAATAGCTAAACTATGGGACCAACCTAGATGCCCTTCAACAGAAGGGCAAAATGGAAAAAGAAAACGTGATATATATTACTCAGCTTTAAAGCAGAATGAAATTCTGGCATTTGCTAGTAAATGGATGGACTTGGAGAATATCATGCTAAGTGAAATAAACCAAACCCAAGAAACCAAAGGTCAAATGTTTTCTCTGATGTGCAGAAGCTAATTCACAATAAGGGGGTGGGGGATAGGGGAGAATAGAGTTACTTTATATTAGGTAGAGGGGAGTGAAAGGAGGGGAGGGGTATGGGGGAAGGAATGATAGCAGAGTGAAACAGGCATTATTACCTCATGTACATGCATGACTGCAATATGTATAATCAGAAAAATGAGATATTACACCGTATGATCTTTCAAAATGTATAAATGCATTCTACTGTCATGTACAACTAATTAGACCAAATAAAATTTAAAAATTGAAGAGTTAGCCAGGTAAATGCACTGAGAGTGTTTCATGGTAAAATGGCAATAGCAATGTGACAGGGGAGAAATAAAAAAGAGGTAATGGTGTATTGCAGCACCTATGAGAGGCCCCATTGCCAGAATATGGTGGGTTCCAACTGTGTGTGTGTGTGTGTATAGCGATTTGGAATGAGCAATGGTGATGGATTATGAGGTAGGGAGATAAAAACAATAGCTAAAGGGCATTTCCACCATTTAGAGATTTAACTGCATATCTAAGGCAAATGGAGATCAACAAGGATTCTAAGCACAATACTGGCATTTTAGGACAATAACTTTGCTGAAAGTGGAGAAGGGATTAGTTTCAGAGACATCACAGAATCCATCTGGAAACTGACCACAGTAAGCAAGGTAAGAAGAGATTGTGTCCTGAATAGAATACAGACAGTGATAATAATGGAGAGATGCAGGTGGATTTGAAAAACTTCTGGAACTTAAAACACAATTGATTGGTGGTAGTGAGAGGAAAGTATCAAGGGCAGTGCTTGGCTCTGGCTTGGGCAGTTGGGTAGATGGTAGTACCATTCACACTACCAGTGGAGAGAGAGGAATGGGATAACTTCTGATAGGGGCATGATGGATTTGAGGAATCTATGGGAAGCTTAGTATTGTTGATATGAAGCACAGGAAGCACTCTAAGATTTGCCTGGCAAAGAACATTGCGGACAACTTCTGAAAATTAGAAGATGCTGGAAAAACTGTTCTCTTGGACACATCTGGATCAAGTAGATGACATTCAGAGTGATGGAAACAAACCAAACAGGAAATAAAGGAAGTAAAGGAGCAGGACATTAATGGTCAAAGAGCCACCAATGTTTCTTTCCCAGTATGGTAGATGCTCTTGATGCTTGACCCTATCTCCCTGGATCATCTGTAACTTTGACATAACTGTGAACACCCTGAGCACCTGACATCTGCCTCTCATCCTGAACGATTTCTCCAGCATTCAAGAGTCTGATCATCTACATCCAAGAGTCAGTGCCCCAGGGCTACCCTTGATCAAGGGCAGGGCCTTTGATAAACATCCCAGCTTCACAGTTCCTCAGTGTGACTCTTCTAAGGAAATGATTATTGTATTCTATAAGATCCAGGGATTTGAGACCTAGTTGTTCACTGCAGTGAGTCATTAACACACACTTTTTTTTTTTTTTTTTGGCTTTTCTTCCATTCTGGTCTCTATTTTCCCATGCCCCTGCTTTAGCTTCGTGGAACCATTTCCAAAACAATCTGCATATATTCAAGTCATTGTCTTAGGATTTTCTTTGGGGAAAGTAAACCAAGATTAACACGCCAAGTTACAATTATTTATTTGCTTCTTTATTTCTGATTTCTTGGGTCATATAAAGATGAAAGAGTGTTGAGGGAATACTTAATAAAACCCAAACTGATGTTAAACCGGTCCACCTAGAGCCTTTTATTGTGTGGAGAAGCAAGGAAGTGATCAAAAATTAATGTCAAAAGGACACAGAAGGAGGCTTGAAAGAGCTCCCACTGGCATTTTTTGGGATAATTAGAGAATAAAAAGAGGAAACTAATACCAAAATTTAAAAATGTGTATGTCTGTGATGATACTAAAACAATAGGGGAGAATAATGACTTTTGCCAATGTTGAAGGTGACTCTTACATCAACATCTTAACATGAATTTGTTAATAAGAGGCAATGAACAGAATATATGTTCAGAAATTTTGGTTAATGAGTTACTAAGGGAAGTCCTTCTTTAGCTAATTTCAGCCTATAAATGCAAAAGTAATTCTAAAATTTAAAAGATTTCATTTTGTACTTCCCAATGAAATCCAGTTCATTCACCCAAACACCATCACTATATATGAGTCCCGTTAAGTGAAAAGTTGACAAGGAACTGGACCTTCCCATCATGCCAAATATCATCCCCTACATAATCTGGTAGTTGCAAAAAACTTTGGAGATGTTTGAATCAAAGGCAATGGCAGTGAAGAATCGACTTTCAAATCATTGAGAAAATGTGTGTGTGTGTGTGTGTGTGTGTGTGTGTGTGTATACATGATGTCCCCCAAAAATTCATATGTTGAAATTTTAGTCCTGACAGTAATCAGGAAGTGACACTTTTGGGAAGTGATTAGGTCTTGAGAGTTGGAGCTGTCTTAAATGGAATTAGTGTTCTTGTAGAAGAGGCCCAGAAAGGACTCCGCAGTCTTCACCCTGTGAGGACAGAGCAGAAAGGCACAAGCCATAGGGAAGGGGCTTCTTGTCAGACACCAAATCTGATGGTGCTTTGATCTTAGACTTTCCAGCCTTCAGAACTGTGAGAAACAAATTTCTGTTGATTATAAGCCACCCAGTTTTGCTATTTTGTTACAGCAGCCTGAGCTGACTATATTAATACATATCTATGAAATATTCCAAGATGTTAACTGCCTGTGGCCACTTCTGAATGGTAGAAATAATAATATTCTTTTTCCCTTTCTTGGCTATTATATATTTCACATATTTCCTACAATAAATTTGTATTTATTTTCATTTGAAATTGATTGCAACACCTATGCTTAGTGTAGGGTATTTTAGTAACTGAGTAAAGAAGCAGAGTAAAGAACAATATGAAAGAAATTAATCCCTTTAGATGGAAGGGAGCAAATACTAAAAAGAATGTTTGAGAACAAGGTATAAATTTGAGTAATGGTAAGGAAAACTGAGTTAGAGAGGCCAAATCTTGCTGTGTTGAGTATTTGAGGTCAGAACTGAAGTCAGCAATTTGTAGATTTCAGACTTAAACCTATTTGTTCAATGTATTAATTTATCACTATTGCTATTGACAGTTTAAAATTTGTGGTTTGCTTAAAGCTCTTTAATAAAATCATAAATGCTGTTTGAATTGATATAAAGGGAGACAAGTAGGCATATTATAGCTGCTACAATTGTTACAATGTGCTCCTCTGCCCAGAGTGACACTGTGAACCAGGTAAGACACCTGGTTAGAAATGTTTTCTCACAGCTCAGGAGCTGGCAAACAAATGGAGGACCCAGGGAACCTCCAGACACAGGAAACCCTATGGGAAGGGTAGGCAAAGAGGGCGGTTCCCTTGCCTGGTGGCCTTTGAGATACTGGAAAATGTAAGTCATTTTGACAGTCAAGGATTAGATAACCAAGAAAACTAGTCCCACTGTGCAAGTCACTGTCCCCTTTGTGCTCGATTATGGCTATCTGTAAAAATATTATAGGTCAAATTCCATCATGAGGAACTTAAAGGTAGGTGAGAAGACCATTTACTAGGCTGGAATTTGCTGTAATCAACATTGCTGGAAATCTCATTGCCAGTACTTCTAGGTCACTTCCCAAGGGTCAAGAACTAGACATAAAACAAGGCAGGAGCCAACCTCCCTCCAAGATGAGGTGGCTCATTAAAACTGCCCAAGCATGCAGACCAAAGCAGAAAAGCACTTTTGCAGAAGCTAATCTTCTTTTCTGCTCTGATATTTTCCCTTTGAGTCTTTTCCCCCCCAGAGAATTGGGGTAATTTTAATTCCTTGTAATTTTTTAAGGAAAATCATGTTTTCCTTTTTTTTTTTTTTGTGCTGCATTAGCTAGAGCCACTATGTTATCTATGTCACACATTCAGGTGTTAGATACTTTCATTATAATGAGACATGAGTACTAACAAAAGAACATTGATTATGCTGTGATTATATATATGTGTACATGTATCTATCGTGAGCACACATATATGACATATATTAGAAACTTTCACTATAACAAGACCAACAAGGTACCATTATCATGAGCCATTAGTCAGAGCATAAGAGATATTGTTATTGAACTAAATTTTGAGTTTTAGTAGTATTCAGTAGTGTTCTTCTAATAATAATGTATAAATCCCCCTTGGTAGAATAAAAAGCAAATTGAAAGTATAAATGTGAATTGAAAATACAAATTGAAACTTCTATAATACCAAAGGCTGCTTGTGTATAAGTCAACTGAGAAAGTTAGTTCTACATGGTGAGTGTTTAGCAGTATTCCAGAGAATCTCAAGGGATTATCACTTGTTTATTCATTCAATAAATTCACTTACCACATATTATGTGGTTAGGTTTATTGACTGCATTTTCTACTTAGAATATTTTCCACCTCTGATGGGTTTATTGAGATGTAACCCTATTATAAGTTAAGGAGCTTCTATACTGTGTCAGAGAGAGATGTATCTAATAAGGGAAGCAGGACTAAAAGGGTTTTTTGTTTGTTTGTTTGTTCGTTTGTTTGTTTTTAGGTGGGGAGAGTGGTAATGGAAATGAAAGACCACTTTAAACATGTAATTTTTAAACAAACACCTTAAACATGAAAGCAGAGGTTACCCTGGTCTACCTTGAATGTTCTGAGAATACTTACATTAGCCCAAAGTTGGGCAAAATCATCTAAAACAGAGTTCATTTTATAATAAAGTGTTTAATACTGTGTAATTTGTTGAATAGTGTACTGAAAACAAACAAACAAAAAAACAGAATGGCTGTACAGGTACACTTTTCCACCATCATAAAATTGGAAAATTGTAAGTTGGACCATCATAGTGGAGGACCATTTATATATAGTTTCTCATTACCTTGTTCATTTTCTAGACTTATTTTTACAGAAATTTTTTTTGCATTAATTATTGTGTCCCCATGGCTTAGAAGGACACCATGTACATAATAATAAGAATACAGAGCATAACCTTATTTCTCAGTTGATAATATATATATCAGGAGATTCAAAGTTTTTGCTTATCTTCATCTGTCTGCAAATTAACATGAAATAAAAATTAACATTGGTTTATACTTAAAAATAAGTTTTAGTAACTGAATTCGCAAACACAGAAAGCATAAATAGTAAGAATTGACTGTACATCGATAAATCTTTGCTCAATTAAAAAATACTCATGACATTGCAATTTGTAAAATTATGAAGTTGTATCTGGGTTTTGTAACACATTTAGAATCAATATAAATGACAAACTAACACAATGACTGAAGGAATAAATAGATCTATTCTGTTTCAAAGTAACTTAATTTTGTGTTAAATAACATATTAATTCTAGGTAGATTATGAAAATTAACAATACATATTGTGATCCCTAGAGCAAATAATAAGAAGTAAAAAAAAGTGTAGCTAAAATCTCAATCAAAGAAACAAAATAGAATACTAAAATATTCTATGATCTGACCAGAAAAGATAGAAAAGAGGAATAAAACACATGAAATGAAAAACAAACAGTAAATGTCAGAACTAAGTTCAACCATATCAATAATTACATTAAATTTAAAAGGCAGCACTGCAGTAAAATCCAGAGACTGACAAAATGCACTTTAAAAAATATCTACCTCAATACTGTCCATGCTGTTCACAAAAGATGTACTTACAATAAGTAAATAAATAAGTTGTATGTGAAATGATGTAAAAAGTTAAACCATGAAAATATCAATCATAAGATAGCTGGAGTAGCTATATTAATATCAGACAAAATAAACTTGAATACAAAAGATATTATTAGAGATAAAGCATAATATTTCATAACAATGAAATAATTCATCAGGGAAACAATAATTGTAAATGTGTGTGGGCTTAATTTTATTTCAATATACATGCAACAAAAGTGTTCAAAAGGAAAAGGAGAAATAGATGCAAAATCATACAGATTTCTAACACTCTTTTCTCAGTAATTGATGGAACAATAAAACAAAATTTAAAAAACAGTACGAATATAGACGATTAGGTCATAATTAAGTATCTTGACTTAATTATATTTATTGAAAATTACAACTGCAGAATACAAATTCATTTTTAGGAAATATGGAACATTCATTAGAATATAACATAGGCTAAGTAATGACAAGGTTTCAATATGCTTCAAAAGATTTAAATCTTACAGAGTATGTTCTCTGACCACAAAGAGTCTGAATTGGAGCTCAATAACAATAAGGTATCTGGAAAAGCCACAATATTTGGAAATTAAACAATAAATTTTGAATAACCCATGAATCAAAGAATAATCAAGATAACTATGAATAATTTTTATCTAGATGATAATGAAAATACAACATACCAAGTGCTGTGTGATGCAGCTAAACAGTGCTTAGAGTGAGAGGTCAGATTTTAACAGCTTAGACACCATCTGATTCAAAGATCTTCAGATGCTGGGAAAAATAAGTAAAATGAATCCTAAGAAAGCACAGCTAATAAAATAATGAAGAGCCAATATCAAGAAAATAGAAAGGAGAAAAATAATTAAAGTGCAAGGAAGTTCTTCAAAAATTTTAATGAAATTGATAATGCCATGATAAACCTGATGGGGAGAGAAAATACAATTACCAAAATCGAGAATAAGCAAGGTCTCATGGTACAAGGTCAAAATATAAAAATAAATTGTATTTCTATATGCTGGAAACAAAAAATAGCATTTAAAAATTAATTCCATTTAAATAGCATCAGATAGCATTCAACACTTAGGAATAAATACAACAAAAGGTGAGCAAAACCTTTGGTACTGAAAACTACTAAACATCACTGACAGAAATTGTAAAAGGCCTTAAAAAATAGATATACCAATTCACAGACTAGAATACTCAATATTGAAAAGATACCAATTCTCAAATGAATTCCCAGATTTAATGAAATCAAAATTATGATACCAGATTTTTCAAGAGAAATATAAAAGCTGATTCCAAAATTTATATGGAAATTCCAATAACTTGAAATAGCTTATCAATTTAAAAAATTTCATAAACTTAAACATGATCTCTGCCTTCAAGATTTCCTACAATGCTTTAGAATCAATGCAATGAGGCATTGGCATACGGATAGTCAAACAGATCAATAGAATAGGTAGAATCCAGAAGTAGACCCACACTTAAATGGTCAATTGATTTTTTTTACAATAATGCGAAAGCAATTGAGTGGGGAAAAGGAAATAGTTCTTAAAAATGGTGGGAACAAGTGGACATCACAAAAGGAAAAAAGAAACTCAAGTCCCTCCTTACATTGTTTAAAAAATTAATTTCAGATGGACCTATACAATAAAGCTAAAATTAAAGTTTTCAGAAGGTTTTAGAAAAACAAACAGAATGATAGTTTCTTATAAAGTTACATATTCAGTTTCTTACTGAGTTACATATATTGACTCAGCAATTTCATTCCTCATTATTTATCCAACTGAAATGAAAACTAATGTCTGCCAAGGCCTGGTATGAGAATGTTTATTGGCGCTTTATTCACCATAGCTGACAACTGGAAACAACCCAAGTGTCCATCAACAAAAGAATGAATAAACAAACAGTGGTGTAGTCACACAGTGAAACAACACTCAGCCAAAAATATGTAATGAACTACCTATATATTCAAGAGTATTGATAGATCTCACAGACATTATGCAAAATGAAAAAAGACAAAAGACACAAAAATATATAACTGTATGTTTCCATAGATAGATATTCTTCAAAGAGACCAAAATTGTCTAAGTTGACTCAGTGTCATGAGGGAACTTTCTGGAGAGATGGAAATGTCTTATTTTTTAATTGGGGTAAAGGTCACATGGGTTTATCCTCTGCATGTCAATCTATATAAAACATAGCTAAGATGGTAAATAATAACAAATACACAACATTGGTGATTGTTAAAGCTGGGTAATGAGTATGCAAAAGTTCAATATGTGATTCTATTTATTTTGAGGGTTTTAAAATTGTTTTCAAAATGTTTAAAATTCAGCAAATCCAATCGTAAGGCAGAGATACTAAAATTAGGCCAGTGACCACAACTTGAGACACTTCTATGAATGTTTTTAGTTTCTGCTTTCAAGTTCCTTGGAGGAAAGCTTACTCCAGGTTGAAATTTATTTTATGAGGTTTTTCATTAGCCTTCCAATAATGATATTTTCATGCCCTCTCCATCCCAGTACTTTTCTCAACACCCCTTAGGAAAGCCCTTGGACATGAGGGTGTCCCTGGGAATGGGGAGCTGAGCAAGTTATCTTGGGAAAGAGGGAAGCACTGGGGCTAAGTCACTCAGGGACTTCAGAGTGTCTGTGTCCTGAGAGGTTTCATCTGGACTAAGATCACACATGCCGAAGGCTCTCCTGAGACACGACTCCTCACAGATGTTGCCTTCCTTGAATTTCCTCTGTGGTGACTGCCACCACAACCTGCTCACCTGAAGGGCGGGATGTGTGGTTGTGATTTTTTGTTTATTAATTCTTCAGCCTTTAGAGATTTCTGTGTTCTTTACCCAAATCTTGTGAGGATAGAAAGATATTTGAAATGAATGATGATGCATAATGCGGGGGGGAAGGGTGGCAAGAATGGAGGAAGGATAGATAGCATAGAGGGAAGGGAGGCGTGGGGGCGGGGTGGGGGGTAAAAATAATAACAATGTGTGACAGATACCATTGTCCTGTGTACATGCATGAACGCATAGATGGTGTGACTCTACATTGTGTACAACCAGTGAAACAATAGCTGTACTCCATTTGTGTTCAATGAATCAATAAGTAAAAAAAGAAAAAAAAGAAAGATATTTGTCTTGTCAGAGTAAATTTTTAACCCACTTAACCCACTTAGGGCTTCTCTTAAGAGATATTCCTGGAAAGGTAAGGGATGAGGCCTCTTTTGTTGGTCTGACAACAGTTAGCAGCTGGTTCTGAGCTCATGGGACTTTCCTGTCCATGCGGCCAGGCCTCCTGCAAGTAGCAGGATCGATGCTATCTGCAAGCTCCACACGCCCAGCTGTCCATTCAGTCCTTGCTCAGTAATGTTGTGAGTGGCAGTAGACAAGGGGACATACATGTTGACAGGGTTCAGGACATACTACCCCAAAATATGGCATCTTTGCATTTGAGAAAACTGCTGAAGCAGGAAGGTCTCTCTGACCTTTCCCTAAAGCAGGTTATGAACGACTTTCCTGACCTTCCCTTACAGTAGGTCACAGGACCCTTATTCCAGAGGGATCCTCCCCATACCATACTGGGAGGAAAGGAGTGAAGACAGAGACACTGCAAAGCTCCCCCTCAGTTGATCACTATTAGGTGGCACCCCCTTTGTCCAATACTTCTCCAGGACTGTCCACTCTTCATCAAACCTAAGCATATAAGTATCATTTCCTCTGCTTCTTTGGGTCTTCAATTCTGATAATGCCTGTGTCCTATAAAACTTATAAAAAATAATAAAAGTGTATGCTTTCCTCCTGTTAATCTGTCTTTTGCTATAGGGTCTCAGGCATAAGGAAAGCATGTTATCTTTTTCTCTCCTATAATGGTAAATGTCACATTGTATGATGCACAGACCATTCTGGGGACAAATTGGCTATTGTCAAAGCCACTTCTCTTAAGGATCTTAGAAACAGTGGGAGGGAGGGAAGAGAGAGAGAGAGAAAAGGGAGGGAGGAGAAGAGAAGAAAAGAGCAAGACTCAATCCGCTGTCTGGCAGAGTGGGTCATAATGGCATTCTCTCATGGTGCAAAAGGATTATATACACACAAGTTCAGCCCAGTGGAGAAACTTGCCCTCCCTCCCCAATAGATAGAAGGTTCAGCTGTAGAATGGCCTCTGCTTCTCTCTGAGACAATATGGTACAAGCAACTTCCAACAAAGAAAATCTTTCACAGACACAAATCTAGCAATGCCCAGAGATCACCTAAAAGTAAGGAAACCAAAAGAGGGCAGAGTTTTGCTTTTTTCTTAAGGCACTTTATCTTTTCATATCAGCAATTAGGATCTGTGTAGCTTCATTTGGTTTGAAATCATAATTCACTTTTTACAGCAAAGCATCTCTGAGTTTATCCCTTTTCCATCTGCTCCTCCCCCATCCCAAATAGTTAAAATTAAGTTTTCTTTTCTAAGAAGGTTAGGGAGTCAGAAATGAAAAGGACCCAAGAGGAGGGTGTAGACACCAGAAAGGGCAAAGAAAATTATTAAAAACCTGATGGAAACTGTCTATCTTGCTTCCTCTTTCTTTTTTCCCCCTGCCAAGTAAACCTTTTCTTGATTACAGTAAACACCTTCTTCACAGATCAAAAGGAATGATTTTAAAGTGAGCTGCTTACTCACAAAATTCATTATGGTAATGCCCATCATATACAGCTGAGCCTGCTCCCCGGCTGCCTCACTTTGATCTGCTCTGTGGCCTTGTGTCTGTTCCCGCAGTTAATCTACATTTTGTTGGCGTCAGACTTTTTCAGCACTTATGCCTGGGGTTGGTGGAACAGCCCAGTAGAATTAGAGGAGCCAGCCTAGAGACCAACTTTTTTTCTCATTATGTTAAAACCATCTATTTTGAAACATCAGCAACAACATATGTGGGATATTTCACTCTTCCCTCTTCTCCCATGACCACCCCAGTGAATTCATCCCTTTGACTCTATCCTATAAAATTCACCCTGTAGCAAGACTTGCTCACACTGCAGCATTCACATCTGCAATGCAGGTTTCTTGCAGAACATATTTATTATTAATGGTATAACAACTTATGGCATGCTGGCCTCCCAACCCTCAAAGTATATAGCAAACAGTGGCAGACCACCTAATGTGCCACCCTGATCTGAAAGGAACCACCTCTAAAAAAAGTCATTTTGCTTCTGTGGTCCCCCAGGACTTCTCAGGCTGGCATTAGCACCCTTGGTGAAGACTGAAGAGAAGTGCGTGAGACTCTCCAATTAGAACTGATATAACTTTGACTATGGGGAAGACAAGAGCATTTTGATCAGATTTCTGCAAATGACCAACCTGAGATATCTCTTTGTTGTTCAGTATCCTGCTCAATAAAACTGCTGGAAAATGGTCTCTTTTGTTTTACCCTCTACCTGCAATCCCTTGAATTGTCAATTACCCAACTCAGCCTCCTAAATGCTTCCTCTCAATTCTCATCCTCCTTGATCTCTCTGAAGCATTTAAAGTGTTGACCACACCCTCCTCAAAATGTCTAAAACTGTCCTCTGGCTTCCCCAATGCTGGATGCCCTTCTCCCCCGCTTTCAGCCATCCCTTCATCCTGTCAACACTTCCACATTAAGCTCTCCATTTTCTGGTCCCTCTTTTCTGTTCCTCCATAACCATTAATAGAATTCTCTCCCTCACTAATAATAGGGATGATGATGATGATGGAGAAAATTTCTGAATGCCCACTGGGTTTTCTAATCCAAATGGTTCCACATTATTTCCTCTTACCTCACAGCAGCCCCCCAACACTGGTCGGTTCACCTCAGCACATTTCATCATTATCATTTATTTCACATCCTGCTTGTCTAGACTGTGTGCTCTGTGAAGGCAGAGACCCTATCTGTCTTAGCTCACATAGTAACAGCATAGCACCCAGTAGGAGCTGAAGGGATGGATATTATTAGCCTTATTTTATATATAATACTGCTTTTTACATTGAACCCCTAAGCTTAGAGAGATTTCTCCATAGTGAGAAAGCATAGGAATGCTAAATGTTGAGTAGATCTCTGACTCCAAGTACATTTATCAAAAGTAGCAAAATAAAGCAAAACCTCTCTCCCGTCATTGTACATAACTAGCGGCCAGACCTCCTGCATTCATGGGACAGAGCTATGGAGGTTGCCTCCCACTGTTTCCCAGATTTACCTGATCACAAGCATCTGTTGAAACATTTGGAGCAAAGCAGGTTTCTGGACCCCACTCCAGTACTGCTGCATGTGACTATGCAGAGGAAAGGCCTAGGACATTGGGTGATTAAACAGCTTCTCCCTCCCTACCATTTGGTAGTCCATGTGACTTTCATGGGGCTGCTAGACCTGGCTACAACTCCAAAGTGGGAGATAAAAGCTAAGGGACCCAAAGGAACTTTGCTCTGGAGCAGAAATAAAGGAAGAGAGACCCAACTCTGTATCTGCAGGTGATTTAGGAAATCAATAGAGTAATTTAGGAAACAGAATTTCCAACCAGGAAATTCTGTTTAAAATGTGGTCTCAGGCCTATCATCATCACCTGGAACATTTTAGAAATGCAAATTCTCAGGCCCAGCCATAGGCCTATGGAATAGAACTTGATTATGAGTTGAATCTGAAAATGAGTACCAGCAATTGTGCTTTAGCAAGCTCACTGGGTGATTCCAATGCATCCAAATTTAAGAATGCTTTCCTCTAATAGCATCCTAAATAGATCAGGCTAGTTCTAATTTACAGAAAAAGACACAACCTCTTCATTAAACCTCCAATGTTTAAAAGTCATTTTAAGTCCTTTTTGTTATTCTGTTCAGAACCTGTCATAAAATTAGATTTTGTATCTCTTCGTGAATCAGATAGTTCATATTAATGTTTCTTTGAAGTTATTTTAATGCTTCGTGGTATGGATTCTTCTGTGAGAAAGCTCTCCACCACACTGTTATATACAAGGAAGCAATTTAGCAAATGTCTTGCTTGTTTGGTCTCCATTTTATGCCACCATTTCTCAGCACTGAGCTTGGTATGGGCAAAGAGCTCAATAAACATGTTTAGAATTCATAAAAAGAAACCTTTTGGTTGCTACCATGGTATTTGAGTCAGAGGTTGCCATTAGAGGAGAAGAGAATTCTCAGGGCCAATACGCCTTGCTCTGCAGGTCAGTAGTATTGATTTGGCCCTCCATGATACCCACCATGCCCACTTCAGACATTTCCCCCAGCCTTTGCCATTTAACTTGCCTCTTTGCCTGTGGTCCAGATTTGAGACCCTTCCCTGACTTCCTGGCATTTCATGTGGGTCCAACCACTTCCATTCACTCAGATTTCTGTTGTTGTTTCCCAAATAACTGGTGACTCTTCTCTCCAATTCACCATCATGCGGACAGGTGTAAATCTGGATCTGTTTTAATTCTGTTCCAATGTAAAATCATGTGATACATCATTCTTCATCTCCACTTTCAGAGCTCAAATCAGGTTCAGTAGACACAGAGAATTCATGTAGAAAAAATGGTATGGAAGGAGAAACAGGGTCCATGCCAAATTGAATCACATGTGTGTGCATGGTGGTAGTCTGTTATTAACATGCATTAAGCACTTGGGCATGCTAAGTGCTTAATACATGTCAATAACTATAATAATAAGACATATCTTGAGGAAATGGCATTGTGTTTATACCCTCCCTGCCTGGGTAGCTATTTAACATGGTCAGTTGGACATCTGGACTCAGGCCAGTTGGTACCCATTCTGGTTTTTACTGTGAAGTGACTGCAGCTGCTACAGTCCATGAACCCCTTGTAATGCTGCCCAGCACCCAGCAGGGAGATGCAATTGTCCAGCAAACAGATTTAAGAAATGGACTAGAAATGGAGTTTCCCAGGCAGCATTTGAAAAACTAATCCTTCCATTTTTAACACCAACTACAAAAGAAAATGAAGAAAAACACAGCACACTGTGAGAATCAATTGAGATGGGAAATATTCAATAATTTATAACACGTCTACAGCATGTTTTCCCATAAAATTTTACACAAATTGAATCTTCATTTTATATCAGAGAATCTTCCTACCTCATAACTGCATGGCTATTAGATATCTGCTTAGTTAGCTGGAAGACTGGAAAATAAATGATTATTGATGGGTTAGAGACTTCCCAAGGAAAGAGACATTATTGAAGCCATATATGAAACAGAAAGGGCACTGCTCTTTGTATTAGGACATATGCATTTGATGATGGCCTCAAAAATTACTAATTTCATGCTATTGGATAAGTCTCAAATCCTTTTTAAGCTTTAGTTGTTTCCTCTGTGAAATGGGAACAAAGATTTCTCCCCTACCTATTTACAGAGCTGTTTTGAGAAAATTAAGAATTAATATAGACATTAAAAAAACCTATACTTGGGTTTTGCCACAAATATACTGTATGACTGAGTGGTAGAGCTCTTGACTAGTATTGCATGAGACCCAGGGTGTGATCCCCAGCACCACAAACAAAAATAAATAAATAATAGTCATACCTTATAACAAATAACCACAGAACATTAGTGGTTTAAAACAAGCATATCTTCCTCATGAGTTTTGGATCAGCAGTGGAACACCTGAGCTTGGTTGGGCTTGGGTTCAAATTTCCTTATGTGTCCCTAATTCTGTGACCCAGGCTGAAGGTACAATGGCTATTAAGGTTATGCTCTTTTCATGACTATTGATTGCAATGCAAAATATCAAGTGGAAACTTACTATGCTGAGCTTCCAAATAACATTGTCACCCATTGAAGTCAACCCTTCACGGGTAGATGTAAGTCTCTCATGACCAAGCCCGAAGTTGAAGGGGCAGTAAAGCATCTTTAGTCTACCCAGAAGGCATGGGAAAGCAAGAATGTTGAGCAAATATCATAAACTATCATGTCAGATGGAATTATTCTGGAACTTGCAAGATAACATTCAGATGTCGGGGAGATACTAATGATCACTGTAGCCTTGGGCGATTAATGATCTGAAATTGTCTTACAAATGATGAGATTTGGAGCTTTGTGGGAATAAAAGTATTCATGCATCGCCTTCCTCCTATATATGTGACAGGTCTTTGTCAATATCTCAAAGGATGCATTTCCAGCTAAGCATGTATCTAACAGACAGACAGATATAGGTTGGAATATACTATGACAGCAGTCAGGGTCTGATCAGTGAGTACATCTTCTATAGTCTTCCCAATTCTCCACAGGAGATGCATTTGAGTTGGTGGATCCGTGTGTTCAGGATATACTACAAGCCAAATCACATGAAAAGCCAGCATGATTTTCTTATATAGTTGGGAAAACTGCCTTTTACAAGCCATGTCACTTGGATGTAACAATTCTACAAGGGTAATGTAATGACTAGTCATCCTATCTTTGTAGTTACACTGCTACTGCATGACATTGACAATTCTCATGTGATCTTCCATGTCCTGCATTATCAGGCCAGGGGACACAGGGCACAGAGATTTTGCCAGGGCTTACTTCCCACTTTGTTCATGCTCCTAAACTTAAACTTGAAAGGTTTTCAAATTGGCAGGAATGGTGGTCTCTAGAATCAAAAGTACAAATCAACTTGAAAAAGTGAAAGGATTAGAAATGAACAGAATCTATTCTCATGATGATATAGTATATTAAACACATAGGAAGGTAAAACACAAATGACTGTTTCATAGGCAAAGCTGGACCAACTACAGAGATATGTGCCTGGAAAAGATAGGTCCCCATCAAGACAAATACTTCTGGTGAATTTTCCAAATGGCCATCGTCCCAGCTCCCTAGAGCAGCATTCAGGTCGCAACCCAGACGCAGAATAGTAAGTACAGAGATAATTCATTCTTGCTTAGGAGGGTATAGTGAAGGGAAAGAAAGAGATTTGAAGAGAACATCTTTTCAGAGACACATGAGTTTTTCATAATATGTATAGTCTAACATTTTGGTTCCTTGAGTCATGATGAAGCCACAAACATGAGGGACAAAGTCCCTTCCCACAAGGCCCCTGCACAGTACAGTGTAACCCTGTCTCTGTATAATCCCCATGCCCTAAATATGCACGAATGTGAGCAATGGGCATGAAAACAATGATTGTAAAGCACCGTGGAAAGTGCTTGAAAGTTTCCTAAAGCAATGCCAGTCTTCTCTTCCAGTCATCATTAGCCAAGAGGCAATCATAAAACTGGACACATAGGGACTATCAGGGCTAACCCAGAGATTTGGGTGTTCTTCAGGTAAGATTGGGTAGAGACCAAAGTGAACTACTCTGGATAATGGACCTAGAAATACAAATGATATTAAAGTGAATTACATGGCTTTAAAAATACAATGAAGAATTATTTTTCACACTTTTTGACTTTTGGGTAGGCAGGGTGCCTTCTTTCCTGTGTCTTGTGGAGGATATGAAAATGAATACATGACACGCTCCTGACCTCAAGGTACATATGGTCTAGGAGGGTCTACAAGCTCTGGGAGCTTAGGCTGTGCCTCATTCCTCTCAGCAGCTAGCACAGTGCCTAACTTGGAAAAAGACAGTCAATTAACATGAGAGATACATGCATAAAAAGAATTTGGGGTGAGGAATATGGATAAATCTGGAAAGTTTGAAATTCATTTCCAATCCTGGGCCATAGTCAGTTTCCAAAAATGGTGGCATGTTATGGCCAGTGTTGTGGCTTTTGTCCTCATCCTTAGTGAATATGATAGTGGTATGGTTGAAACCATGGTATGGACGTCATACTCCTCTAAGGCTGAAAGCAGAGAAAGGGCACTGAAATGGTTCCATATTACTGTCCTGTTACTGCTATTTGTCATGTTGGGTAGAAGATCAGGAGGAAGAAAGAAGAGGGAAGAGGATAACTAGGTCAAGGAAGAGGAGAAATGGTCTGGCAGGATTTGATCCTGTTCACAACTGGAAAACAAAAGTGGTATCATGGGGAAGAATCATGAAGTTTGGAATCAAACAAAATTGGATTTGAAGTCCAACCCAATCACTTACTCCGTCATCCCTAGCAGATAATTAATCTCCCTGGACCTCTGTTTCCTCATCTGTAAAGTGAGAATATCTGCTTTTCAGAACTGTAAAAATTCAATGAGATATTTTATATGGAAGTAGCTAGCCCCATAAATGGCAAATTGTAGAGGATCAACTATGTCAGACTCTTCTTCTTCCAAAAACAGGTGTGTTCTTCAAGCTTAATGGGAAAAAAATAGAAAAAAGCAGACCAATTATGATAGATTTTGTAAGAAACCTTGCTCTCAGAAAAATCCAATATTAGGTGCCATGGACTTTATCTGTACAAACCTACAAAGTCACATAATAAAACTATCAGCAAGAGAAGGAAGTATGCATATGTAAAGCATTATGAGGATCACATGAGTTAATGCATGGAAGGGTCTGAACACTGTAAAATTTCAATTAATAGTAGTAGTTGTGGTAATATTAATATTGGCTGAATTGGCTATGCAAATTTCTTAGAAGTAAGTTGACCCGTCTTAATAACAATGGATCCTAAGTTTCATAATTCAAAGTCTTAGATGGAGTGAGGGTGTCCGGGATGGAGAAATGAGTGGTTTGGCTCTGAATACCACTGTTTCTGGTACTAGGGCACTGATCCTCTTTATGCTTACCGGGAAAACTGAACTAATGTGACAGTCATTTGTGGACTGTTTCCAGGGTACCAATATTCCAGAGCTGTACTTGCCTCAGAAGAAGAGAAGGTCTTCTGGCCAATTTCCAGGTGGATGGGCAGAAAATTCTAATCAGTGACTCAGGTTTGGAATTTCTATGGAATTTTTATGTTTGTGTAACTTTATGCTTTGAATATAACCCTTGCTGCTCTGCCACTGCAACTTATTTTTTAAAATTTATTTTATTTTATTTGTTCTAATTAGTTGTACATGACAGTAGACTTCAACTTATTTTTTAATTTATTTTTTTAATTTACTTATTGCTTCATTGAACACAAATGGAATACAGCTATTGTTTCTCTAGTTGTTCACAAAGTCAACTTATTTTTTAAATGGACATGTTTTTTTCTCTTCCTCTCTTCCTTTTCCTCTCTAATCTTTCCCCGTCCCTAATCTCGGGGGAAACAGAATTACATTTCTTCCCCATTTTAGGCAGATTTATCTGTCCTTGAGTACACACCCACCATAGGAAGGAAGTAATACAGATTTGGGGGATGGTACTAGAAGACCTCAGAAATGACTGTCTCTCAAATTAACAAGTGAATTACAACTCCAATAGAGAACACGTGGAATGTAGCCTTTGAATCTCCTCTTTGAAAGCCCCCTGTTCCTGCTGATGGACAGAATCACAGCCTTTGGGACAGGAGTCCCCTGTGTTTCTTCTTTACTAGTAAAGCAATACACCTTCTTTTTCTTTTTTCTCAAAACCATGTCCTCATTATTGGATGTCATCAGGGACAAGGACTGAGCTTTCAACAACATTTGTTTTTTATTTTTTTGTTGGTTTGTTTTGTTTTGTTTTGTTTAAATTCAGGGGAGGAGACCTCTAGAAATAAGGCACAGAGGAACATTAGGAATGAAATGCAATATAATTGTTAGTGCTTTAAAACACCACTGTTGCTGTTCAACTTCCTTGACTATGGATCTTTCACTATCAAAGGGTCTGCGTGTGTGACCTGTTTCCACTTGTGCACAAACCATGGGGAAAGTGCATCATCAGGAGATGCACTTTCTCACAACTGGAAATGTCAAGGGTAGATTCCCCATCACTTTGTTGATGCTTGAACCAGACTTAAGGCTCTACCTCCTGCGGATATATAGGTCCAGCAGTTTTCCTCTTTATCTCTGTGGCAGTAATGGCTCACGAACTCAGACAAGATTTTGAAGGAATTTGAGCTATAAGGAAATAGGTTGATGTGATGTTTGTGACCAGTTTCCAAAACTGCAGCAAAAAGTAACTTAAAAAATTCACAGTGGCTCAGAGCCCCTCACAACTGGGGACACAGCAGGGAACAGAGACAGCAGATCAGCTCATGCACCCACCACAACCCACTCATCTCTACCCCTGGCCAGAACAGGTGTGTCTGTAGTGAGAATGCTCCTCCCTGCCACCTTAACCTTTGTGGTAAGAACTTGAAATCAGAGCTTCCTCTCTGGGTTTCATATGGAAGTAAAAGACTCTCAGATGCAGAGTCCAAAGGCTATTTTAGATATATGGCAGCATGTAATGCCCCTCAACAGATTCATTGAGTTTGAGGAAAATTCAGGTAGGGTAACAAGAGATTGAGGGCTTGAGTCAATAGAAGGGAGTTCTCAAAACCTAAAGGCATCACCCCTTTTTTGGAGAGGATAGCTCTGAGTCTCAATATTGCCCCAGAAGGCAGCTGCCTCTGCCCTCAGTAACAACATGCTTTCTGTGGGGGCATTGGCAGTGTCTCTAGGAAAGCCATATGGACAGGCAGGAACCATGTCCCCAGGGAAGTGGAGCTTCGTGGGATGCTAGATATGATTCCACCTTCGCTGAAATACATTTTCCTCTCCAGTTCTTCAGCTATTTGTTCTCTGTCAGCGACTTCACAGGTGGCCTTGGCTCCTAAAAGCCGGTCATCAAAAGATCATGATCAAAGCAAACCCTTAGCACAGACTCCAGACCACCTGCCTGGGGAATGCCTCCATCAGCACCCTCCCCCTTCCATTTCCCACGTCCAGAGTGGCACATAATTTTCTATTCTTCTCTCCACTGCAAGCTCCAGGCATTGGTCTGCGCTATTAGATTTAAGCATCCAGGTCAACAGCATACTTCGCCCGCCCACCTCACAGCTGGGAGGGCTGTTGTCGAGTCTTTTCTATACTTGGTGTTTTCATTTCAGCTCATGTCTCCCTCCTTCCAAAGACAGTGGAATTAAGGATCATTAGGGTAAGGCTGCGGAGAACGTGAAGCAGGGTTTATCATGAAACCAAAGACTAAATCTCCGTGCTCACCAGACCCAGCACGGACTTTCCTACCTCTGGGCTTCTGTGTGCCTGGAAAGAATGACTTCTGCTTTAAAGCAGTTGTTCCCCTGTGGCACGGGGCAGGAGCTGTTAAGATCAGATGTGCTGTGGCGTTAATGCTTTGAATTTACAAGGGCTGTTTGTGCAATGCCCTGCAGCTTTATTTCTCTCTCCTGACTGCATGAAACTCTGGAAGGTCCAAAGATGGGGCTGGTATTAATAGAGTAAAACCTCAACTAATTGCAAAGCATGGGCTGTAATATCCTCTTTGATACCAGAAACTATGTCAGCTGAGGTAGAAGTAATATAGACACACATGGAGGCATTTAGGATGTCAGAAAGAGGGAGTTATAAAAATAAATTAGTTAAGCTAGCAACAAATGAGCTGGAAATGTAAAACACACCTCGGAATCTCTTGGGTCAAAGGTAGGGAGAGGAAAGGGATTGGTCAAATTGGGTGGGAGGAGCCCAACAAGGGAAGGAAAGGGAAAGAAAGAAAAGGAGAAATGGTTGAAGAGTTTGGAGAGCAGAGGCCTCCGAAGCAGAGGAAAGACTGGAGAAGAGAGAAAGGCCAGAACACACCAGAACGGCAGGTATTGAACCAATACCCACCCCAGCCTCCCAGATCTCCTGGAAAGAAGCTTCCAGCAGCCACAACTCAGTCACTGGTCTACTTTGTCTGTAGAAATGGAAAGAGTTGTGAAAAGCCATTCTGAGTCCTGTGCAAAGGAGAGGATTAGCTTGACCTTCAAGGTTGACCTTGCCAATGGGACTACCTGTTCTCCTTTCCTACCTAATCTCAGAAGTTCAAGTGACAATACACATACACATGGGCACAGTACCAATTCCTCTCAAGTGAAAAACAAAACAACACAAAACTGACTTGGAGAAGGGCCCTCACAGTTTATTGAGATGCATGGTAATCATAGGTCTTTGATTTTTATTTATTTACTTATTTTTAGGTTTTACATTCATTTTTTAAAAAAGAACTATGTGAATTTTTTTCACTAGAGATAGATAAGTAGAATCATAGTTATGGTTTGTTATTTCCCTAGCTGAATTTATTTACTTTTTATTGCACATTAGCAGCTATGGATTCTGACATTTTGACATTTTCTACTGCACCAGGAAATTTGGTGGGAGAGTTCAGATCTAGCCCTAATGCCCTCCCTGATCTTCTGCTTCATCCTCCTGCTTATTGACACCTGACTTTATTTTCTGGAATTTTCATGCCCCAATTATAAACAGAGACTTTGAATTGCACGGTCCTGGTTAAGTGCCACATTGACTGAAAGTCCTTAATTCTGATGAGTTTATCTGCCAACAAGGTGAAGTGTTTGCATGCAAATTCTTTCCATTTGGGGAGGGGTTATTCAGAGTTCTGGGGTCTAGAACCGAATTTCCAAAGCTGAAATGGGAGTGATATCCAGTGGGAAAAAGACAGTGAAGAAAGGTATATCCAGGGTACTAAGATTTTCTCATTTTTGCTCCTTGTTGGGGGAGCAGACAGAAACGGTGGTTAGCTGCATTTAATTCACCCACTCCAACACTGCATTATTCATGAAGCTTTGTGTTTTGTTTTCATTTGTTCAGTAATACAAGACAAGTTCACTCATTCAACAAATGCTCGTTGAATGTCTATGTAAGTCATTATGACAAGGTAGGTCTTGTATCATGCACTTTTTGACAAATAAGTCTCTTCCTCAGTGCTTTTATTTGTAAAAGCAATACTGTGATTGAATGTAGATATTTAGATGAACATAGGCAGAAGCTAATTCCCCAAGACCAGGCACATAGGCCCACAGGACCCAGACTTCTCAAGGATATCCATAGTCATTGGTCCTATATTCACACCTGACATGGAATCTCATACTAACATCCCCCTATACATAATCATATACCTGCTCCTTGAATACTCAGAAGCAAAGAGTTTACTATCTCTCAAGACCACCACTACCCTCTTCATAGTGACTCAGATCATTTCAGAATTTTCTCTTATATTGAGCTAAATATTATCTCTCCATCGTTTATCATTTCCCATTTTTGTCCAGGAAAGTTACTCAGAATGTCTCATTTTTCCCCCACATGGCAACTTCCAACTGGAAGATAATCCTCATGCACTTCCTACCATCAAGTCGCTTCTCCAGACTGGACCTGCTACATTCACTCAAGCATTTCTTTATAGCACATGGTTTTCAACTCCCTTCACAAACTTCAGCGATCTGTGTTTTACCAATGGTCTCCTGAAGGTGTGGCACAAAATATTCCAAGCATGTTTTCTGACCAGCTTAGACTATAGTGGGGCTATCACTTCTCTGTTTGGGAATATTATTTTATTATTAATGCAAACTAAGCAAGTATTCACTCTTTTGGATGTCCACTCACATGGTTGGTTTGTACCAAGATTATAGGAAACCATGGTTCCATGTTGGTCATGTCCACATGTCTGTCCTTCAGCTATGTGTCTGCTGGCTGTACACACTCGCCTAACATTTTCATTCTTTTCTTTATTAAGTTTCACTTTGTTAGAATGGACATGTAATTATAGCTGGTTGAGCATGCATCAGAAACTTTTTTGTCTCTGAAGACAATGACTATCTCTCCTAGGGTCTTTAGCAGTCTACCATGGACACATCATCTGTGTCCAGGGCCAACTTATAATAACTGTCCACCTGCACAAGGTTTCAAGACAGCCTTCTCTATGAAGATGCCAAACCAGCACTGAAAACAACATAAGGACCTCTGTCCATTCTGGACATTGACCTGTGCCAGATCAAGTATATGAATCAAGGTTGATTTGATAACAAAGTCATCTAGCCATTAAAGACTAGTGAGACTATTTTTGTTTTGGCAAACCAGTTTGTATCAAAAAATTTTTATGAATTAGTGCCCCTTTAAAAATATTGGTGAATTTGACCCAAGATTTCCAATAAAATGGTTAATGCCAGTAATTCCAAAGTTATTTCCAGGTATGACATTCCGAGTTTTACCCCAAAATTTCTGACTTCTGGATATCTTAGAATTTTCTATCTTGTGTTATATTTATTTATTTCATCTCTCCCCTTGACAAGTTAAGCTCCTTGAAGGCAGACACTGTATTGAGACTCATTTTTGCATTGCATATAGAATCTAATATAGCACTGAAACAGTAGGTGCTCAATAAATGGTTGTTAAATGATTGGATCACTGAGTCAATGTAGACAGACACAGAATAATACTATCAACCTCCAAGAAGGATTTTAGGACTGCCTAGTGCTTTGAGGTCCTGAGACAAAACACAACCTCATGACTATATATTTTTCTTTCAGATTTAAAGCAAGCATATTTCCCTCAGCTCCATGATCTCTGAATCAGAAGTATTTGCCTTTAAGATAGCCTGAGGCTTCTCATTCCATACAGCAAACTTTCTTCACAGTGTATTTTCCCCAGAATCAGTAAGTTTTCCATCTAACCTGCCAGAGACAGTCAAAGTCTCCCAATCTGCACCAATTATCTCGACAAGGTCAATTAGTATTTTAAAAAATGATACAGTTACTTGGCTGCTGGTTTTTCTTTCACTCTTGCTTCTCAGCAGAGTGCTCCCGGCATCAATTGCCGTGGAAGCAGCATTGCACCAGAGGAAAATCTGTATGCAGATGCCAAAAGAAGGTGTCCTTCAGGCAGAGAGAGAGTGTGCACGGTTTATAGGAGCTCTGGGAGGCACCATAGCTCCAAGAAGCTCACTCTGTGACTACATAATGTTCAGAGCTGAGACTCATCCCTTGGCCATTTACGCCTGAGGATGCTGCTCAGGTGCCAAGTGGGAAGTTTAGAGTCGAGAGAAATCTGTGCAAATAGAAAAAAACATCCTCTGACCGCTGACTTTCAGAAAACCACCACCGAAAAAAGAGCTCTCCTGCTGACCAGTGTAAAGGATGGAAATTAGATCAAGCTTCAGTCAAACACTAAATCTTTGTCTAGTTTGTTTTTGTTTTCCCCATGCCTCAAAATTCCCAAGGGCTTCTAAACCCTGTCTATGAAATATTCTATGTCTCCCACTGTGTTTTATGGGAGAAAATGATATTCAGACTCTCTTCCAAATATCTTATCTTTCATGCTATGTTTTTCTTAATAGCATCTAGAATAAACTGTGTGATTTTTAGATCCATGTTTCAGTGATAGTGGCTCATTTTTCTTTCCATGAGATGCTCAAGGTTGCCCTTCACATCTCCATGGAAGGGCATCAAACATAGGGAGAATTCCTCAGGGCTATGAAATTGCCCGCTGTTAAGATGGGTGAGGGAGTTTGTGGGGAAGAATTGAAAAGATGGCAAATGAAACCAGATCAGGACAACATTTTCTTCTCTCTCCTGAAGCACTTCTCTTTCAAGCTATATTTCTTTCCATGTGGATCTTCTCTACTTTAAGCCCCTGAAAAGGCAGAGAAGGTTCCAAGTGGAGCTTTGGGGAAAGAAAAGTTGAGAGAATCCTGTCCCTGATGTATGAGTCCAGGTGCGCTCTAAGCACTGCAGAGGCAGCTGAGTGTGAGGATGCAGATGGCCAATGGGCAGAGCACAGGGACAGTCAGCACCACCTGTCTCTGGTTTGGGCCACAAGCTAAATGGGCACCAGGTGACCACCCATGCCCTAGTGATGCTCCCAGAGGGTCCAGTGGGCGTTTATCCCACAGTGGAAGTAGAAGAAGAAGAAGAATCTTGAACACAAAGCAGTGCTCAAGATTGGGACCTTGGACACCAGTCATGTAACATGCATAAAACAAATCATAAAGCTATCAGGAAAAAGATTAAACTTCCCTCAACTCTGGGAAATAGCACAAGGAAAAAATTAGGTCCTCAAGGTAGTTTTCAATATTGATCGAAAAGCTGACCTGACGAAGAACTGCCTGAAACCTTGTTTGCTGTTGCTTCTCTCCAGGGCCCTGGGATAATTTGTAATTCAAACTTGGAAAGAATCCTAAGCTATTTCCTTCAGATTTATTCTTTCCACATGTGAAACGAAATAATTAAAACACCTCATCTGCTTTTAGAACTTGAGTTTTTTTTTTTTAAGGCAAAAAATTGCTGATTGAATCCATATTTCTTCCAATCTTCCACTAATTTAATTTAATGTCAAAAAATTATTTTCTAAGTTGAACAATATAGTTGCATACACATGGATTTTTTCAAAGTGGATTTTTAAAATTTATATTTGTTGGTAAATTATAATAAGTCTATTCTCTTCATTCTTATTAATCAAGATGAGTTCTGTAATACTTGAAGGTAAGAGGTCTCATGCATATTTTAGCTCACTTGAGGGATATTATTTCTGTTAGGCTTCAAGTTGCTAGAAACAGTTGATAGAGGATCCAAGTGCTTTCATGTGGACACTTATGATGATTATTAAGATAAATTAACAAGAACCTTATAATTATGGCTGTTTGGGACAACTTTAGTTAACACAAGTTTCTTATGTGTCACACTTATCAAAACAAAATAATCTAAATGTAAAAAATTTCCCCACTATCAGAACCACAAATACCACAGGATCTCACTTACATGTGGAAAATAAAAACAATGAAATCACAGAAGTAGAGAGTAAAATGGTGGTTACCAGGTACTAGGGGTGGGGATGGAAATGGTTGGTCAGAGGATGCAAAATGTCAGTTAGATAAGAGAAAAAAATTCAAAATATCTGTTATCCAACATGGTGGCTATAATTAATAGCAATGCATTCTTGGAAAACCACTATAAAATTAAATTATAAGCATTCTCAAGACTAAAAATGAAATGTGAGGAAAGGCTGATTAGCTCAACTTCTACAATACATATGTATTTCTTAACCACATGTTGTACATGATAGATCCATACAACTCATCAATTTTGTCAATTATTAAAAATATCAATTATTTGCAAATAAAAGAAATACTTTCTGTCCTAGGATGTATCAGAGTTCTTTCAATCAAAAATCCTGCCTTTGGACAATAAGCATTGCCTTCTGCAGTCCATGGACTGACCCTCATGATAACCATTAGAAGAAGTGTTCGTAAAGTGTCCCAATGTCTCTAACTTTCTAACAACCCAAGAATATTCTCACTTTACACTCATCTAAATCCCACTTGAATCTACATATATTTTCTACCTGCTTCACCTCCTGAAGTTGTTCCAGCAACCATGTCTGAAAAGTCCACTCACCCTGAACCCTAGGACTGTGAGCAACAGGAGGGCAGAGTCTGCACCTGTCTTAGTCCCTCTGTTTCTTCAGTGCCTCACTCAGTGTCTATAGGTTTTCCAAAAAAACTTGCTTGTTGTTTTAGTAGATTGTAGTTACAGATCAGTAATCTGAAGGCAACAAACATACAAAAATGTATGCCTTACTTGTTTCTACACTTTACTTGAATAAAAGTTGACCAAAAGAATTGCTAGAAACTACTGGCTAACCTCCCTCCCTCCCACTGCAGGGACCTCCTTACACACACACACACACACACACACACACAACTAGGATCTGTTTTTAACTGTTAATGGGCACTTGTCATCTATAGAATAAAGCCTTCTAACTCAGGGTAGAACATAAAGTCCTGCTTGTTGGTCCCTCCCTGACTCCTGCTGCCCACACCTGCCCATCTCACCTGCTTAGCCTCATCTCCCATCAAGCTCCAACCCACTCAGTGCTCTGGTCACTCCATGAAAGCCCCCTTCCCCCTTCCCAGCTGTGTGTTGGTGCCTTTGTCAATGCTCTTCCAGTTCCCCACCATGCCCTTTCTCAACTCTGCCCTGGAATCCTGGCATGCTCCTGCCTGCCGCTCCAAATCTAGTTCAAATGTGACCCTCTTGGAAGCTTTCAGGATGACTCCTCTGGGCATCCTATACACACCCCAATTCCATGATCATGAATTCTGGCTGTATTTTGGAATCATTTGGGGAGCTTGTAAAACTAGTTGAGCCTCACTCAAGACCAATTAAATCAAAACTTTGGAAGATGGGATCCAGTCACAGTATTTTTTAAAGCTCTCCAGATGAGTCTAATGAGAAGCCAGAGCTCTGAGTCCTTGTTTTATGGTAATCTTTGTGTTTCTTTTTGTACTGTTCTCATCACAGTCAAGGTCAATGCCTTATCCATCTTCATCTTCCCAATAACCAGCATAGTTTCTGGTATATAGTAGGTGTTTGAGCAGTCTTTATAAATTAAAATGAAATATTCATGGAGGTAAAGCTACCTTGACAGAGTTTAGAAAGTTCATAAACTTAATTTATAAGTGAGTCCTATAATGGAAAACCTTCCATGAGCATATTCTTCAAAGTTCTGATGCAGACCTCAAGAATAGAAGTATTTGATTTTATTTCTAACCTGGGTCATAATTTTAAATGAAAGCTCAAGTGTGGTGGAGAGGTGAGAAATCATTTCTTTTGAGCGTGTTCTCTAAAGAAGGTTGTTAGGTTTTTCTTTTGTTTGTTTGTTTGTTTTTTAATGTAAAAGCTATTATGTTGATATGACACTGTTAAGACTATGGTTAAAAAAAATTTTTTACAAACACCAAAAATAAAAGTTAGGGAAATCAGTGGGAAGCAACATGCAAAGACATCTGGAGAAGAAATCCAAGGGTAGAGCCTTTTATAATGGGGCTACCCTGCCCCCTAGAAGAAACAGTGCAGGCCCCACTCTGTTCCCTTATGCTCCTATTCCCATCTCTGATGTCAGGACCTGGCTGATGCTCCCTCCACCTCAGCCCCTTTATTTGGCCCCAGGTGCAGGTTATAGATGGATGCTCGGTAATGTGCATCTAAGTCACTGCCTCTGCTACGTGACTTCCCATCATTAGGTGACCTCGCTAAGCCTCAACTTCTTCTCCTGTTAAAAATGGGCAGCTTCCTGGGTGGGTTGTTAAAATAATTCATTTTATAGAGCCTGAGATATAATAAATGCTCAATCACTGGTAACTGCTGTTATTGTTTGCTTGCTCTGAGCAGACTTAGTTTCATCACATAGCAAAATAGGCCAACACTGCAAACTGAAGCAGAAAGAAACTACTGGCATGTTCTTGGACAAGAGAAAACATTTCCTTATGTAAAAGCATAATTTTGTTTAAGTCCAGACATTATGACCTTTAGAAATGCATTACTGACAATCTACTTAACACAAATTTAATTTCTGATCTGCAGACATGGTAGAAAGGAAGGCATGCTCATTTCAATTGTAAAGATTTTAGGCATAGTATTCAAATAATTCAATCAACTAGTAAAATAGAAAGGCTTCCTGAAGAAAAAGTTCTTTTAAAAATTGTTTTTTAAAGGACAAATATGCTAACATATAAACAATATTTCTGTTTGTTAAATATCTGTCAAGATGAAACTAGTCAGTGGTTAAGCTAACCACCCTCCTTCTTCTCTGAGGAGTTCTCTGACTTCTTTTCTCATCTTGCCCTCTAGTCTTGGAATCTCTGTTCTTCTCTTTCAGAGAAGTTGATGGCTCCTGCCCCTTCGTAGGTCTCTCCTTCTTTGCTCCCTGAGGGGAAGGTCTCCTGTGGGTTGGAATTGGGGGATGGCAGGAGGCTATTCAAACTCCTCCCTTCTATTTTTTTAGTTTCTTTTTTTGTTTTGTTGGTTTTTTGTTCTATTTAGTTATACATAACAGTACAATGCATTTAGACACATCACACATAATGGAGTATAACTTTTCATTCTTCTGGTGTACGTGATATAGAATCACACCAGCTGTGTAACCATATATGCACCTAGAGTAATAATGTCTGATTCATTCTACTATCCTTTCTACCCCTGTACCCTTTCCCCTCCCTTCACTCCCCTCTGCCTAATCCAAAGTAACTCTATTCTTCTCTAGTCCCCGCCCCCTTATTGTGAATTAGCTTCTGCACATCAGAGAAAACATTTGGCCTTTGGTTTTTTGGGGATGGCTTATTTTGCTTGGTATGATAATCTCCAGCTGCATCCATTTGCCTGCAAATGCCATAATTTCATTCTTTTTAAAGACTGAGTAACACTCCATTGTGTATATATACCACATTTTCCTTATCCATTCATCTGTTGAAGGGCATCTAGATTGGTTCCATAGTTTAACTATTATGAATTGAGCTGCTATATACATTGATAACTGCCTCACTGTAAAAAGTTGATTTTAAGTCCTTTGGGCATAAACTGAGGAGTGGGATAGCTGGGTCAAATGGTGGGTCCTTTCAAGTTTTCTGAGGAATCTCCACACTGCTTTCCATAATGGTTGCATCAATTTGCATTCCACCAGCAAAGTATGAGAGTACTTTTTTTGCTACATCCTCACCAACATTTAATGATGCTTGTCTTCTTCTCCCTTCCATCTTTAACATGTATATTCTAATCTGCTTAGAAGGACTCCACCTGAGTCAGCCTTCATTTTGACTACAGCACAGATAGATTCCTTGGCCCTCTCCTAGTGTTCACATGGATCCAAGTACAAAGTTTCCATGGACTGGTTTTGTGATTCCTCATGTTTATAGTTCTTGCTTGAGAACTCTCCCTCAAAAGACCACCTCCACACCCAACACCATTATGCACATTATTATGGTAAATCCTGAATTCCTTGAGTCAGAACAGAGACCACCACCCTTACAGGTTTGCTCCACAGTAGAGTGATCTTAGGTCAATGGATTGGGAAAGTATTTACAAGTTACTATTAACTCTGAATGAATGCCCTTGGTTAGTTACCACTTATCTATTCAACTGCCCCTTCCTTATCTCAATAATATCACCAGTATTAATGCACATCAAAAGCCTTATAATCAGTCTCCCATTGACACACTGACTCCTTGTCCACAGATTTATCCTAAGAAAATAGTCAAGGATGTTTTCCATGATTTCATTTAGATGGAAGCTAAAGACCATCATGAAGAGTTTTGTTGCAACATTGAACATAATTAATTAAATTATGTTCATTTAACATAATAACAGAATTATAATCCAAACAAATAATAGAGTAGTTTGCAGTTTGTACAACATTATATGATAAAATGTTATGTCATCAAAGATGTTTCTTAAGTTAAATACTAGGCTATACAATAGAATGAGTTTTTAAAAGCTAGTCATGGAAGATCCAATATTTGTATCAGAGCAATAATAAATACACAATTCAAAATAGCAGTTCCTTCCCCTGAGAAAAAGACTGGAATTGGGATAGTGGAGGCTTTAGACATAAGAGCAATGGTATTGATAATGTTTCTGCACCAGAATTAGTTGATAAACCTACTTTTAAAAGTTTTGCCCAATCACTTGCATTTACATTCCATACATTGTTTGGTATGTATCAAATATTACGTAATAAAATAACTAAACTAAAGGGAAAATATAGCCTCACTTTAGAGCCATTGCATCCAGTTGTACCAATTGTCCCCTGCCAGGGATAGAAAGGTCCTGGCAAGAGAATATTTCAGGTCAGAGAAAGGGGAGTCCTTGTTCTAATTTGCATAAAAGGACCCTCTACTTGCCAAAATATGCAGCTATAGGGGCTACATCTGCCCAGAGAGGTTGTCTTAGCTGCATGTGATCCCCAAGGGTAGATACATTTTTCTGTTTTTTGTATAGATGCTGTATGTTCTGTCAGGGACACACATTGTGTGTGTAGGAGTGAGCACACTCAGGTGCCATTGTCTCTGTGTACATATATGTATGATCTGTGGTTAATCCTGAATGATGGGATTCTAGCTCTTAAAATTTTTCCTGCTTTCATTTTATACATTTACCACATACTACATTTAACACAAACAATTTAAATATTGTTTTTCAGACAAGATATTCCTTTCTCAGATGACAGATGATCCTAAAGCTGTATACCCAAATAATACACAAACCCACCAATTTCACATCTGACCTAATCTCTTGTTTCAACTTTGCTTTCTCCTCCCTTCCCCCAAAGCTAGCTTCTGACAGATTCCTTCATTGTTTTTACTGTCCCCCTCTGAGACAGCAAATCTTCCCCAGTGGGAACCCATCTATTGAGACATGCCAAGCATCACCCTCTGCACTGTGGACCTTCAAGAAGAAGGGTTATTCTTAAACGTTTGTCAGTATACTATGGCTTTGGCACTGAAAAATGTCAGTGATGTCAACGCAAGTTTTGCACATGAAAATGTGGTGGGAAAGAGACAAGAGTTCCCAAGGCTAAGAGAGAATGTTCTTAAAAAATATTAGTGCATGGCTAATGTGATCTACCCTGTTTGTATTATCCACATGTACATATAAGGGGATGCAGAATTTAATAATATATTGTTATTCTCTTCCCAAAAAGGAATGACTTTATTGTTTTTTTCCAATTTTTTAAAAAGTTAATATATGTGTGATTAAAAATTTTTATAAAATATAAAAATTAAAAAGAAAGAACCACTGATAATATTTAACCCCTACATTGTGACTACTGTTAATATTTTGTGATTTATCCTCCAAAACTTTTGTTTTTAATTTATCATAACTACTATTTATTGAGAACTTTCAATGAGTCAGGAACATTGCTAACCTATGTGAATTATCTCTTCATATCCTTAAAAGCAATCTTATGAAGTTCTGTCACCCACCTAAGATATTAATAAGTATTATCCCTTATAAGAAAACAGGCTTCAAGAGCTCAGATAATTTGCTTGTCTCATAGACAGTCAGGGGTAGAATAAGAATCAAAAACTATGTCTACCTCCAAAGCCATGTCTCTCTGGAACCTCAGAATGTGATTTTATTTGAAATAAGACTCTTTGCAGATATAATTTAAGACAGGATCTTGAGTTGAGATCATCCTGGATTAGAGTGACCCTAAATCCAATGATTAGGATCTTTATAAGAGAAAAGGAGAAGACACAGAGACACAGGGGCAGTCAAAGTCATGTGCAGATGAAAGTACAGTTTGGAGTTATGCATCTGCAAGCCAAGGAACACTGAGGATTACTAGAAACCACTAGAAGCTAGGAGAGGGACAAGGAACAAATTCTCCCTTAGGGCGTCCAGAAGGAACCAACCCTGCTGGCACCTTGATTTCACATTTTTGGCCTCCAGAACTAAGAGAATAAAACTTGCCTTTCTTTTCTTTTGTTTGTTTGTTTGTTTCTTTCTTTCTTTCTTTCATGCCACCCCATGTGCTGAAATCTGTTATGGTGGCCCTGAGAAACCAACGTATCCTATTATTGAGATGATTTTATGACCACTTTCTTTTACTGATCAACATAGCACAAGCATCTTGAATTTCTCAGTATATCACAAACATGAGTATAGGTTCACATAACTATTTGAAATGCCTAAATAGACTTCCAGTGTAAGGACTTAAAATGTTTTCAATCTATCAACTGAAGGACTGTTAGATTCAATTTCCTATTTTTCACAAATAACAGTGTGATTAAAATCCTTATTTGATTCCATCCTTTTATATATTTTTCCCAAATTATTTCCTTAGAATAAATTCTCCAAAGTGAATGCCTATTTCAAAGGTGTACCCTCAATTAAGGTTTTTGATGTATTATTATCAAATCACCTTCCAGAAAAAAGTCTACCAATTGATCATCCTACTAGAAGTATATGAGCAATGCAGTGATGATAGAATATTTATCCTTTGGAAAGCCAGATTTTCACAAAATATTTCCTGAGAATGTGATCAGATAGGTATGTTTAATGCCAGCTGAATGTGTTATTAACCGGCACCAAAAATGGGATTATAAGATATTAGAAAAAAACAGTGTGTAACTAACAAGCTAAAAAACTCTAATAAATTAGAGTCTTATATTGAAAACTATAAGTCTCGTGCTAACTAGCTAGTTTACTCTTATGGCACACAGTTTCTTTGTATTTGTTGACGGGTCTGCAATATGGACAATCCTCACGGGGCTAGTGCAGAGTAATAATAACAGAGATGAGCCCTGGAATCAAATTGGTTGTTTGAATCTTATTTTCACTACATCTTAGCTATGTATTCTTGAAAAAGTTACTTTGAGTGTCCAAGCTTCTGTTTTCTTACCTGCGAAATGAAGACAGACATTCCTCATAGGGAGTTGACTCAGAGGCGATAATCCCCATAAATCCTCCTGCTCAACAGGAGACTGACAGGAAGTGCTCTGTAAATGCAAATTCTCACAATTACTATCATACCTAACAGCCTGGCCATACATGTGGCCAGTTAGTGCAATTGATTGAGAGTTCATACCCAAGAGGCCAAGGTCTTGGGTTCAACCCCAGGTAACTTGGCTCTGTTCCATTGCCACAGATTGCATCCTAGTCCTAGCCAGCTGCCTCTTAGGCAGCCTGGTAAATGTGTGATTAAATCATCAAGTCCCTTTGTCACAGCCATCCAGGAGGACTTGAAGAAACCCCTTCCACTGAGGACACTGTCTGTGAAGAGGGAAACTGGAAGGGGCCCTGGGTCCCCCAAGCCAGTCAGGACATGCTTTGCCAACAGTATGGTGGAAAGAAGGTGTATATGAATTCCAAGAAGGAAAAAGCAACCACCAGTGTCTGGCCTTTCTGGTTTCCCCTGTCATCACCTCTGGTAGATCTTCGAAGGAACTTAGGCTCCAATGATCCTTTTATGGACAGAGTGAGACACACTGAACTGTCTTCTCCCAGAAGAAGGTTGAAGATCAAGAGGTCGTATATTAATTGCTACAGTTGTAGCCAACTGCTAGTTTTGTGGAGAAATTTCTACCTTCCTTATAAGAAAATTCACATTGGAAGCTTATCTTAATAAAAGTGTGTTATCTTTATCATCTGGGGTGAAGTGATTAATAAAGAGCACAGATTTCTTTGGTATTGAGTTTTGCCTTGGGCATGCACCCCAGGAGGGGGCCAATCAAGGCTGGCTTTGCAAAACTGAAGAGAAGTTTCCATAGATTTTCCCAAGGGGAGAAACTTCAGTGGCTCCTTCAGGGAGGAATCTCTCTTTTCCCAACACAATCTCTTAAAAGATTCATCTTTGAAAAATCACACATGAACACACCTATTACTGAAAAATGGCACAGGTGAACAAGATTGTAAAGAGCAGGGTTGGTGTTGGCTCTTGGTGTATATCAGGAACATCTATAAGAAATAGCTCCACATCTCCACTTCTGTTCTCTTGGCAGGAATGTTGTTGAGGAATTTATAAACCACATCACTCAAAGTCCTCAAAGAAAAGGACCTAAGGGAGGAAATTTTTTTGTATCTGAGTGCCAAGAAAAGGTTTGCTTCCCTTGAGATGTGTTCTGTTCTTCCCTTCTGGGTAATATCAAGCCTGTTTTCCTCTTTCGCTCTAGATGCTTCAATTTGCAGGCTAACTTTAATTGCTAAATAGGAATCTTGACTTTTAACTTTTTTTTAGCCTTGTTTTCCTAGTCTATGTGTTTCCTTGTCTATATTTTATTTTATTTTTTTAAGTATTTTGAAAGAAAACCTTAAGCCCAGAGAAGATTAAAGGAGGATACAAACAAGTAATTAGTTTTAGAGACACTCTTCTCTAGTGGCCAAAGCATTGGTTTTGGAATCAAAAGATCTGTTTACAAGTTTCTGCTTATCCTTTTACTGGTTTGTGACCTTAGACATGTCATTTAACCCATTTTTCTATCTTTATCTGTCAGATGGGAATGGGTAATATTAGCTGATTTCACAATGTTTCTGTAGGGATTATATGAATAAATATAGGTTAGTTATTTTTCAAACAATAAAAGTCTATGCAAATTAAAGCATTCTTAGTCTAACAATATATACTGCTGATCAAGGCTCTTTTGAAATTGAGAGAACCAACCCGTTTAAAACCAATGAGAATAGAAGATGGCTTTTATCAATGAATCCAAAGTTACCTGGGCTTAAACTAAAACAACCTACAGAACCAGTCCATCAGAATTTGAAAGACATGTCCCTTCTCTACAGTCCCTACATAAGTAAACTTCCGTAATTGCAGATCCCCTACAAGACTGAACTCTTGAGAATAGGGTCTAAATTGTGATCATCTTTATATTCCCAGCACCTAGATATTGTTGTTCAGTTAAAACTGTTAGCCATGACTTTTTCAAAATGAACCCAACTATAATGTATAGCTATAATGTTCTAATAAAAGAAAACAATTAGGTGAAAATTTTGAAAATATGCTTATGGATGGATCAATAGGAAGGTTTAGTCATTAGCCAACCAGGAAGTAGATTCATCCAAGAATGAAAAGCTGGGTAGGGGACCTGGGAAGTCAGATGGCTTCAAAGCAGGAAGGAACAAGCCAAGTAGCACACGGAATGCAAGAAATTCGGACAGGCTGACTAAGGTACATGGGACAATGTGAGCATTCTGCCTCTTAAAATTTCCAGAAAACGAGCATTTTTTAGTTTCCATGTTAAGAGTCTAGGGATTTCTGTGGATTTCAGGGCCTGATGGATTGCAGAAACATAAGCAGGGCTGCTGTGTATGGTTGTACTCTGAAAAATTGGGCAGAGGGGATGAGGAGAAGTTGAATCCAGCTGCTCTAGGCTTGCCAAACCATTCACCCTGGAGCTTTGGCCTCTAGGGGGCGCCTTTATCCAATTCACATGGAGTTCTAGGTGATTATGCCCAACTTACCTCAATTGAGTGAAAGCACCCATCTTTGCTTCTGACAGACACTTCATTTGGTTTTGACTCCCAAAACTGCTTGAGGCAGGAGTCACAGGGACCATGTGTAAATGACTGAGTCTTCTGTGAAACCTTGTTGCCCTCACTTCCAGGACCCTGTCATGGGTCCTTGCCGAAACAGGCAGTCTAAAGGAGGAGTTTTCTTTCCTTTAAGTCTTTAGTTTGGGAACATCGTACATGCTTGTGTTCCTGGCCACTTTTATTTGAGCCGATGTACCATACGGTCTTAATGAGCTTGTGTATTGATTGCTTTAAAGATAGGCCATGGATTTAGTTTCATCTCTGACATTAAATTTGGTCATATGTCAACCTTTTTATGAGGGAGGAAGGAAGACAAGCAGGTAGGCTGGTTTACTCTCTGTTGTAGACATGAAAATGTGCCTCTCGAATCTCCAACTATAGGGAGTATGGTTGACCTTGGCCACAGGTGCTGCTCTTTTGAGTTTGAGCACCACCTTCACAGTGAAGCCACATTTCCCAAGGACTCCTCCCAGCCCATAATTGAGATTTACAAGATGTGAATGGCTAAAGTCTATTGTAAGACAAAGAAGATGTAGCCCCTCTTTGGTTGAAAACCTGGCATGGGAACTAACTTCCTAATGGTCCTTCCAAACCTTCCTTAGAACATCACTGCAATGAAAAATGTTTTGAACCAACCCTTCCTTCCATCCTTCATTTGATGTCAGATCTGCTTCCCTAGCCTCTCTTCCCTCCCTTCTCATTTTCCCCTTTGCCAACATTTCCCCTAATAATTCTTTCACATTTAATTCTCTTTAGGTAGTATCTTCCCAGAGGATTTTTACTAACATTATTTCTAGAGTTGTTGTGAAATTAAATGATTTCATGTATATGAGGAATTTAGCAGTTTCCATGATATAGTAAACTCTCTGGTCCTATCACATGGCATTGACCAGCCACCATCTTTTCTTAGCTATGTACTTCCTTGGAGCTGCTTACTTCTTTAAATGGTAGATGCTCAATTCTTTTCTCTGGATTTTATATTTTCTAGAACAAAACTGTGGCAGAGTCAGCTTCAGAATCCATTTCCTCATTCTTCCTTTTAGTATTTCTAAAAGGAATTCTAAAAGGAACTTCGCACTCTGCTGAGTTGTAGCAGAACATGTGGCCATCCAGTTGGAGACCTCACTCTTCAACTTCCCCCGCAATTAGTGGTAATCAAATAACTAAGTTCTTGGAAGGGGAATTATAAACAGAAGTGGCAAAAGTGCTGTGTAAAATTGTACCATCAATTCCTTAAGAGAAATGTGCTTGTCCTCCAGTTTTTCTCATGTCTCTTTCTAGCTAACTAGAATATAGGTGGTTTGGTGAGATAACTTCAAACTTGGGTGAAGAAAGCATTAAAGTAGATGTCAGAGCAATGAGATAGAAGAAGTATGGGTCTATGGATGATCTCAAGGAGCAGAGATGCCTTACTATTATGGGTTGGATGTGAGGTATTTCCAAAAGCTCATGCATGAGACAATGCAAGAATTTTCAGAGGTGAAATGATTAGATTATGAGGCCTTTAATGTAATTGATTGATTATTCCACTAATATGGATTAACTGGATGATAACTGTAGGTAGGTGGGGTGTGGCTGGAGGAAGTAGGTAACTGGAGGCATATCTTTGGGGTTTATGTTTTGTCCTGGTGAGCTGAGCTCTGTTTCCTTCTTGCATTCTCCTGAACAACTTTCCTCTGCTTACACCCTTCTGCCATGATGTTCTGCCTCATCTTGGGCCCAGAGAAATGAAGTTGGCTGACCATGGACTGAGACCTCTGAAACCACAAGCCAAAGTAAGTAAACTTTTCTTCCTCTACTTTGTTCTTGTCAGGTCTTTTGATCACAGTGATGAAAAGTTGACTAAAAGACCTACATTGGACCTTGCACCTACCTCTGTTTTGTCATTTGTTTTGACTTAGTTTCTGTCAGAAAGGGAAAGGAGCCATCTTTCATAAGTCATATTTTTGGTATTCTTTGTTACAGCAGCTTAACCAGTACCTTACCTAATGCATCATCCTTTTCATCTATTCCTGTATTCTCTCTGCTTGGTTGACCCCTAACTGGTTGACAGTCCTGTCTCCTTAATCCATTAATGCCTACTCCTCAATATGGCATTTAATTACATTTGATGACTTTGAGGGACAGCAAAACTAGTTCCCTTTGGGCACAGGATTATCTCAAGTCAGAGTTAATAGCCTTAATGGTTTAAAATGGCACTAAATGGTTCTCTACATTTGGGGAAGGCCATCTGGTCATTTGCAGATAAGCATAATAATAAGCACCCGGGCAGATTTCCACATATGGGCTGAAACACAGACATGTTCCAAATTATATACACTATAAAATTTACTATCCCTCACTAAAACCCAAATCACAAACTATCCCTTGCTTGAATTGCAATAATAAGTTGTCATTCAGACAATACGACTGAAATGAATCTGACTGCAAACAAAGACCCACAAAACCACAGTGCTCAGACTCAGTCAAGGTCAAATGCAATCATGGTTCTGGGAAGAGCTTCTGAGCATGCACATCATAACAGTCCTCGGCTTCACCCAAGGATGTACATGGCCAATGAGTTTGTTTACAACTGAGCCATGACAGTTGGGTAAAATCATGTGATTTTGTTCTAGAGGCATTTATATCCTCTGCGTGCAATTGATAAGTCATGAAAGCAAATTGAAGAAATAATGAAGTAACTGTCTTTGCAATGACAGCATTTACTTCCACTTTCCTTCTCTTTGTTCAGCATTCTAGGTCGACTGGAGAAAGACCTTTAGAAATCTCCAATATTGAAATTATTATCATCATTCCCAATTGATTGTGCCTTTCATAATTCATAGTATTAAGAACAAAATATGAACTAGGGGAGTGACCTGCAAAGTTCTGATTATTTGTTGATATTTATGTATCAATTAATTTTTTAACTTTGGTGCCATAAACCACATATTTCACCTGCCTAGTGAGCCATCTGATCATGCCCCTTAGATCTATGGTGGCATTGACAATTCTCCTGTTCCCTTTAAATCCTCTTAGAAACCTAAATCATTTAGAAGGAAGATGTCCTTGTGATGAACAAAGGACCAGACAGAGAGACCAATGAATGGCATTTGTGAATGCCCTTGGTAACCAGACCCCAGCTGCTTAATATGTAAAACAGGGATAGACCATATGACTAGCTAACCACTTACCTGGAAGACTGCTATAATGAGACAATAATGAGGGAATAATGAAAGAGCAGTAGTGACACATCTTAAGTTACAATGATTGGAGCTCCTATATATGCAAATCATTGTGGCTTTATTTCTTCTCCTAAAAAGCACTGAACATGAACTTGACGTAATAGTAGAGGCCTTATAGTTCTGGTAGTTGATTTTCTTCTTTTATCCCTTATAACTAAAACCAAAGCAATGAATGGACTGAATTTCCTTTGTGAATGGCCTGCAAACAGGGAAGGCTGAGGCAGACCAGATCTTTTCCTTTGGTAGGGTGTTTCTTCCTCAGATGAGGCAGGCCAGGATTGAATGGGCTTTGGGCTGCCCTAGCATATTTTAAACTCCAACCTAATTTGCCATCCGGTATTGCACCTGGGTCTCTTTGGCACCCGTGTGGTCCAGATTTCTTTGGCCCAATGAATATCTGCTTTTTGAATTATTTTTCCCCAGATGTAGTTTCCATCTAGCCAAATTTAACTTTGTTTTATCATTTCCTGCCCCTCATTTCTAACCTCTTTGGGGACATTGTGATCAACCGGGTGTTGACAATGCTGCCTTATTTAGAAGCATCTGCAATTTGCATCAATAAGCAAATTCCTCTTTCCAATTTATTAATAAAGACACTAAGAAACAATATTTCTCTCGGAGACCATGCTCTGTATTTGGAAACACTGGCATTTCTCATGGCCCATTTCATTTATTAATCCTCAGCCTATTTCCAAACCACATTCTTCTCCAGTCCAATTTTATTTTGATGCCAAGCAAAATATTTAAACACTGACTTTGTGGGAAATGGTTTGCTCATCACCAAGCACAACCAACCTTGCCTTCATCAGCTGGTGGTTCAGGACTACTGAAGTGGCTTCACTGGAGTCAGTCGGGCATGACTCTTTCCTTGCACATGGCTCACAGCTCCATTTTCCTCTTGGATTTTATACTTTTCCACCTATGTTTGAGACCCTTCTCCAAACAGTTACGGGCCTAGCATATCTGTTGTGTTTCTTATAGTTCCTGAACTTGTACAACTTGCTGGAAAGGACAAGTGCTTACTGAATGCTTTTTGTTAATTTATTGGGCATCTTTGAAGTATTGGGCTCTCACTGGAATCCATTTATAATAAGGTATACATTGTAAGGTATATATATATATATATGCATATATATATATATACATATATATATATATATATATTAAGGTAAATGTACAATATATATACCTGGAATATATATTCCACACACACACACACACACCTTACAATATAATATAATTATAATACAGTAAGGTATATATATTGTCTAGCTAAATTCTCAATGGGTATGTTTTCTCCCTGGGAATCACCTTGTCACCTTCTTTTCTTTTACCCCATCCCCATTCCTGCCACCTGAGATCAGAGCATCTGGATTAGGGACACCTCTCCTAATTGGTCTTCCTGCCTCCCTGTTGCCCCTTCCTGATTCATTCTCTGCACCCTCAACACTGATCACATCACTATACTATTTAAATCCTTCCATGGTTTCGTAATTTCCCTTCAAAGGAAATCTTTTTATTCTTCCTACAGGGCCCTGATTTGATTCTCTAGTCTCATAGTTTGTCACTCTTTCTCAGACCCTAAACTCTAATCCTGTCTGATAATTTGCAGTTAACTCAAATACATCCTGTTCTCTCTCAAGTCCAGGCCTATGAGATGATGGTCCTTCATTCTAGAATAATCTTAGGTCCCATCCACCCACTCTCTTACCTCTCTTCCATCTGCCTCCTTTGTGATATGGCAAGTTTCTACGACTCCTTCAGGTTTTAGTTCTCAATTATTCCTCTAGGAACCCTGAGAAAGAATCACCAAGACTAGAGTCAGTGACTGGGCTTGGCTCCTGCCTTAACCTGAGCAAAAATAATCCTGAATGCTAACTGTCTGTTTCCTTGTGTTTCTCTCCTCAGTGTCTGTGGATGTTCCCTTGGCTTTGTGCACATCTGGAACAGACATGCCAGAAACCCAACACGAGTCAGAGGCATGAGAGTTGCAATGTGAAGGGCCTGGCAGCCTAAAAATGGATGCAGCCTCTCCCCCTGCTGCAGAAGGCCTCTGGGTTTTAGACCAATGACCAAGTTAGCAACATGTTTATTTTCTAGCTGGGTGCACTGAAAATCAATTCCACAGGAAATGGAAGGTGCTACATAATTCCAGGTGACTTCCTGAACACAATAGGGGTTCCTGAAATGAAGAGAGTGGTGTGACTTTGTGGATGAGAGGTTCTTCTAAACAATAAGGGACAGAAAGAAAGCAAAGGTAGCATCTGCCACTAACGATAGGCATTCTTGATTTTCTCATGGACAGGAGAGGAGAGAAAAAAGAGCTTTACCAATTCTTGGCTAGCCAATCTTTCTTTTCTCAGTTTACTGGTTAAAACCAGCCTGGGGAATGAGTTTAGTGTCAATATTTCCCATTTTCCCCTATTTATTTATAGGTAGAAGCATTTCTTTCTGAGGTCTTTGCCTCCCTCTCAGCTTATCTTCTCCTTACCTTTCCCCCACGACAGTGCCTCAGAATATTTGGTAAATGCTTCTTTTTCTTCTAATCCCTTTTGCTGGCAAGCTTTTGACCATCCATTATATCCACCCAGACCGCTTTAATCAAAGCAGCACATTCTTATTTGGCTCTATTTCCAGGAGATTTCTGTCTTGTTACTTTTTTTTCATCTTCTTCTTTCCCTTTCCCCATAAACTTTTATTAGACCTTTGTGAAGCCAATTGAGATAGCAGGGAGTATACATTATAATTCATTTGAAAAGGAATCAGCTGCATTTTGATGAGAGGGATCATTTTGCAAGGCGTCTGGGAAGCACGGCGATTGTGCCCCCTGTCTGTGTGCAGGGTTGACAAGCGCAGGCTAGCACTTGTCTGTTCTCACCTCGGCTTAGCAGTCTGGTCACATAGGCAGCCTGGCACCGATTGCTAGCCATATCTCACCCTTGCTATGGCAGGAGGCGATCAATAGATGGATTAATCACACTTTGGGGAGCTCACACCCCGGGAAGGAGAGAAAATGAGGTTTGGAAAAGGAGGCTATTGCCAACGTGTTCTGCCTAGAGTTTTCAAACCAGTGCACACAATGCAGGACCACAAAGAAATCCACTTTGCCCAGAAGGAAGACCAAGACCAGTTGCATAATCAGAGCTTCTAGAAATTTACTATTGGCTTGATTTCAGTGGATCAGCAATGTCTAAATAAACTATATACATCAAAGATGTTTTGAAGCCTTTTTAAAAAGTGTAATGAGATTCAAGTGATCTAGTGGAGATTATGCTCATATATGGGGACCAGTCTTCAACTATGCATACTTTTCAATATGAAAGGAACTCTGCATGTGTGTGTGCGCGTGTGGCATGTGTGCTCACTCATGCATGTGTCTGTGAGTGTGTCTTCTAAATTTCTTTAAAATCACTGAAATTTGAGAGGGTACAGGATCTTTTGTTTGTTTCATGTATTTCTTTATTTGTAACTGGGTGGTCTACAATGAAGAACCATAGATTAGAAATCAGGGTGGGGCTGAAGGAAGCAGGTTGGCAAAGCCCTGATTATTGACAGTGAGGTCCGGGTGGTCAGGAGCCCAATGTCTTCCATAATAGGTGCCAGTGTATATGCAAAGAACAGGCATTTCTGTTCAATTACTGACTAGCTAATGGAAAGCACCCAAATCTCTGCCCTTGGTTTGCTAATCTCAGTAATGGGTTAAATCTGATGAAGTTGCCAAAAGGAGCCTACAAAACAGTGTTGACAGGGGTGTTTTGTCAACTGCAACAAGAGTGCACATTTACCTGTTATGAAGGCGGGCTTTTAGAAAGGGTGAGCAAATACCCGTGTATTTGAACTGTGATCCCTCAACTGGTCCTACAATATGGTTATTCAATGTAAAAGGACATCATAGAAAAATGATGTCATTTTGCACTTAAACAATAAAAATTCCTACAACTGAATTTTCTTTTCCCTAGCAAACCTTTTTGCTTTACCAACGCTTATTCTCAAAACCCACTGTTTCAAGAGGACTCAGGGCCACTGCCCTTGGCCCCCTGACAGCTCTGTCTTCCACTCTGAATAGAATCCGCATCATTTACAAAACGCTTTGATTAACGTTTGATTAAGGAGTTCTGACCTTTTTTGGAATTAGTCTCATAATTATAGGGCTGCGGATCGTCCCCAGCTTCTCGCCAGCTCCCCCGGCTCCCACGTCTCTGCAGCAGCAGTGAATGACAGGCATCGAAGAGCAATGCCCCGCTAATACTATAATCACCAGGTACCAGTGAAGTGCCGCGGAGCAGCAGGTGAGGCTGGAAGCTCTCTCCTCTGCGTCCACTCCTCCTTTCAGCAGCTTTGTTAAATCAATCACCACCTCTATCCAAACAATGGCCAAAGGAGGCTGGGGGAGGGGAGAAGACAGTTTGGGGCTGAATCAAAGTCTTCATCACACCCCAGAAATGGCTCACATGCTAGGAGCGAGGACCAGCTGGGCGAGCTGGCCTAGAGGCCTGGGCTGCAGAGCGGGCAGCAGGTGTTCCCTGTAACGTGACACGCTTGAACCAGGCGTCACGCAAAATGTGGAGAAGGGGCCTTCCTCTGCTTTGTAAGCACAGCTCCCTTTGGCCTCCAGAGTTTTCAAAAGCGAAAGGGAAATGAGTCAGAATGTGAGAATGAGCCCGGTCGGTGGGAATAGTCATGTTTCACTGCACTGGTTTATCCCATGGGTGAGACCTGATGAAGGAGGACAAACACTCACCAGGTCCTGGCCACCTCCTCCGCCAGTTCAGGAGCCCTCGGACTCCTGCTCTCTGAAGCAACCTGAGAATTACTGTGCAATTAGCCTAAGCCTAGCCAACAGTGGGTGGGATGCAAATTGGGCTCACCTAAGGAAAACTCTCTGGACAAAACTGTTTGAGAAATTCTGGATTAAATAAATTTAAACAGGTTGCTTCACTGCCGGACTTCTCAGAGCTTAAAATGACTTATTTTGATTACTAAATCTCTAAAAGAAAATTAAACCAAAAAAAAAAAAAAAATGCAGGTTGACCTAAACTTGGCTGATCTGTGAAACTCTTACACAAAAATACCATTTGGAAAATGGAAGTCAGGTCAGTCTGTACATTTTTTCCTTAGGAATGCAGCTTTCCTTTGCCTTCTTATCTGCGCTTTAGACTTGTTCGCCTCCATGTGAGTGTATGTTTTAAAATATGTGCAATTTAAAAGTTGTGCCTATATTGTGTTAACAGCAAACATTCTGGTGACCAGGACCTGTTTAATTTACTTAAGGTCAGAAAGCCCTGATGGTGGAATGAAGCACTCCATCCTTAGCAGCTTAAGTCCAGGGACCTTCTGTCTCTTAGTCCACATATCTCTGCTCTTAGAACATAAGCACCAACAAGGAGAAGATTGCTTAGAATACCAAATGCTATGGATATTTTCTTCCTCTAACCACAAGTTCCTCTGAGGGAAGATAGTGTAGTGTAACCGAGGTAGGTTCAAATCCTGGCTCTGTTTTTATAAGCTGTATGATCTTGGACAAGTCAGTTTGTCTCCAGACCTCTATTTCCTTATGTATAAAGTGGTATTAGCAATATGTGCATTCCAGATTGGTGTGGAGGTGAAATAAAATCATCTCTACACAGCCTAGCTCCTCATTAGGGACCATTGCTATTTTAATACACAGCATCCCAAGGTCCAACAAAATGCTGAGTGGTGTAGGCAGCCAATATTTACTCCATTGAATTGAATACTAAGAATCTGAACCTCCAGCCACCTTTCATTCAAACACTTTCTTTCCATGCCTCCTACAGAAATCAGCAGATGGTAAGCATCCAATGCTGCTAGACTGGGGGAAAAAGAAAGAAAATTAAATAAACTTCTCTTAGGGTCATTCAAGATATTACTCTTTGTAATTTTATAATTTATTTGAAGTTTCAAATTTGATTTTGTTATTGGGAATAAAAGGAAGAAAATTCAATTTGAAAGAATTCTTTATGAAGAAAAATGTTCACCCACAGCATTACTTATTTTGGTGATAAAACAGAAACAAAACAATTTCTCAATAATCAAGAAAGGACTAAGTAAATTTTGTTAGAGCTATATGATGGACTCTCATGTAGATATTAGTTTTTATGAAGAGTTTTATAAGGAGAAAATGGCCGTGATAGAATTTTAGTGAAAAATGAGATACAAAATAATATAAAGCACATTTTTATAATTATGTAAAGACAAGAATAGAAAAAGAACAGATGAAAACGCAATCAGTTCTTTTATTGGGCAAAGTATTTTTGAACTATAAATTTTTTAAATTTCTGTAACTATGAATTACTTAATATTTGGAAAAGATACCTTCATTTTTTAAAAAACTGCAACAACAAACTTGCTCCAATTCTTCAAAATGTATTAATCTTTCTTGGTTCCAGGGAAAGTGACTGGTTAGCCTCAAGCAGCAAAACAACTCAGATCCAAGTGTCACCTGTTGAGTGTAGCTACAGCTGAGGAACAAGCTGCTGACTGAAGGCCTGGGGTTCTCAACACAGAAAAGTTTTAGGAGGACATAATGTGTGCCTGATATTTCCTCTATAAGCAGATTTCTTACCTCATGCAATAATTTCCACAGGTTCTATGCTCCTAAATCTCTGGGAACAAATGAGGGCAAAAGGTAAGGTAGTTTGACCAGATTATCCCTGTATCTAGAATGTTCCCCTTTTTTTTCTTCAAATATCTGAACCATCTTTTAACTCACACGTGTTTACCCAGCCCCAAAGAAAGGAAATCATGCTCATATAAACACCTATATGTTCATGCTTTTTCAAAACTTCTCAAGCTGGAAACAACCCCCATGTCCTTACCTGATGAAGACATAAATTGTGGTATGTCCTTACAATAAAATACTACTCAGCAATAAAAAGGAATAACCCACAAAATCCTCAACAACCTGAATGAATTCCAAGTGCATTATGCTAACTGAAAGAAGCTAGACTGCATGATTCCTTTTATGTGATATTCTGGAAGACAATAAGAACAGAAAAGAGTTCTGTGACTGCTAGAGAGCTTGAGAAAGGAAGATAGATTGAGTATAAAAGGGCATGAGGGAACATTTGAGGGGGATAAAAATGTTATAACTTCAAAATGGTGGTGGGCACATGACTATGCATTTGTCAAGACTCATAATGGTACACAAAAATGAGTGGTTTTTATTTTTTGTTAATTGTATCTCATTAAATCAAACTTTAAAAAGGAAAACAACATCACACACACACACACACACACACACACACACACACATCTGTAGTTCCTAAAGAGTTTGGTTTCAAGACACCTTTTAACTTTTAAAAATTATTGAGAAGCCCAGAGTTCTTGCTTATATGTGTTGTATCTATTAGTATTTATTGAATTAGAAACTAAAGTGAGAGAAAAATTATTTAAAATCACTTAAGAAAATAATTTCATTATATGTTAACATAAGCAATATATTTTTATGAAAAACAATTGTTTAACAGTTTTGTAGATGTCTTTGATATATGACTTAACAAAAGACACTGGAATTCTCACATTTGTTTTGTTTTGGTTCAAGAAGATGAGTTAAATTCTACATGTAAATATGTATTTAGAAAAAAAGAGCACGTTCATATCTTTTCAGATGATTATGGATATTTTGTTTTTGCTTTATTAACACAAAGGTCAGCATGCTGGAAAAGACACTCCTATGTTGTTATAAGGATAATTTTTATTTCCCGAACTTCTCAAAAGGATCTGCGGGATCCCCTACCCCAGGAGTCTTCTAACCATGTTTTGAGAACTGCTGATGTAAGCCTTTCTCATGGTTATGTTCTTTCTTAAGTCTCACTATCATCTCCTTGGAATTTTCTGGTACTAACCACTCTGCACCCTTGTCTTTGTAATCCCCTGACCTTTGTCTGCTTCAGACATGTATCTCATACTGCCCCCTTTTCATCTGTCCTGTCTTTCCAATTACTTCTCAAACTTCTTGAGAGTGAGGAGTATTTCTTTGAATCCTTGCCCCATCCTTGATCCAGTAACTCATGGAGTATCTTATACATAACAGGCATAAAAAGTTTTCGATGATTTGCAAATGTTAAGTCTGTGTAAGTCAGTAGCTCTAGATACATAGACACAATGCCAAGTTCAGTGCAATTTAGGAAATAAGCACTTTTACAGCATCATCACCTATGAATATTTTCAGGCTCCCAGCATCTGAGGCCAACCCATTTGAACTCAGATCTTTCTCTTTTGACTATTACAAATTTGTATTTTCTCCTTAATCTGTACTCTCTCTCAGTTTAAGATAAAGAAGAGACTGGTATGATGGAAATAGCTAATACTTTGGAGCCAAATAATGTGGGTTCATATTTTACTTCTACCATGGACCTGACCTTAACAAGACACTAAAGATCTGAGTCTTAAGCAATCCCATCTGAAATAAAGACAGGAATTGCTGCCTCAGCCACCTCATAAACTTGTAAGGATTACAGAAGATAATATCAGAAAAGCACTTAGCTCATAGATTTGCTCAAAAATGTTAGTTGCCTTGGCTCAAGTTCCATTTGACCTTCTACATCAGGACAGAGCAGCTGTGTTCTAGCTGAGGTTGAATGTGCACACCAGCGCTCCCAACTCTAAGGATGGCATACCCAGCTTGCTCAGTAGCTGTAACAGAACAGCTTGCCACTCTTCCCCTGTTCTCTAGTCATTTGTGGTTGGGTTAGCTCTGATTGCTCCCTCAGTCTGATAATTCCAGGCTTGGCACTTAAATTTAAGCCATCATCTGGTGCATCAACAGTCACTGAATAAGGGGACAGATGGACCCCACGAAGGGATATTCAAGAAGTCGTGTACAAAAATGAGTTCCTTTTTTTTTTATTAAATATCTTTGCAAATTTTCCAAAGTCTGCAATTATTGCACATTTTATTGGTAGAATCTTTGTTAGTATATTACTCATTTATAGGTTTTATTTGAGGCAAGGGAGTTTATTGCTTTGTTTTCTTTTGCTTTTACACATCCATTCAACTAGATACCTTTTAAAAATAGCTAATATGTGCCTGGCACTGTGTTAAAACTATTAGAAAAATAAGAAATTCTCAGTTGGTCTGAGCAGGAGACGAGGAATGAATAGCTTGGCCTCTCCTCTACAGCAGTATTCAAAATGATTCTATTACATTTAAATGCTAATCCACAGTCTATAGGATCCTGATTCACCAGAGGGCTCATGCTGCTGATAGCCACACAGATTGCCTGGTCGAATATTGCATTCTGAGCAACGGCAGAGGAAAACCCTCTCAACCTTCAATTCCTCCAAATGCCCATAAACACGGCTTTCCGGCTGAGCTAGGAAACACCCACAAATGAACAGAAATTCTGTAAGTACCTACACATAAGGCTGATGAATTTTAAATAACAAATGTGCATCCTATGAACACTGCTAATCTCATTATTTTAAGGTTTGACCGAAAGTTTGCCATTATGTATTTTTTAAGCCTGGGATGCACAGGTAAATTTATTCCACCTTCCAGTTCACCAAGACTTGTCAGTTAGTGAAAGCCTCTTTCCACCTTTTATTATTTTACTCCCTCTCCTGTCTCTTCAGTTGCACACTTCTGTTTTCCTCCCTCTACCCTGCGAGTACCCAATGAAATGATCTGAAATTTTAATTTTATATGTATTTATTCTTATTAAATCTTAATGCTGTTTTCTATGTATGCATATTTAATTTATAAAAATGATCCAAATTGTTATAAATGTTATCAATATTATTGTTTCAACTTCTCTTGCTCAAGATTGTTTTGATATCGATGCACACACACACACACACACACATATACATATCGTGCTCATAGATATAGATATACACACATATATGTGGTGTGGGTGTTTTTTCCACATTTTGCAGAGTTCTAGAGCATGCATCCATATTTGATTTACATTTTATGTTGAGAGAACACTAAGTTATCTACAACTTCTCACTTGAGCCATCAATGTATCTACAAACATCCCTAAATACATTCCTCTATGGATCTTCGCAAGATGTTTTTAAGATAAAGACTAGATTAATATCTCCAGGTTATAGGATATACACACATCTTAATTTATAGATACTACTGACTTGCCAGGTTACAGGCCCACCTCTATCCCATACAATGCTTTCTCTCCCTATATCCTTACCAACACTTGATACTACTTATGTTTTGAACTTTAGCTAGTCCAGTTTGTTATGAAATATTAATTCTTTGTTATTTTAAATTAATGTTTTCTGACTACTAAATTAATTTGAACATTACATACTAGCTATTGGGGGAGGGGACTTCACATTCTGTTAATTGCTAACTTAACTTTTCTGTTCATTTTTCCATTTGGTTTTCATGCTTGCTTGCTTGCTTGTTTGCTTGCATTTTTTTATTAGTTCTTTTTAATTATACATGACAGTAGAACCCATTTTGATATAATTATACAGCAGGGAATATAACTTTTTTTTCCACAATGTAGATTCACACGATTCATATAATCTTACATATACATAGGGTAATACTGTCTGTCTCAGTCTACTATCTTTCCTTCCCCCACCCCCTCCCATCCCATTTTTCTCTATACCATCCATACTTCCTCCATTCTTTTCTTATCCCCCCCATAACCACCCCCCACCCCCCACTATGTATCAGCATCCACTGATCAGAGAAACCATTTGGCCTTTGGTTTTTTGGGCTTGGCTTATTTCACTTAGCTTGATATTCTCCAGCTCCACCCATTTATCAGCAAATGCCATAGTTTTATTCTTCTTTATGGCTGAGTAATATTCCATTGTGTATATATACCACAGTTTCTTTATCCATTCTTCAATTGAAGGGTATCTAGGTTGATTCCACAATCTAGCTATTATGAATTGAGCAGCTATGAACATAGATGTGGCTACATTCCTATACTTTGCTGATTTTAAGACCTTTGAATATAAACCGAGGAGTGCGATAGCTAGGTCAAATGGTGGGTCCATTTCAAGTTTTGTGAGGAATCTCCATACTGCTTTCCAGAGTCACTGCACCAATTTGCGACTCCATCAGCAATGGATGAGTGTGCCTTTTTCCCCACATCCACGCCAACACTTATAATTGCTTGTATTCCTGATATTAGCCATTCTAATTGGAGTTAGATGAAATCTTAGGGTTGTTTTAATTTGCATTTATCTAATTACTAGAGATGATGAGCACTTTTTCATATATTTGTTGATCACCTGTATATCATCTTCTGTGAAGTGTCTGCCCAGTTCCTTAGCCCATTTATTGATTGGGTTCTTTGCATTTTTGGAGTAAAGTTTTGTAAGTTCTTTATAAATATTGGAGATCAGTGCTCTGACTGAAGTGTGTGTGGAAAAGATTTTTTCCCACTCTGTAGGCTCTCTTTTCACATTATTGATTGTTTCTTTTGCTGAGAAAAAGCTTTTTAGTTTGAATCCATCCCATTTATTGATTCTTCCTTTTATTTCTTGTGCTCTGGTGGTCATGTTGAGAAAGTCTGGTCCTAAGCCAATGTGAAGATGATTCAGGCCTACTATACCTTCTGTTTGGCTAAGAGTCTCAGGTCTAATTCCTAGATCCTTGATTCATTTTGAGTTGAGTTTTGTATAGGGTGAGAGATAGGGATTTAATTTCATTTTATTGCATATGGATTTCTAGTTTTGCTAGCCCCATTTGTTAAAGAAGCTATCTTTTCTCCATTGCATGTTTTTGGCACCTTTGTCTAGTACAAGATACCTGTATTTATGTGGGTTTGTCTCTGTGTCTTCTATTCTGTACCATTGGTCTACCTGTCTATTTTGGTGCCAATACCATGCTGTTTTTGTAACTATTGCTCTATAGTAGAGTTTAAGGCCTGGCATTGTGATATCTCCTGCATCATTCTTCTGCCCAGGATTGTTTTGGCTATTCTGGGTCTTTTGTTCTTCCAGATGAATTTCACAATTGCTTTTTCTATTTCTGTGAGGAATGTCAGTGGAACTTTTATTTGGATTGCATTCAATTTGTATAGCACCTTTGGAAGTATGGCCACTTTGATTATATTAATTCTGCCTATCCAAGAACATGGAAGATCTTTCCATCTTCTAAGGTCTTCCTCAATTTCTTTCTTTACTGTTCTGTAGTTTTCATTGTAGAAGTTTTTCACCTCTTTTGTTAGATTGATTCCCAAGTATTTTATTTTATTTGAGGCTATTGTGAACAGAGTTGTTTTCCTCATTTCTCTTTCAGATGATTCATCGCTTATGTAGATAAATGCATTTGATTTATGCGTGTTTATTTTATATCCTGCTATTTTGCTGAAATCATCAATTAGGTCTAAAAGTTTCCTGGTGGAGTTTTTTTGGATCCTCTAAATACAGGATCATGTCATCAGCAAATAGTGACAGCTTGAGTTCTTCTTTTCCTATTTGTATACCTTTAATTTCTGTGGTCTGTCTAATTGCTCTGGCTAGCATTTCCAGCACAATGTTGAATAGAAGTGGTGACAGTGGGCATCCCTGTCTTGTTCCAGTTTTTAAAGGGAATGCTTTCAGGTTTTCTCCATTAAGAATGATGTTGGCAGTGGCCTTAGCATAATAGCTAACATACCTCAACATTGTAATGTTGAGGTGTGTTCCTACCATTCCTATTTTTTCTAGTGTTTAGAGCATTAAGGGGTGTTGTATTTTGTCAAATACTTTCTCAGCTTCTATTAAAATAATCATAGATTCTTAACCTTAAGTCCATTAATGTGATGAATTACATTTATTGATTTCTGAATGTTGAACCAAATTTGCATCCCTGGAATAAATTTCACTTGATTGGGATGCACTATCTTCTTATATGTTTTTATAAGCGATTTGCCAGAATTTTGTTAAGGATTTTAGCATCTACATTCATCAGGAATATTGGCTTAAAGTTTGCTTGCTTGCATTTATGTAAATAAATAGACATGACTGTGTTCAGATAAACTTTACTTTAAAAACAGGTAATGGGTCAGATTCATCCCACAGGCCATAGTTCCTAAGGCTATTGTGACTAGCATTTTAGTTTGTATGATATTTTCTATTTTTTGTTGTTGCTGATAGACAGAAACATAATTGATTTTTTATTAGACAATTTTGTATCCATCAACTTTGCAGAACTCAACATTTCTAATAGTTTGTTAATTCAGTTAGTTTGAATTTTCAATGGAGACAATTTTATTATCAGTTAAGTGTTAAAATTTATCACTTCTTTTTCAAAGCTTTCTTTTTTTCTTATCTTATATAATTAGTCAGAATGTCAAGTGCTATATTAACAGGTAATGATAATAATAGATATTTTTATTTCACACCTGATATTAACTGGGATAAATCCAGAGATTTTCTTCTAATATGATATTTGCTGTAGGTTTTTGTCATGTAACAGTTATTAAGTTAAGGATATTTACTTTTAGTCCTCATTTGTTAAAAGGTTGTATTAAAAACTAGCCTGATTAATTATAGGTATATAATTATATGTAACATTATATCTATTGGCATCAGATCTGCTATTTTGCTGCTGCCATTACTCTACCTCCCCCTCACCACTTTACAATCTAGATTGTTAGCCAATGAACTTCCTAGTTGGTCACTGGTCCAGGTTGTTATTAGCCGTGAATTTTACTACTTAAAAATAGCTCCCCCACCATTTTTCTCACTCTCTCTTTCTCTCTCTCTCTCTCTCACCCTGTGGGCAGTGCTTAATAAAATCTCTTGCATGAGTTCCTGAGTCCAGAGTGGTTTTTCTGGGTGCTTTCAATATCTAATTACATAATTAATATATGGATATATCATTATATATATAGATATCAATATAGATCTAGATAGAAAATAGATATGGATCTATATATAGGTTTATGTATATAGATTTACATATAGACAGATAACTGTTTGCTCTGGATAAATTGCTATAATCTGATTATTATATTATTGAACTATATAAAATGTTTTTTCTATGGCCATTAACATAATGAATGATTTTCTTCCACTGTTCATTAATGTAGTGAGTTTCTGATGCTAAACTATCATTTTATTCCTAGAATAAAGCTTCCTGATTATAATATCTGGGGGGATTTATTTAGATTTGTTAACTTCATATTTTGAGATTTTTTGCATCTGTTTTATAAGTGAAATGACCTGGCTCTCTTTCTTTTCTTGCACTATTATTTGATTTTCAAGTCGGAGTTATATTAGATCTGTGAAGTTATTTGGCTAGCCCTTTTTTTCCTTCTGAAACAACACACGTAAGATGATCTGTTCCTTGAAAATTTGATAACTCTCACCTGTGAAAACATCTGAGTCAGAGGCTGTGGGCAACAAACAGAGATCGTGGATTATCAATTCAATTTCTTCACTGAGTATGGTCTATGGCACTGTGAGGAAACACGCACACACATGCACACACACACACACACACAGGACACTTTAGACATGCGTCCTCTTTCAGCTTGCAGCTGTGTGAGTAAAAAATAATTCACATTTTTATGTTTCCCCCATAGAATTCCAGTGATTGAATGAGTGAACATTACGTATCAACACTAAAAATGCAGAATCTCTAGTTCTGCAATCCATATAAATAACTCACTAGTGAATTTTTAAACTGATTTTGCTTCATAATCTACCTGAGGCTCAAACACAAAATAACACAGTCTGGATGGATTCCATTTTGCTTTAGAGCAGTGATTTACAAACTTGAGCATATAAAATGACATAAATTCTTGATTAAAATGCAGATCCTTTCTGGCCCCAAACCCAGAAATTCTAATACACTGTTTCTGAAAAGGGGTTCAGGAACATTCTGTGGTCTATGATTTATGAACAGCACTTTAAGGCACGTGGTTCTAAACTCTTTGACATACAATGAGGTTTTTCCCACAATGACACTAGAGAGAGGTCGGATTAATCCTTGTCTAGTTTGAATGTGACCTTAAAAGATTAGGACCTCAGCAAATCAGAGTTGAAGCTTAAACAAGGCATTTTTCTGTGGCAGAGAAGCCAGGGTCCAAGGTAATTGACTCCTGCCACTTCTCAGTTGTGACCTTGAACGAGTCATTTGTTTCCTGTGACCCTTCAGTTCTCTCACATCTAGTGGGAAGAATGAATTTTTTTTTTCTTTTTTTTTTTGCGGTGCTGAGGATCGAACCCAGGGCCTTGTACTTGCAAGGCAGGCACCCTACCAACTGAGCTATATCCCCAGTCTGGAAGAATTAATTTTGTGGCTTTAAGTTTTGTTCCAATTATTGCATTCTAGGCTATGATTTTATCCAAACAGCATAAACTGTGATAGCATGAGCCTACCAAGGAATAAGATGAAGGTAAGACTGGGTGCCACACTTTTTTAAAAGAATATTTATTTATAATTTATTATTTTTTATAATTTTTTAAATTTTTATAGATTTCATTTTGATTCATTGTACACAAATGGGGTGCAAATCCACAATAGCTAGACTATGAAACCAACCTAGATGCCCTTCAACAGATGAATGGATAAAGAAGCTGTGGTATATATACACAATGGCATACTACTCAGCCCCATTTTAAAAAATATTTGTAATGCTGATTCTTCCCGGGTAGCATCTTCTTTTTTCCTTCGGCCTTCATCCCTTTTAGAGTGAGCATCCAACAAGCAAGCCTTGCTACTTCACTGTTTTAACAACAGGGCTTTCACATCTCATATCTAAGGCACAATGTGATCTGGTCCGACTTGAGGTAATCAGCTTTCTCTCTTGTAATAAGACATTCCACCCTGGTAAGAAGGCTAGGTTCTGCTCCCTGATCACCCCTGCCATCCCCAACACCAAATCGTCACTCATACAAGTCCTTCCTGTGGAGAGCCCTCCTTTCTCCCCTTCCCTTAACAGAATTTCAGTCATTTTTCAAGCCCATGTCCAGGACACTGTGTTCTGACTTGATTTCTCTGACCTGGATTGATCACTGTTCTCTGACTTCCTATAACATACAGTTTACATAATTTACATTTTAGCGTTCAATCATACACTGCTTTATTCTATTAGTAAAGGGTTCCACACAGATACAAGACCTTACACTCCTTCAGATTGCCCAAGGAATCTAAGAAAGTGCTAAGCAGGAAACATAGCCATAGATTCAAATTAAAACTATTCATTCTCCTTAGCCTTTCTCTTTCAAATAGCTCCAGGAGAAAGGTATAAATGCATTGAAAGCAAAGCAAACATAGCTTTTAAGGTACACAAATTTTTTCATGGCTCTAAAACCCATTTTACCTCCAAACCAGATAGCACTATATTAGCTTCTATTTCCTCCTGATTCTATTTTCGGTTTATCTGACTCTTTCCTACTAACTAGATGGGAGAAGGTTACAAATGGATAATGTTTTCCACACACTTTTTAAATCTAATGTTGAAGTCCCATTAACATTTTAGACTTCTCAAAAATGTCTGTCCAAATCCCACTGGTTTACAAAGAACAATTTCACCCTACTGCCTAGACACCATCTGTTTTGCATTTTTAGACTGTGACTTTTATCTGTAAGTACAGTTCACCCACAAAATAATTACTATGACCATTCTCTTAAGTGCACACATTAGTTTCCAAACCTTTCCTTCCATGACCTATTCCTTATGTTTCCAGAGTTTTCAGCCTCCAAGGGACCAGTTAAGACTCATTTTGTGACTGTTACTTCATCAGAGAAGAATGGCATCTTGACCAGAGATGGGGGCTAAAGTTAGCATTCCTGGGTTCACAGCCCATTTCAGTTTACCAACCATGTTAGAATCCCAGAACATTAAAGATGAAAAACATTTTTTTGAGATAATTTAGTTCAACCCCTTTATCTGACAGCTAATTAAAAATTTCTTATGTAGTTTATTTATATATTGCCAATTTGGAAGGACCACATTCCATTTGGGAGAAGGTTCAAATAAAGTTAAATTAATTAACTCTTGTAAGAATTCTATTTGGTTTATCCTTGATATCAGATGAAAGGAGGTTAAAAAATAAATCCAAGTGTTAATATCAATTACATTCCAGGAACTTGAACAATAATGAGGAAGAAGGAATGAGTAGAGAAATACCTCCGTAGCACAGTTTAAATTTCTTGATCACATACTTGCAGACCAAATAGAGTGGAAGAGGCATCACTGTGGTTCCTTAAAACCTTGGAAACCTCAGAATAGTATGATTTAGATGTATAAATTTTACCCTAAAGAACTTTCATATCTGCTATTTGGTGGAGTTGGTCTTAGAGGAAGTCATAAGACATGTCCAAAATCTCATAATTATGGACAAAAAATTTGAACAGGCATTTCTTCAATAAAGACACACAAATGGCCAATAAACATGTAGAAAGATGATCATCATTAATCATTAAAGAAACGCAACTCAAAATGACAAGGAGTTACCCCTTTTTGTCCATTAAAGTGTCTATATTAAAAAAAAGTGTCAGTGTGAATATGTAGAAATTAGAACCATCATATGGTGGGAATGCAAAATGATAAAGCTGCTATGGAAAACAGTTCTACCGTTCCTCAAATAGTGAAACACGGAGCTGCCATATGGCCCTCACTGCTAGGTATCTACCCAAGAGAATTGGAAACATATGTTCATAAAAATACTTGTCTACAAATGTTCACAGCAGCAATCATTCCTAATAACTGAAAAATGAGAACAACCCCAATGTCCATCAACTGATGAAGAGAAAATGTAGTGGTATATCTATTCAATGAAATATTATTCCACCATAAAAAGGATGTGAACTACTAAAACATGCTACAACACAGATAAACCATGAAATCATTATGCTAACTGAAAAAAGTTGGGCACAAAAGACAACATAAGATTTCCGCTTATACAAAAAGTCTAAAATAGGAAAATCCATAGAAATGGAAAGTAGATTGGTGGTTGCCAGAGGCTGAAGGGGAAAAGGAAAGGGAGTGACTGCTAATATGAGATCTCTTTTGGGAGTGAAGAACACATTCTGGAATTAGATAATGGTGACAGTTGCACAACTTTGTGAATATACTAAAAACTACTGTGTTGCATATTTTAAAATGGTGAAATTTATGGTATATGAGCTCTATATTACTAAAAAAAAAAAGAAGCAATAAAAAGAAGCAATTATTCTTTCTTATAAGTCCAGTCCCTTTCAGAAAAGAGTGACCCCCACACTCCTCTCTGTAACTCTTGCTTCTGAAGAGTCACTGGGTCACTGTATCCCTCAGATGGGGCTCTTCTATAGGCTTCCACTTCCACAGCCGTCACCCCAGCCCAGATCTTAATCACCCCAGACAGCTTTACTGCAATTGCTTTCTAACTGGATTCCATTTCCACCATGAACTGTCCCACACATAACCCCCAACATATTTCTGAAATACATACAACCTCTTCTGCGTATGCATTATTCTCTATCACCCTAGAAACCCGTTAGTGCTCCCTAATACCAAATATTGAATTTAAAACCTTCTTACTACTCAAAGGTCCCTATTTAGCATCACATCCTCTCTTGACTTAAAACCTTCTTTTCCTTCCCATGCAGATAGCCCTCTAAATAGCCAAGCCAATCTCCTGTATGTCTCTTACATACAATGTGTCAGATCCTGCCACCGCACTGTGGCTTTTACACATCCTTTTTTCCTGGAATGCTCCTTTATTTCCTTTCATCAGTCCTTGCCTCCAATTGTCTTTTAGCTTTAATACAAGGCCTTTTCTTCAGGGTGCTTACTCTACTCCAAATAATATTTTGCCATGATTAAAGTAACAAATGATAGTTATTAAAGGTCTACTGCATACAGGAGACTATGCTAGGAGATGTAAATATGTTATTGCTTTATCCTTGCAAAGACCTGCTAAGGTAAGTGCATTTCTGTTTACAGATGTGGAAACCAATGCTCGAAGAAGCTAAGTCAGACACCCAAGTTCAAGCAGGAAGCCAGCATCAGAGCTGAGATTTGAGATCATAAGTGTCAGGCCCTACATTTCATACTTTCACTTCCTGGAATATCATTTAGTACATGCACAAGAGTTTGTGTGTTTGTTTGAGAATGTTAGTTCCTCAAGCTACAGAATATTTTTCAAGAGCCAAAACCTGTGACCTCTGGCAGTAGGCAGTCTTCTTGGTAACAAACAATCAAAATTATCTCTGGCTAATGAGAAGAAAGTAGTTGCCTGAGTCAGTAATGGAGTCTGGAAAGGTGTAGAACCAGGCTCGGAAAACCAGAAGGACCCTGGGAAGTTTACAAAGAGGAGAACATAGCCAACATCTTGCCCCAGGAACATTCTGGCGGGAACGCTACTGAAGACCTGACCACCCTGCTCATTGGATTCAACCCATGCTCTTCCTTGAGCATTCTCTCCTTCCTGTTCCTCCTTCCTTGAGCTGCCCCATCTGCACTGTCCATTTCGCCAAGTCAGGACAGGGGTGGGGGTGAGGGGTTGTCTTCAATCTTTTGAAGAGGAAGGTGAAAGGCCCTGAACCCACTCACAGTAGGGAGGTTGGGCTCATTTGGATCCTCTCTCCGCAATATTCTCTTTTCCATCCTTCCCAGCATGGTTTGAACATGTGACTTGCTTTGGCCAATGGCTTTTCATCAGGAGTGACATAAGCAAAAGCTTGAAGTAAGCCTTCACGGTGGGCCTTGCTCTCTGTGCTCCTGCTGTTACCATGAGGAGGACATGTTGTGAGAAATGGCTGTCCCCTCAGCCTGGATCTCATGAACATCCGTGGAGAAGACCAACTTGCTGACTTACAGTCCCACAGCCAGTAGAACCACAGAATAATAAGGGTGATTTTTATTGTGAATGGCTGTATGTCACCATGTGGTTTGACAGAGCAGTCTCCCCCAATGCAGGTAGAGTGATAGGATCATCCAGAACGTCAAATGCTCACTGTGCTAGGTATCCTTCACTAGAATATTCCCTACTTCCCGAGTGCTTACATATAGCCCAATAACACTCAGCAAAAAATATTTAGTCAATATATCTTTGTTAGCTATCTAATAATATCCATCTCCAATTGTAGTTTATGTAGAAAAAGATTAAATGTACAAAATAAGTTTTGACATTCTCTTAAGACAACAGGGCCAGTGGCTTCCTGTGTTCATTAATGTCGTATATAAAATAATTAGTAATAAGCAACTTACTTCTTTTTTGGGGGGGGGGGACATACCAGGGGCACTCGACCACTGAACCACATCCCCAGCCCTATTTTGTGTTTTATTTAGAGACAGAATCTCACTGAGTTGCTTAGCACCTCCCTGTTGCTGAGGTTGGCTTTGAACTCTCGATCCTCCTGCCTCAGCCTCCCACACTACTGAGATTACAGGTGTGTGCCACCATGCCCAGCTAGCAACTTAACTTTTCTTAAAGTGGTGGACAGAATTCCATAGAACCAGCAATGAGACCCTAACTAGAAAGGTTTGACATGGAGGATTTTGTCATTTGCTTTTTGCTCATGGGAATTAGATGTTACCTCTGGTCTCACATCACCACCAGGGCAATGCTACCCAAATGTCTTCAGATTAAAACAAAGCAAGGTGTATAAGGAAGTTAAAAATTATTCATCACTATTTTTTTAAAAATCCTCCTGCCCTTCTCCTAGTTCCAAACCAAACAATCAACAAATATTCATTGATTTTGATTTAGGTACACAGCGCTAGGCCTGCCCCTACCTTTTAATGGGGCTGCATTAAGTATAAAAATGGAAATCCACACATCATATGTCTAAAGACTTCAAAGTCATAAATCAAGTTAACAAAATATAAGAAAACATATGTTCTACACTCCTACCTTGACAAATAGACTTTTATGAAAACAAATAGAAAAATGACAACAAAATGAAAAGCTACCTATCAAGCTATGCTTTTTACATGGCTGAATTTTAAGCGTCAGAAATTAAATATCTCGTTCATGCCTGTGTGTTGCCTTGCAGGGCGTCTGAGGAAGCAGTTGCTCCACCTTAGAACCAGTAGGATTTCTTCATTTGAGTTGATGGAACCAGTGTTGTAGAATCTTCAAATTTAACACAGGATAGAAATGCAAATATATTTTCAACTTTCCATTTGTTTTAGATATTGGTGACATTTTTGGAAAACACTGTGTGAGCCAGCACTTTGTAGATGTAACCAACATCTGTACAGGTTTGATTGAGCCGAAAGGAAACTTGTGTTCAATGTCTGCTATTCCAACTGACTAGCTTCAATTACCTCCATTTCTTTATTTTATTTCATTTTTTTTATTAAAGCATTATATTTATATATATTCAAGTGTTCAAGGTGTTATATATGCACAATGGATTTCACTCCTTCATGAAGAAGAATGAAATAATGGCATTTGCAAGGAAATGGATGGAAATAAAGAAAATCATGCTAAGCGAAATAAACCTCCATTTCTTTTTAAGGTACAAAGTAAGAACAAAACTGGAAATACTCCTTGTCTAGAAAGTTTCTGTGACCTGTTGTATAATCTGTAACTCCTGTGTCTCGGCAACTCTAGAAATTTAATGTGAATCTCTTACATAACTTCAAATCTCCTAGCAGCCACATTGAAAATGTAAAAAGAAACCAGCGAAGTTAACATTAGTTATATATTTTATGTAGTGCAATACAGCAAAATATCATTTCAACACATAATCAATATAAAAATGTTTAAATGAGAAACTTTACCCTGTTTTTAATAAAAAATGCTGTTTTGGAAATCCAGTGTATTTTACATTTACAGCTCATCTCAGTTTGGACTATTCATTTTTCTAGTGATTGCTATAGGGCCACATGTGGCTGGTGGCTTTCTTCCAGGCTAGCCAGTGAAGATTGACAGGTGCTGCTTTGATGTGCCAGCTCCCTCATGGACATAATCTAATGCAGCATCTCACAGAGTGTGGTCAGTGGACTACCTGCCTCTGAACCACTTAGGAAGCTTCTTAATGCAGGTTCCTGGGCCTCACCTCAGAGTTGTGTTCTAGGTGAAGTCTGAGCATTGCTTGGTGGCAGCCCTTGATGACTCTGAAGCAGGGTAGAATTTGAAATGCAGTGCCTTAAAGCCAAGGAACAGATATTTTTGTTTTGTTTTTAATAATGTCTTTGTGGCCTGGATAATTTTATCAACTCAATAAACCAGGAGTTGATCGTTGCCATGGTGTTAAAAACACGGCTGCTGCCAGGCAGTAATTATTAAAAACTCTGTTCCACCTGTGCAATATGAAGCAAATCACGGTAACTCTCCCTCCTGGCGTAATTTCTCCATTGGAAACGAGAGCAGTGGCACTAATCTATGTCACTGTGCTCCTCCTGGGGATAAGCCCTTCATAAACAGAAGTTGAGAGTTTTGCCTTTCTCTCTTGGCTCTTCGACTCCTTGCTGTGGTTTCTCAGCTCCAAATCCAGACCATTGTTTCATTTGGATTGAATATAGACAGGATGGCATTTTAGTTGTGCCTAGATTCTGGGTATATTTCTCCAATTGGATGTTTTTGGCTTTGCACAATGTGCCAGAAGGAAGGAAGTCAGAGGCCTGTGAGCTCATGTGTGCCACAAACTGCTGAGGCTCCGTTCCCAAATTCACTTTGCCCTTAATTCCCTGTGCACATTCCTGCCAGCCGCATGAGGCTCAGTTTTCAAACCCTCTGATATAGTTCTTTCTTCCAGGGTCAGGGGTTCCAGAGGCTTCTCTATTTCACAGTATTCAGGAGCTTTGCAAACTCTGGTTGAGTTGGGAACCTCACAATTTTAAAATATTATAGGACAGTGTCTTCAGCAATTAAAAAAAGCAATACCTCCTGTCACTAACTCCCCAGGGAGAAGTCCGGGGGGCGGGGTTTAAATATTTGACATATTGAGGGAAAAGAGCCCCCTCTAAGCCTGGGCTGATGCTGGAAGGCAGCAGAAGCAGGGGCAAGCAGCCAGGGACATTGGCCTGCTCCCTTCTTCTTTCCTCCTCCTTCTCCTCCTCCTTCTCCTTTGGCTACTCCTACTTCCTGTTATTATGTATCTTCATGTCAGTTTCCCCACAGCCCCCCACCCCCTGCCCCAATAAGGTCATAGGAACTCTAAGCTCCTGAAAGACAATTCTATGATACTAATTACACGTCTGGAAAATGACGGCCTCGCCTGCAGGTGGTACCACTCACAGCTCCACTATTACTATTATTATTGTTATTGTTACATTACCACATGGCATGGAGCCTTTAGCTTTCCAGGACTGAATTATCTTCCTTTGGTTTTGATGCCACTCTAGCTTTGTGTGCCTTCATTTGCTTTTCTATAGAGCATTTATCTTATTCCTTTGTGCATCCTTTTTCCTTTATCCAGAGTTAAATGTCACAAGAAAGAATTCTTAGATATATTAAGAAAGATGCTAAGGAAATAAAATGTTGCTTTCAAGCCAAGCAATACTGAATGGCAGAAACATTAATGAAAGGTGTGACATTTTAATAAGCTTCACACAAATATTTGAAGGCCTGTTATGTGCCAAACACTCTTCCAGGCTAAGATACACAAGTGTACAGGACCAAAAAAAAAAAAAAATATCTCTGTCCTTCTAGCACAGGAGGCAGACAATCAATGAATTATAAGCAAAAGGTGCATCTGTGGTGAGGGATGCAAAAGGACAATAAAGCAAAGGAGGATAAAGAGAGGGCTGGTGGAAGGTTGCAACGTTAATTAAGATGGCTCGGTAGATCTCGCTAAGAGAGTGACCTCTGAGCAAGGACCCCAAGAGAGCAAAACAAACTGTCAGATCAGGCCTGCCAAAGATGAGGGAAAGCAGGTGCTACAGCCCTGATTCAGGAGTTGCTGATACACTTTCCAAAACTTCATCAACTTGAATTCATGGTGGATTATCCCAGAAGTGAGGGAAGTAGAATTGGGAAGAGAACATTGGGGAAATGCTTTTTAACACTTAAATGACTCTACCTTTGCTAAGTAAAAAATGAGAGATGGACTGAGTCTTAATATTTCATTGATATTAGGATGAGGCCCCCAAATATAAACCTTGTAGAGAAGGGAAAGGAAAGAAAGGAAGCAAGCAGTTATCTAGTGGCAATTCTGCCATAGGTGTTTAAAAGGTTGCTCCAAGGCCCCTCAGCCTCAGCAGCTTGCGAATACAAATCAGATCCCATTAACCCGAGTGATCTGGGCTCTCTGGTTTTCTGACCTCTCCAGCACACTTAGAATTTCCAACTCACTTCCAAGGTCTCCTTGTCCTGCCAGGCATGGTGGGGGAAGGGCATGGAAGGTGGAAGCTGTCACCTACGCACTCAGGGCATCAACCTGTCGAGGTTTCCGGGGGCAGCTCCAGACTGCCTATGGCTGCTGCCTGTCTACCTATCTGGCTGCTGCTCCCTCCTATTGCTATGGCCTCTGCCTTTCCAGTCATTGGTCACCACTGCTGCTTCTGTTCACTGCTGGGGACTTGGGGGTGATGGGTGGCTCTCTCATTCTCCATCCCTGAGAGTCCCCAACACCTGCAATCTAGCATGAAGGACAATGGACCATATCACCCTTCTCTCCACACTAGCCTGGTTAGAGGGTCCTCAGCAGGATGGCTGGGCCCACATCTCTGGTTGGTGAACCTTGTCTCCTTTTTCAGCTATACCCTTTTCCACTAAGGATAATCATTTTGCTCTAGAGTGACAGAATCAGAGTGATTTCAGGAAACATCCATGAAGTTGCTGTTTTTAAAATCAGCACATCTCTCTGACCCTCAGGTCTAAGTTTTTCCCCCTTTAAATAAATTATATTGCAGAGACTCCTAGGGCCCCCCATGCAACACCCAATCCCCAGCTAGAACTGTGATTTCTTTTAGTATCAGATCCCAAGCACCTCCCTCCAGTCTGTCAGATTTGGACCTTTGCTGTGAAAACCATTGCCCCAAGGAGGCTTGTAACAGGTAAGGTAGGAGAGGTATCATCGTGCATTAATTTTAAGATTTCTTTTAATTAAGATGAAGTTGTTTTTTTTCGTTTCAGTATCTTTAATATTGGGGTGTACCTTACAATTGATGAAAAGCAGAGTTTAACTGGGAGCAGGTTCTTTTTATATTATTCTTAGTAATAAGCCAAGAATAATAAACATAAAGTCACATCACATCTTACAAGTCTTAGAAGTGATAAGAGAAGCAGATCCCTCAGCGAGCAGGTAAGGTTGAGGGGTTTTCTAATTTTTATGACAACTTTAAGGATTAGGTACTATTTATTATTCCCATTCTACATGTAAGAAAATTGATACAGACAAGTACAGTCACAGGCCCAAGGTCCCAGTGCAGACAAGATAGAGGCAGGAATTGGATCTATGATTTTCTGTCCTCAAAGCCTAGCATTTTCCTTTGTCTCCATTCTGAACTTTCCACATAAAAATGATGCAAAGAGCCAGAGACCCACCTCAAAGCTGGACAGAGTGCTGTGATCCTGCACCCTGGGAATGCCCCTTGAATTAGGCAGGAATTAGCATCTTAGTAATCTCAACTATTACCAAAATCCCTAAGATGTGTTTTATTTAACCCAATTTGTTGATTTTTGCTTTTGTTGCCTGTAGCTTTGGTACCTGGACCAAAAAATCATCACCTAGATCAGTATCAAGAAGCTTTTCCCTTGTGTTTTCTTCTAGTAGCTGTACAGTTTCAGGTCTTACCTTTAAGTCTTTAATTCATTACAAGTTGATTTTTTTTCAAGTTGATTTTTATGTAAGATACGAAATAAAGGTCCAATCGCCTTCTTCATATGGATATCTGATTTTCTCTGCACCATTTATTAAAGAAATTATCCTTTCCCTATCGTGTGTTTTTGGTGTATTTTTATACCAGTATTATGCCGTTTTGATTACAGTGGCTTTGGAGGGTATTTTGAAATCAGGTAGTGTGATACCTCCAGCTTCACTGTTTTCCCCAAGATTGGTTTGGCTATTTGGTGCCTCTTGTGTTTCCATTTGAATGTTAGGATTGTTTTTCTATTTCTGTGAAAAATGCTCTTAGAATTTTCATGGGGATTGCATTGAATCCACAGATTGCTTTGGAGGTATGGACATTTCAACAATATCAGTTCCTCTACTCTATAATCACTGATAGTCTTCCATTTACTTGTGTCTGCTTCAATTTTTTTTTCATTAATGTCTTCTAGTTTCCAGTACACAGATCTTTTACCTCCCTGGTTAATTTTACCACTAAGTGTTATTTGATGCTAATGTAAATGGGATTTTTAAAAATTTATTTTTCAGATAGCTCAGTGTTAGTGTTTAGAAGTGCTACTGATGTTTGTATGTTGATGTTTATTTTTATTTTGTCCAACTAAAAAGTGTCTGCACAACTAAGAAAGCAATCAATAGAGTGAAATGACAACCTATGAAATAGGAAAAAATATTTGCAAACCACACATATGATAAGGGGTTAATATCTAAAATATATTAGAAACTCAAGCAACTCAATGGTAAGAAAACAATCTGGTTAAAAATGTGCAAAGGACCTGAATAGACACTTCTGAAAAGAAGACATACAAATGGCCAACAGGTATATGAAAAAATGCTCAATGTTACTAATTATCAGGGACATGCAAATTGAAACTACAAGGAAATATCACCTCACACCAGCGAGAATGACTGTTATCAAAAAGACTAAAGATAAGTGTTGGCAAGGATGTGGAGAAAAGGGAAACTTTGTGTGCTATTGAGGGGGGTAGTTGTGAATTGGTACAGTCACTGTGGAAAATAGTAGAGAGATTCATCAAAAAACTGATCCAGCAATTCCATTTCTGGGTGTTTACCTAAAGGAAAGAAAATCAGTATGTCAAAGAGATATCTGCATTTCAAGCTCATTGCAGCATTATCCACAACACTAGTGAAGAATTGGAATCAGCCTATGTCTCTACTGACAGAGGAATGGATAAAGGAAATGTGATACACACAAAGAAAACCTCAAAAAGAAAGAAAACTGTCATCTGCAACAACATAGATGAACATATAGGGCACTATGTGCTCAGAGAAATAAGCCAGGCACAGAAATGATCTCACTTACATGTGGAATTTGAAACAGTTGAGTTTATAACAGCAGAGAATAGAATCGTGGTTGTCAGGGGTTGGAAGTAGGAGGAAACTGAGAGGGGTTGGTCAAAGATAAAATGTTTGCATGAGACAGGAAGAGTAAGTTCTGGAAATCTATTGTGCAGCAGGTGATTATAATAAATAAATAATACTTGAAAACTGCTAAGAGAATAGATCTTAAATGTTCTCACCATAAAAGAAAAAAGGTAACTATATGAGGTGATGCATATGTTAATTAGCTTTAGTTCAATAATTATATCACAATATATACATATATCAAAGCATCACATTCAACATCTTACATTGTGTACAATTTTGTCAACTATACCTTGATAAAGCTGGAAAATATTTTAAATTAAAGGCAAAATAAAAATGAAATCCCCAAGATATGCAACATGTTGATCATGTTTTTAGCTCCAAAATGTGGTGAAATTCTGAGTTCCTAAAACCACCCTTCGGGGACCATGGTAATTTCTTTATCAGTTCCATATGTGTCGCTAATGTTGTCTCAGAGGTTGGGAATCAACATTCCTCTGTCTCCCATTTCCCTTGCTTCTTAAAGTTTAGAGTCAACCGGAGATGAGAGCTAGCATCCTGGTCTGTAGGTTCCACTGGGCCCTTAGAGACCACCTCCTCTCTGACTGCACTCAGTGCTTTTACCTTGTTAAGTAGCTTGAATGATTTTGTAGGGCTCCAGTGCCCTGAGAGTTCTGAGAGGTACCAGATATTTGTAAATCCACTATTGCTTTCTGGGTGCTCCCTGATTACTCACTTGCTGATTCCAATCAACAGATGGAAGGAATTTGGAACACCTCAGAGAGTGACTTTTTCTTTCCTTTTATATCAACTCACACTTTGGCTCAGTGTTCTGCAGCTTGCTATTCACAAACATATTAGGTAGAGTGGAAGCCTCCGAGGCTCCGAAACATATTAAACCCTCCCTATCTCTAAGCTGTCTTCTTTTTCTTTTCTTTTTCTTTCTTTTCTTTCTCCCCCACTGCCAAGAAAATATTCACTTTCTTCCTCCTGACTGATTTTTCCTCCAATATTTGGGATGAGGTGGGGCAGGTCTGAGGTCTGAGAAAATCCAAATGCAAGGTAAAACCAAATCTGTCTAAGTCAAGCAGCATAACAGGGAAACAAAATAATAAATGTCACGGAAAGGATGTTGGGCTGGGAGTTAGAGACCAGGGTTCTCACCAGCTCCAGTCACTCTGCTAATTTGATGGGACTCTGGCTCTGGTGCTTTAGAATAATATCCCCCTACCCTGGCCCCAGTGGAAAGGCACATGTACAAAACAACAAAACCAACAGCATAGATCCTAGGAAATGGGACTGCAATAGGTCACAGTCACTAAGTACCTACTAAATGTGTGGTAGCAAAAGCCTTGTACAAGGAGGCTGGGGACTTGCTAATGTTCAGCAAGTTACTTCATCTTTAAAATGGAGACAATTCTAATCCTCCTACCAGGACACAGGGGTTAGCCAGACAGCATCTTAAATATTTTGTAAGAAGTGTGAGTGTGTGATACGCGTGTGTACATCTCTCACTGTGTTTGGTGCTGAAAAGGATGAAACTCATTTAGGTTTGCAATCAAGGTGGCACCAGAATGATATAATGGAAAGAAATGCCTGTGTTTGAACTCTGCCTTCAATTTTCAGTGGAACCTCATGTAGGTTCTTTAACCTCTGACTCAATGTCCTCATCTGTACCATGAAATCAATTGCATCTAAAGCAAAGGTTGTTAAAAGGATTAAAGGAAATTGCATGTAAAACCCTTAGCAAGGAGCCTTAGACAGAGTGGGCACTCAGGAGAAAAAAAAAAAAAAAAAAAGTTCCTTTTCCCTGGGGAGGAAAACGTGCACATATGAAGCAATTAGTGAACAAGACAATAGATACAAAATGTTAAATTGCTGGTAAAGTCCCTAAGTGCTCAAGGAAGGAGCTGGAGAAGGCAAGATCAAAGTGGGCAGGAATCTACAGGGAGGGGCTCGAGAAGAGTGCGGGCCGCCCTTAGAGGAAGGGTCAGAGGGGGACCTCCTGGGAGGGCACCAGCTCAGTCCGCTCACCTCTGGTTTGAAACTGACACCGTAAACCCTTTGAGGACAGAATTGCTTTTGCTCCATTTGGACTTCATGATCTCTAAAAGCAGTGGGGAATGCTAGCCACACCACTGGAATAGAGACATAAAGTTTTAAAAACTGACAACATGGCTATAATGGAATTTAAAGCAGAAAGTGAAATTTGTGTCCGTCTCTGTTTGCTGGGCCCCTGTGTTACATTTTCCTCTTCTCTGATCTGTGGCTTCAGGAGGTGCAGAGGCAGGATGAAACAAAGTTCTTCGCTGCTGATATCAGCAGAAGTGATGGGAAGGGGGTGGGGTGAGGGAGAAATCATCTTTTGGTTTAAATTGTTGTAAATCAGACCCGAAAACTAGGCTACATATTATGCTTTTGTTACTCTGAGAGTTAAATTACAAGGAAATGAACTGTGCATAATAATTCCCCACGTCACCGACTTCCCTGCTTCTCCAGCTAAACGTGCTCTCCTCTGAAGCAGGTTGAGCACCAAGAGCCATCGCCGGGCCAAAGGCGCCATCTAGTGACCACTTTCTGCACGGCGGCTGCGGGGGCGGGCAAGACTCTGTAGGCCACCTGAACAAAGAGCCTTGTCCCTTACCTGTCTTTGAAACACCCAGCCACAAAGGTTAATGGCAGTGGCTTCCAAGAGGACTGCGTGTTTCCAGTTGGCTTTTCCACATTACTAATGAAGGACTGTACGTTCCCATCTCATTATCAGAAATCTCATGCCTGGGTCAGGAGCTCTTCAGTCCAAGCAGGGAAATAATAGTGAAGAACTAGAATTCCCATTTAAAGAGCAAATTTAGAGAATGTCATCAACTGCTTGGTAAAAGCTGATGAGCACACTCCTGCCAGCCTGCCCCCCGAAACACACACCCATCCACTCGCCCCCCTGACCCTGCCCTTCCTGAGCTCCGTTTCCTGAGAGAATGTCCTGGCATTATTACAGAAGGCTGTCTAACCCAATTCCTGCAGAACAGAGTGAAAGGTTCAGATTGCAAAGCCTTTGACTGGAATGTATTATTTTTTCCTTAGACCAAAGCAATTTTTTTTTTCTAAATCAGAGTTTCAACTAGAGAACTCATAAAGAGGCTTCCAACTGACTGGGTTTAAACAACAACTGAAAAAAGGTCTAGTTGAAACAGAGTTTCTCCCCAGGCTTTCTTCCCTCTCCAGGTGACTTATGGAGGCAGGACAGAACGGGTTCACCCTCTGTTGCCTGCCCTTTGATTATGGCTAATGACACTGAGAGTGTCGGGTACCTTGAACGCTCCCGGGCTCGGGCTGCCTCCTCCTGATTTTTAAGTGTACAGCATGGGGAGGTCACGATACTGTGTGGCTTCAAATTGCTCTGACCAAAGCCTTTTTTCCCTTTCCTGCCCCCCACTAGGTTGGAACCCAGAACAAGTGGTTTCCTCATGATTCTGTCACATCCTAAAACTTAATGTCTTGCTGGAAGCACGTGCACACATCATGGGTGAGAATGGAAATATTTGATTTCTGGGCCTGCATAGGATTTCAGGCCCTGGGTTCTTGATTTGGCTGGCGCAAGTACATATAAGCACCCCGCGCGGCAACGGGGTGGCACACATGGGTGTGGATGCAGACACCAGCAAGCAGATGCAGGCGCAGTATTTAAGCATTACATATGGGCTTAGCCACTGACAGGCTCACAGCAGAATTTATGGAAAGACTCATTCAGTGTAACAGCAATAGGCTCCATTTTAATGAATCCCCTTGGTAGTATAATCATTACTCAGACGGGAACAACTGCTACACGGGGCTGTGCACCCTCTCACTGACCTTTGTACCTTCCCACTGAAACTGAATCCTTCCCATCTTTTTTTTCCCTCCCATTGCACAAAAATTTCATTTTTAAAATGAATCAATATGTGCATGGAGAGTGCCATGGGGGTGGGAGAAAGAGTGAAACAACACTGTGAGCCCCAAGTCTAGGGAGGATGGGAAGTGGAATCACTCGGAGGCACTGTTCCCCTTCATAAATACCATGAAATAGAATTTCATGTTACAAATTAATGTGTGTGTGTGTGCGTGTGTGTGTGATTTTTTCAAAGCTAGTGCTTTGTTTCTGAGACAGTGCGCAGGCACCACATGCCGCGGTTGCTATGGTAATTACTAGCCTCTGTTGAATAGGGACGCAAGGGGTTACACAGAAGAGAACCAACTGGCGAAAGTGCGTGTTAGAATGAATAAGCCCACTTATTTGTAAAAGGTTGCAAGAGGTACTCGAACCAGAAAATAAAGGAGGTGGAAGGAAGAACACAAAGACCCTACAAAACTGTCGCCTCTGGCAGTTTTCATCATATTTCTGGAGTTAAACATGTCAAAAGCCCTTGAGACGTTTGCCCATGCGTTTCTATAGGTAGAAGACAGAATCATGTCTAAAGGCATTATAATAGTATGTGGCCTTATTAATAGTTCAGTAGTAATAGTGACAATAACATGAACACCTTAACACCGAGGATCATTTATTGAGTGATAGCAAGTGCCTTTCCTATTTTATCTCATTTAGTCCACACAAAAACCTTGAGTGATATTTGCGAATTCATGTTTTCATTTTACATGTTGAAGCAAGTTCTGCAGGGCACTGAGTTGAGCCTAGAAGATTTCAAGATGGAACAAAATATGGCCACTCCTCCATGGAGCTCATGGCTGGTGGAGAGACAAGAAGTAAAAAAACTCTCACAATGTAGGGGGCTAAGGAAGCTTTTGGGAGAAAAACTTTCTCATGGGCCTTTGGAGCTAGGGATGGGGGATTGAGGGTTGGTCTATGGAAGAAAGGGACATCCTGGGGCATGGGGGGAGGGGTATTCTAGGAATGTTGAGAGTTCAGCACAGGACCAGGAAGAAGGGTGTGCTAAGCAGAGAGAAATCTGGGCCAAGTGGAATTGGAGACCCCACCTGACAAGTTCCTTGAAGAGAAGAGAGTTCTTTGGGGTGGAACATGAGAGAGAGAGGGGAGGGAGAGGACAGAATGGGCAGGGCCCCATTAAGAGGGTTCAATGAGATAAGTGGAGGGGTTTGTACCTCGTCCCAGGGCAATGACTAGTCAGTAAGGAGCATCTGGTGGGTTAGTACGAACACAGTTTGGTTTGTATTCAAACAACTTCTCTTTGACCACAGTATGGAGAATGGATTGGAGAAGGGTGAGAACAGAAGCAAGGAGGTCAGAGTGAAGGCTGTGTGGTAATCCAGTGAGAGATCATGGCAGGCTGAATTCAGGAAGAGGCAGGAAGGAATGGCGGGAGGAGGGCAGATGTGGGGTCATGTTGAGGGCCTGGTCCACAGGACTTGGTGCCATGGCTGAGGGAAAGGAAGCCACAAAGTAGTCAGAAGGTAGGATTTCCTCTGTTTTGCTGGGACAGAAGGCTAAGAAAAGCCAAGTAATTTGCTCAAGGTTCCTGCTGCAAAGTCGCAGGAGCAGGATTTGAGCACTTGCCCATCTGATTCCAGAGCCTCTTCTTTCCAATATGTCATGTCACCTCCACAGCTGAAGAAGAGGCTCCCCACTCAGATCAGCCACAGGAGTCTTGCTTACAAATGGGGAAAGGAGAAGTGGTGGATTCTGCTAACTGGCAAGCATGATGTTCAAAAGCAGACTTGGAAATTCTATAGATGAACAATAAACATTAGGAACGGAAATGCAAACTGAAGCGAGGTATGAATATTGTAATTGGTTCTCTCTCTAAGCTGAGCCTCCTATGGAAATATTTTCCTTCCATCCTAATAAGGTGATGTGTTTGAAGAAGCATTTAATTAAGAAATATCATTATTGTCTATATTCTGCAAAAGCAGTTAAAGTGTTCAACAATGTTCCTTCAGTAATAAGTACCAGGATTGACCAATTAATTAATCAAGTGCTATACCTTATCCCAAGAAAATTCAAGATAAAATAAATGGCTAAATTTCTTTTGGAATTTAATAACAGATAATAGATTAACTTTCCAGGGTTTTTTTTTTCTTAAATGTCTTCCAAAAAGGCAGAGAGAGAAAAAGAAAAAATAATAAAAAAACATAAACTGAAGAGAATTATATAACCCATCATGTTTTCATTTTGCTTAAGGTGTGAATTTTTATGCTCATTCTGTTTTATTTTAGGCTCATCATGGGATATATATTTTCTTTAAAGTATTTCTAAACTCTCTATTTTTTTAAACTTGTATTTTCCATACCTTTAAATAAAGGCCCCTTCCCTTTGTTTCTAGCAATAAGTAAAAATACATATAGCAGCAATGGTTTATGTTTGCACTAGGTTGTATCTTTAACTGGAATGTCTAAAAATTCAAGGGCTGGCACACAAGAGACAGAACAGCTTGCTGGTGCTCTCTGCTCTGTTGGGATGTAGCATACCATCAGCAGCAGGGGTGGCTTCCAAACCAGGCCATATTAGCTTAAAACTCTAACACAGAACTCTACCATCCAGAGACCACCATGTGCAAGTCTTGGGCATCATATAATAATTTAATAAACAAATTCAAGTGTTAGAATAGTGGGTTTGATATTTGGACAAGGGAACCAGAACAGATCTTGCTCTCCTCCTTCCCCTACTCCTCCACTCTGACCAGACTCTCACCCTTGGCCTTGACCTATCCCTCACTCTTGGTGCTCCAAGTTTTGGGGAGAGGTGGGATATGGGGCAGAAATAAGATCCGAGTGCAGCAGAAAAGCCAAGAAATGGAGGGCGACTTACTATTTCCAAGCCACTTTCAGAGACAAACTGACGCTGATTTTGTGCTGAGCAATTTGACATTCGTGTCATCCAAAGAAAAGTCAGTACTTTATACTTTAATCTGAGAAATTCATAAGCTTTATGAGGCTCCTTTTAATCATCATACAACCCAACTGTGAGACTAGGAGGTGGTAAATGACATTATTCTCCTTTGATAGAAGCACAAACTGGGGCTTGGATCCTTTGAGAACTGCCCAAGGACACATGGCAGGGAGTGAGTCATTTGACAAAGCAACTCACAGCAGCAACTCTGAATTTAGCATTTATCTATCAGGCTAGATTGCTTCAGTTTGGTTTAGGAGGTAATGTTTTTGGTAGTTTGTGATTATTCTTTTGTATCCTGTTAGAACTGCATAAAACTTAGCATCCTAATTACATTCAGATAACATTGGCGACATTTTCCCAGGAAAGTAGCATCCCGGGTCTCCCCTGCCTCTGACTATCATGATGAGCAATAACTGATCTCAGCCTTTTCAGTTACTGGTTTAGGGATGGTCATGTGACTCAATCCTAGCAAAGGTGATAAGGGGGTGAGTTGGAGAAAAGACTTTCTGTGTCTCATCCCTCTTTCTTCTTGCCTTAGGACATTATTACATGAAGACCTGATACTTAGAATTCAGGTTCCAAGAGAAATAAAAAGGAGCCAAATGCATCCTAACTAGCAGTGAGGATGGTCATGCATGATCATTCTGAATTGCCTGGGTGAGAGCTTAAGTTTCAATTTAGTGTATACAGTGCACCCCCACGTTGCTTTGTAAGGGAACAAACACTTCTGATGTTTAGCAAGAACTCACTGCCCAAGGCACATAGAAGCAAATTGTACTATGGCACCAGGTTTTCAAAAAAGGAAAAAAGCTTTATTTTACTGTCAAACAGCGAGGAAGCTAGGAGTTGAAAAGAGTTCAGACTGCCTCCTAGATTGGTTGGTTGCAGGGAAGTGTATGGGAAAGGAGAGGGGAGAAGCTGCTTATTGATTGGATGGTGAGAATGGGGAGTTTTAGGGTTCTGGCAGGTAAAAAGTGCCATCATGCCTTTTCAGAAGTGACATCTTTCTTTGGAGGGGTAAGTTGCGTGCTGGGGATTTTGAGTTGTGACATCAAAAGGTCACTGACCTGTTGGTTTCAAACCATCCTTGGACAGATTCTGAAGTTTTGTCCTATGGGATGATCTAAGAAATTTGTTATTTAAGGCCCATACATCTGGGTATGTCCAGGCCTTTGCCAATTTTACATCTTCAGGTTATTAGGAATCAAAACTTTGGTTGGGTTTTGTTTAGTTTGAAGTCCTTCAAAGGGTCATGGCATAGCCAGGAGCTGACATCAGGACATTCTTGGCACATGGGTCCTCCAGCATTAGCCCTTTGCATTCTTCACAATTTCTAGCTAATTATATCAGTTTGATTTTCATCTAGGCCAAGATGGATTCTTTGTCTATACCCACATCTGGCTTCCGATTAGCAAGACAGTGAGTTAGTGCTGAACCACCAGCCCAACCCGCTTTGCTGTCATTGCTTTCAAATTGTATTTGACCTGGTCAAGTCACCCTGTGTGAAACAACAGCAGCCTGCATGGGCTGTAATCGTAATTGCAGTTTTTATCATTGAGCAGTGATACATTGGGGACAAATAATGGTTTCTTATAAAACAGACAATATATCCAAGTACATTCATTTTAGATCTTTAAAAAGAAAGGTTGATAAATTGTTAGAGCAAAAGAAAGTGCCTATATTATGACTATTTAGGGTTAGGGTCTGTAATTGAAAGGGTCTCCATTTTTTTTTTTTTTTTGAACCAGGGATTGAACTCAGAGGCACTCAGCCACGGAGCCACATCCCCAGCCCTATTTTGTATTTTACTTAGAGACAGGGTCTCACTGAGTTGCTCAGTGCCTTGCCCTTGCTGAGGCTGGCTTTGAACTCGCGATCCTCCTGCCTCAGCCTCCTGAGCCGCTAGGATTACAGGTGTGTGCCACCGCACCCAGCCAAAAGGATCTCCATTTTGTGAGGCAAAGGAGAACTCCTTTTTGATAAATAGTGTTTACGAAAGGCAAATTCAAATCTAAGGCATGAACCATTGCTGGTTGGTGAAGGCTTGGTATCTATTTAGTGTAAGACTTGTATATGTATTGAAACATTGTAATACAAGTGTAGCTTTGCACATTCTTGAATAAAATTTCTATATATTAAATGCCATTTTCAACATGTATTGAGTGATTCAGATTTAAAAGAGTCTCTTATGAAACCAGATAATCCATATGTATGAAAATACTGATTTTTGTTGTTGTTGTTTGGGATTCTATGCATATTTTCTTCATCCTGGGAGGAAGAGAGATGATGTCTACATTGCTGAGCTAATGCTCATGTATGGTCCTCACTTAGATTAAGGGCACTGGGAGCTATTATTTCCCTTTGATGGCATTATTAGAAGGCATGGCCAGAGGACATCATCTTGGCTTGCACACAATCATTTATGGTGAAAGGTGAGTAGAGGGTGAATAGGAATTTACACGGGAGGGGACATTTCTAAGTGAGTGCGTGCAACAAGCTGCTGGAAAATATTATCCAGGAAGGAAGGGCCTTGGGGCCTGGGAATTGGTGAGATGAATCCACATCTTGAGCACAGATTCCTGCTGCCGTCATAGCTGCTGTGTGTGTCAACTCCAACCCAGGCCCAGAGTGCTGGCCTAGCAGAATCCTGTCCCCTATCCCCTGGAACACAAATGCCTCCAGAGAAGGTCTCCTTCTAGAAGTTGCATGCAGCTCCCAGCACACTAGCAGGACTTTGCAAATGTCAAAGAACAACAAACAAAATTTCCTGAAGCGAACCATTTTCTCCAAACTGAGTGTGAATGTGTTTGTGTGGGAAACCTTAACAAGTTTGTAAGAACTTTGGAACTAGAAAAAAAAAAGCCTCAAATTGGTTTCTAGACACAAAGAACTCTTTAGAAAGTGGTTAATCTTTAAAGCAATTCCTAAGAAAGACAAAGATCTTGTATATTCAATGAGACCCTTGGCATAAAAATTGCTTGTGTTTTCACTGCCCAAAGAGTGTAAAGAAGCAAACAAACCAATTTACATTTCCCTTAGCAGCAGCTTGTTTGTTGTTATTTTCTTTAAGAGTATCAGGGTTGGTGGCTGCAAATGGAATTTAAATATGTAGAGTAAAGAGGCAGTCAGACTAAAAGTAAATGAGATTTTGAATAACCTCTGTAATATTTATAATCCTGTGCACTCTGAATTCCCAACATTTCTTATTCATCCAAACAAACTCAAATAGGTTTTTGACCCATGAGCCTTCTTTCCACTAGATACCACCATCACACACACATACACACAACACACACACACGGAGCCTCAATACAAAATTGATCTGACCTAGGACATTTTGATGTTCAAGAGGATATATTTGGGAATCAGGAGAATCCCTCATGGTAGAAGCTTTAGGTGGCTTTACAACTAAACATGTCAAGCTTAGGCCTGTACCCACAGCCATTCTGGAGTCCAACACATGGGTCTGTTCAGAAGTAAGCATGAGAAGGGAAAGGATTAGTCAGTAATCACACTGAAGCAAAGCCAGGGAAGAACAGCTCTGGGGAGCAAGATAGAATCTGCATGGACAGGAACACAGGTTCCCTAGTCAACCACCCCATTCCCCCGACAAAGTGGAGCTGGAAAGTATCAGGGGCCTCCAGAGCATACACAATTAACTCCTGGAAAGAAATCAGCACACCTGCTTCCTTGCAGTACGCATGCTCTTCCAGAACAGTGTCTGGGTCCAGTCCTCTCCTGCCTCAGTAAGTGGGGTTGTAAATGCCCATACTGGAGCTTCATCTTTGCACTTTTCATTTGGCAAAGAGCTGGTACCTGCATGATCTCATATGACTTTCCCAATAGCTCTGGGAAGAATGCAAGGTAAGGTTATAATCACTGAACAATAGGTTAAAATCAAAAGGCAGGAAAGTGTTAGGTGATATTGTCTCCAATCAGGTGGCTGGAGGGTGGCAGGCCAGGAGCAAGCCAGGCCATGTGACTTCTGATCTGAAGCTTGCATTTCTCCTGCCACATTCCAAGGCACTGGCCACAGGCCACCACTGTCTTAAAGACTTAAACACATCATCTGCAGTACTCCCTCTCCACCGCACAGATGCAGAGCTATTGAAAATCTGTAAGAATTCCCTACCCACCTTTCCTTTGATGAGTTATAGGTATGTGAAGTAAACCATGTAGAAGGCTGCATTTGATGGTCCCCAATCCCTCCTCTTCTTTGTTCATCTCTTTCACATTTAGTGTTGAACTTCCCCATCCCTGGGAGGAATATGGTAATCTCTCTTCTCTCAAACTAATCATTAAAATTCTTGAAGGAAAATCTGTTTTATCAATTAGCAACCATTGCATTGTGAGGGAAGCACCATTGCTGGATAAGGGGAACAGAGGAGTGAAAAATAAGTTTCCTAGACCAAAGAAGGTGATGGATGCAACAAAGGTGAACCCAGACGTGGTAAGTGCAAAGGTGGAGGTAGGAGAAGTGCATGCAAGCTCTGGGGAGCTGCAAATCCGAGTCCCTCCCTCCTCCTGCCCCACCTTCACAATCCCTCTTGGAGAAGAGAACCAGGGTTGTCCTAGCCTTGGGTCTATTTCCAGGAGGTAGGGAGTGTGAAAATCCAGAAAGAGACTATCACTACTTTCTCACAGATCTAGTCGGGATCACACAGATCCTTACCTATCCCTGTCCTCAGCCCTCTGTTCTATAAATAGCCCTGGATCATGCTTCTCAAAGATCTTGAAATGTGGAAAATAGCATAACTGGAATGAGATGGAAGGGAGAAGATTTGGAGGTGGAAGAAAATTTTGAGAAGGTCTCATCAATATGTGCATGCACTCGCACAAGTGAGGTGATGAAGAGGGACAACACAGGGCACCAGTCATGAGATTCATCAAGGTGGTGTGCGTGCCACCAAGGGAGATGGAAAGATGAGGGTAAGCCTGCACTGAACATGATGAAACTTGCCTGGGCTTTCCTGGTGCACAGCCAAGATCCAGGTGGGTTTCCAGGGAGGGACTTTAAGAAAGGACAATTGCAAGGGTAGGCAGGGTGAAGAAGGAAGCAAAACCGGTGAGGCCCCAGAAGGCTGGCAGCTGCAGAGTCATTACTGCACAGGGAGGAAAGGTCTGTAGAAGGAAATGGGTGAGTAAGGCCCACTGAAAGCTGGAGCCTCTGAGGAGGGGCACCTGGAAGGCACTGCACTCACTGAGAGATCCAGCTACTAGGACGGAGATGAAGGTGGAACTAATCAAGGAAGAATCCCTTTCTTTTCCTGCCCATTTACCTTCTACTAGTGCTTCCCACATACCAGACCCAACCAGACATCAGTCTGCAAGGGAGCCCTGATAATGGGACCCAGAAGGACCAGCTTCAGACTCAGGGTAGGACCAAAATGGGCAAGTCTGGAGGCCAAACCAAAAAACCCAGTACCCTTGATGAGAAATACTAATGAATGGGCCAAGGGGAAGAAGAAAGCTACAAAGATATGATTTGACTTTGTGAACCCCTTGCTATTTATGCTCTACTGACATAGCACAATAATGATTATAAATGTTATTAAATATTAGAATGTCACCTTGTTCTGTTGAATTCACTAAATTATTTCAATGTGACCAAAATCTGTAATTATTATAGCAAATGTACCTCTTATACACATATATAGCATATCTATAGAATATATAATAGTTGTTATTTTGTAAACAGGAAATGTGTTGTTTAACAAGTTGTACAAATAAGAAGGATTGGTGAGGGATTTTAGTCCTGTTAGATAAGTTATATAATCCAGAAGTTTCTAACAGGCTCCCACCTCACCATTGGGGGAACAGCAGTCTCTAAGTACAACACAGGAGTACCAGTGATTTGCTTTTACCGTCTCTTGTGTAAGTCCCCTTTGGAATTGCCTTCATCTCCTGGAGATCTTAACAGCACATCCAAGGGCATCATGATATCTTGGAGATTCAAGCATGGTTTCCTGGATGGATGGACATTCAAGTCTGTGAATGAAGATCAGAAAGAGATGGGGGTAGAACGTCTCCTCAGCATGACTCCCTCCTGACTCCCTGCATGCCCCTTCAGCCTTCATAACACTGTAGAACAAATAGCTCAGGCCTATGTAGACTTTCTAATGAACATAGAAAGGGCAATTTTAGAAAGGAATGATAATACAGGAATGCCAAAGGATAAAATTTTAGTTAACCTGGACTTGCCCTGGATCTCATCAAGGCAGTCACATTTTAAAATCTCCGGACCACCTAGTCCTACCCCTAAACAGTATCCCAAACCTAATACCACAGGTCCTGTGCTGAACTGTTCCCTAGGGTTATCCGTGAGGAATTGCTGCTATTGCTATCCACTTTCGTGGCTTTAGGGGTCCCCTAGACTCCTGAGCTCGGGATCAGGTTCTATGTGTATCCTTGATTGCTTTTCAATATTCCCACAAGCCTGATGGCCACTTAACTGGTTTACCCATTACATAAACCTACTTCCTTTCATAGTTTAGAACTTAAATATCTCCCAATGGCCCATGTGTTAAAGGCTTGGTCCCCAGGGTGGTGCTACTAGGAGATGAGGCCTGGTGGGAACCTCATCTGTCACTGGAGACATGCCCTCCACGAGGATCATGGGCCCTACCCCACCAAACTCCTTTGCTTCCTGGCTATGAAGTGAATGCTTTTGCTCTACCATGTGCTCCTGTCATGATGTGCCAACTCACCACAGGTCCCAAAGCAACAGGGCCAATGATCATAGACTGGAACCTCCAAAATCGTGAGCCAAAATAAACCTCTTCTCTTTAAAAGTTGATTATCTCAGATATTTGTTTTAGTAACACCTCCCAAAGACAAACCTTGATTTTTCCTGAGGATAAAGTCTAGATCCATATGGAGGAGAAAAGAACAACATTTACCCAATTAATTAGCAAGGCACCTGGCTTGACCTTTGAATCAATGGACATCAATTATCATGATGAGCAGCTTTTATTTGTGTTTCCCTGTTCTGTGAAAGATTCCTGGCCACACCTGAAGAAAACACCAGTTTCTGATGGTTGTTCTTGGTATTTCAAAAAGAGCTTCTGGTTACATTTAAATCCAGCAGTCCCCTCCCTATGAGGAGAGGATAGTCATCTTCTAGGTGGAGCAGATGAACTGTTAGCCTGAGATGCAGGCTTGGATTCAGGGGCTGATTCCATAATTAACAGGCCTAGTGCCAAATGAAAATGAGAATCCCCCTTTCCAAAAATTATTAAGGGTTTCAGAAGGTCAATAGCAGAATACTAAACCAAGGGTGGGACCTTTCTGAGCATGGAGTCCTGTGTTCGGATTGCATACTCATGAAACCAGCCCTTCTTGGAGTCTCCAGGTAATGTGTATCCCAGTGCCAGCAAAGAGCATCACTCTACCAACAGATTCTTTGCAAGGGACTGGCCTGAACTGACGAGGATGCTGGAAATCCAGTGGGGCTAGTAACACTGAGCAGTGCTTACCCAGTCATGGGGCTAGAACATGTTGCCTTAAAAGACATCAGGGAAACTGTAGGACTGCCCAGACTAATAGCTTCTGAGAACCTTCCCTGGCTTTCAAAATTCCAATCTTGCCACAACCCAATTATGTAAGATGCACAGATGCTGTATACTCTCAGGCACCCATCTACTCTCACTGTTTCTTACCCAGGAGAAATGCCTCCTGCCCTATGTGCTTATGGGACAGTAGCCTCATGACTTGGGCAGGAGGCTCTGGTTCTTCTTGAACAGTTTCTTGGCCAGGCTGCCAAACACAAGGCCCGCGCATGCTTCACTCTCTAACCCTTTGGTTTTCTAGTTCTACCAGGTTCTTCCTGGCTGCATATGCTGAGCACATAAAAGGTGCTCAATAATGCTTATGAAGGGACTGAGTGGCCTTTACCTGATGGATTAAGCAGACTGTTGGTGCAGATGGACACTGGGATCCTTTGTTGGGCTCTGCTTCAGTGTCATGGTGCATTCGAGTGGTCTGTGGCCTCGAAGGAGTTTCACATTTTAATTACTTGGATTAAACATTGGCAAAGGCAATGGGGCAATGATTTAGCTTTTGCTTTCATGTTGTAAATGGAATGCTTGGGTTATTGTATCTATAACTCTATATACTGTGAGCTTTATGTACCAGAATCGTGGCTCCTTTTGCTTCTGGAAATGAAAAGTATGAACGAAGTAAATTTCTTTTTAATGACAGCTCTTTTTTCAAAAGCCAAATACTGCTATCAGAAAGCTATTTTCAAAACCTAATTTTGGCTGCACTCCTCTTCCCATTATAAATAAGACTCTCTGTCTTCTAAACTTGACTTTCAGTCTGTGAAACATGGTAATTCTGCTACAAAGTTTTTTCTTGACCTGAAATCCTATTTTTTCTACTTCGCAGCATCCTCTCAAGTAAGTTGCTGGTTCCTTATTAGTCTAAGAATTCTCCTTGAGGAAGCTGTGCAAGCCCTACCTCTAGGGACTCCAGTGGAAATTGATTTAATTGTCACAGCCTTTTACACTAAATACCTGAAAACTTTGGAGAATAAAGGAGAAAACCCTTTTAGGTCATTTTCAGTCAGTAGCTCTATGCTACTGAAAAGCGTAAAAAGAAAATAATTTTTTTTAATTTGATAGCCTGTCTATCCTAATGGTTTTCTTTTTAAAGGTCAGAAAACATCCTGTGGGATTCTTTTTTTCACCAGAGCTTTTTATCTAGCCTGAAACTTGTTCTAGATTAATGGCCAGAAGGCAAATGTGATACATAACAGAAACACAGCTACCGGGAGCTGTGATAGGGACTCTGGTGTGGTCCAGGCCAGTCTGGTTCTTTGTGGCATGTCCAGTTGAGCTTCTTGTTGCCACCTGGAAGGAGCAGAGGCTTCTGATACAAGTCTCCACTATTTAATTTCTGAAGATCTGGAAAAATGCATTAAATTTGGTTGTCCCCTTACACCTCCTTTTAGGCTTAAGCAAAACATCCACCTACCTTGCTGAAAGGACCTTTTGCAAGTCATGACAACTTTTCCAAATCATCAGAAAAAGGGCTCGATCTGCAAAATGGCTTTATTTACCACTTGATGACTTTAAATGACCCAAGCCTATAGTCCCAGGCAGGCCACCTATACCATTCCTGGACAGAGGGACCATTCAGTGGAAATGTGGAGCATGAACAATTTCAGGATTAGACATCAAAACATTTGCATTGATGCTTCTTGATTGCCAATTACAGCTGCTTGTGCAACTCAGTTACCCAAAGCATTGTGGTATGCCTTGATGAATAAACACTTATGACTAATTGGAAAATGTATTTCTAGAGTACCATGTTGCAGCCCTACGTGGCTCCTTTATTACGGCTTTCTGGCATCCTGCCCATCAAGCCGAGACCACTTTCCTTTGAATAAGGCTCAGATGTGATGGGCTCACTCTTTCTTTCCTCCACTCACTTCAACGACACAGCTGATTATTCAACCATTTTCTCTACCCTTCACTGCCTTCTGTTCTTTTTTTGTTTCTTACCATTCAAAAATTCTGGCTGCAAGAAGCTCTAAAATTACTAGTTTGCTGAAAATATGCCTCCAAAGCTCACTTCGCATCCAGTTTATAAAAATGTTTCTCTTTAGCACAGTTAGAAGTGTAGTAGGGGGATGACGGCAAGGTAATTTCAAGCAGTTTGCTGGTTTGTTTATATAAGATGAAAAGTTAATCAAATTAAAGTTAATGCTAAATATAAGCAAGTGTGTATGCATGCGCACACATGACATACAAAAAAGGCATGTCGAAATTAGTGAGGGATTCTAGGTACTGAAATTTAAGTGGTATTCTTCTGTACTTATCCAATTTTTATCTTGACCATTACTTATAGTATTAGAAAATTACATGTACAATTATGTAAACATGTAAACACAGTTTTCTTTACATAAGATCCTTTTTCTAAACAAATTATTGTGGAAATCAGAAGTTTATTATTACTGTTGTTGTTGTTATTCCATGGAGTAAGTAAAGAGAAGTAGTTGGAGAGAGGTCCAAAGAAGGTTTATGCTCACATTTGTGGAAGTATCTGCCATCAGGTTTTAGAGATTTTATAAGGGTTTATCTATTTCACCCTCATTTTGTGGGGTGCAGATCAAGTGAGTGGTTGCCTCTCACTTTCTTCTCAATGCCTCCTTCTGTGTGCTACCATACTCTCCCTAACTCTAATAGAGGCCCGGAGGACTTCAGGGAAATGGAATTCTTCCCGTGATGGTTACATCTGAGACCCAAGATGTGACAGACTTATATTGTGAAGATTCACCTTTTAATTGTGGGGAGGTTGGTGGTTGCTGTTGTTGTTTTCAGGAAAAATAAAACAATAACAACATGAGAAGTAATGGCTTGAAAATAAAGGAGATCAAAAGTTCAGAAAATATTTAAAACTTCCTTCTATTTTGAAGGTTACAGGGAAGGAAAACCCAATATAGAATAATAACATGTTGACAATATAGCAAAGTTTGCCAAAGCACACTCTTTCATATTCAAAGAGAAAAGCAGGTGTATAAAAGATTTGTGCACCGAAAGGACTAATTTCACGAAACTCTGGAAGTCCGTGCTACTCTCAAACAAGACTCATGAATTGGAACCCTTGGTTTACTTGGGAACTGTGAGGTTTCAACAGGAAGAGGGAGAACTGAATGGATAAAACTACCATTGAAGTTCAACTTTATCAGAAAGGAACATATAACTATGCAGAGCAAAAACTTCTTCTAAAGGGAACTAACGTTTTCTTCTGGTCTGAATCAATTATATTTTAAAAGCTATTACAAAAAATCTTTGACAAGTTTCACTATAGCATTGAATGGGTAGAAACAATAAGAATATTTGTTGATGAAAAATAGCTAAAGTGAAGCCTTTTCCACCAAAGGAGTAATGCTAAATCTCAACCAATGGGAAGTGTTGTCATTTCAAGCAATTTTCTATTATCTATATCCTGTCATTTCCTGGGGTTTCTGAAATGACCCTATGTCGTGCCAGATATAACAAGTATGTCTAAGAAAAGGGTGGAGATCCAGTCCATATCATAAACCAATGCAGCTCAGTCCAACTTCATTGAGTGTTAAATATATTTAAAGCATTGTGATGGGTGCTATAGAAAATAGAATAAAACACAGAATACTGTCCCTTCCCTCAAAATGTTAAAGGTATTTGACAGAGTATACTATAACATGAGTTAAGGGCTGTTAATTACACTAGAAAATAATCTAAAGCAAGTACAATGAAAAATAATCTTCATTCACAGGAAAAAGTTATAAAATGATAAAAGGTGAACATTTTTTAAATGTCCCTGGGAGCAGGGGGAAGAGATAAGCTTTACTGTACAGCTCTGCATGCGCTCCACACTGGGATAAGAACTTTCCATGATCACTTTCACGGATTCTTGGCAATAACCCTTAGATGGGGGGCTACTTGCTGTTATGCTTTACAGACGTGGAAGCTGGGGCTCAGGAGTATGATGGAGATTTTTCACGGGGGCGGGGGAACTAAGTTACAGAGTCTCATGATTTTTTCCACTCCTCCTCCCTGCTCTATCCAAGGAGAAGGGGACTGAGCCTTCCTTCCCCAGGTTCCAGGCTCTCCCGCATTGCAGATCATGGGGAGTGAGAAGGAAAAGTCACTGCACATAATCAAGAGCTCAGTCCAAAAGGAAAGAGAAGAATAGGAAAGACTGGAGGGTCGACGTGGCCTGAGACAAAGGAAGAGTCCAAGGAATTTGCAGTGGGGAAAGAAACCTGATGATAGGAATAAAGGAAAAAGAGGAAAGGCAAATGAGTAATGTTAGTCATCCAGAATGAATTCCCCCAGCTAACCATTTAAGAGACTGCATATAAAGATTTTTGTGTTTCATTGACTTTCATTCCTGGAATGATGTTTCTGGGATCATGGCACCCACACTGAGCTAGGGTGAAGAGATGGTGAGAACCCCAAAATTTCCCATCACTTGACAGTAAGTGGCAGAAAGAGGCTTCAAACCTTTACCATAAGAGAGAGCTTTATGGAGGCCCCCTTGGGGGGATGCTTGGATTGTGGACTTTGTGGGGGATTGTCCAAGAATCTCCCTCCCTGACCTGGAACCTCTGTTTGGGATGGTACAACAACGTCCCCCAGAGCAGAACAAATGGAAGGAAGCTGGCATATATTCTTCCAGCACAGAAGAAGGGGTTAAAGCTATGGTAAAGCAATTTCAGGAAGTGGACAAAAATATTTCAATCATGAACAATGACAGAGATGTTCCTGTCATGTCAGGATGTGAGAAGTGATGCCAGTCTTCCACAGTAATGGGCCTCACATTTTCAAGAATTCATTTAACAATATTAGGTTGGAAATCCATTTAGTTTTGAGTCAGTGGGACCACAGAGATACAATTACAAATATCAGTTCTCATTATGGTATTTGCAGATTTAAGTGGCATATTTACATCCTGTCTGTGTAGGAACCTGATAAACAGCGTCAGTAAATTGGATTGGAACACTGAGGAATGGAGGACCTTGCTGTGGATTTTAATGGTGGGAATGGGCGTCAGAGCCCAGCATCTCTCATCAGCCCTATATTCCTTGTGCTTTCCTTCAGCTGTTCTTCTTGACAGCAAAGAATGCTGACAGTCTTGCTGAATTCCCTAAACTCTGATTTTCTATCAGACTAAAAGATGACAAATGAGGTTTTCACTCCTCTTGATGAGCACATCACGAAAATGACATAATGGTGTAATTTTTCGCCCCAAGACATGGAAAAAAATGTATTGGAAATCACTGTGTTCATGTTTTTGTTCCCTTTCCACCTTCATCTGACCATAGTTGTCACTCAGAAACTCTAAAGAGAAGCAGAAACGGATGCTGTTGTTGAGTGGCTGCCTTGGTGTGTGTCTATGACAAGGTCATTCTCGTCACAGTGACTGGGACATGCTTTTCTTATTGAGAGGGGTTATCCTAGGAACATTTTACAGGCTGCTAACTGACATCTCTGGAATTGAATGTGACACCCCAAATGACATTTCTTGGGGAGAAAGCTTGACAGACACCCATCTAGAGAAGTAACTACTTTCATTTATGCACTACCTGAAACAACATTTGAGCCACGTTCACGAACAAGTTCTCTTCAGTCTTTGCAATATTGCTCTTGACCCACTTTTAGAAAGTGACCCCAAATTCGCCTGTTAAGTTATTTAGATTCAGTTAATAAAGTTGAAGGTGGGCATCAATGTGCACACTTGTGTTGGGGTTAGGTTTTTTAAAATGAAATCTTACAAAAGATCATCCAGAGTCACACACTGAAGCACTACTCAGCCTGGGCCCACAATTCAGGTGCAGCTTGAAGGAATCACTGAGCAGGAAGATTCTGGATTTGATCTCCAAGGATGAAGTGGGATTCACAGAGAGCTACACTCCTGCAGTCTAATGCTAAAATGGTGGAAGATCAATGACACATCTGCAGTTTTTCCCAAGTTCAATCACAAACTGCTGTCAGGAATGCTTGTCAGACTTTTATCTTAAACAAGATTCTAAAGTCAGCAGGAGAGGCCAAAAGTGCTCATCATCAAAATTATGATTCAAACATGTGTATATTCCCACCCTACTCCCCAACCCCTGGTACAGGTCACCATTTCTTTGGTTTAGTAAAAGGTGATTCAGTGTGCTTGGATTTTGTAGACTTGGCCCCTCCCACTCTGAGGGACCAAGAGTGTACCATTTCACACACACTCTCATCGTTGTGCCCTTGCATAGAAGGGGCTTTACACTGTTGCACAACTGAAATGGGTCTCACTCTTCCTCTCAATGCCTTGTACTAACATTTGCATTCTCAGAGTTAAATGCAAGAATGATGTGACCTCATTGGTACCTATTGGAAAATCTTGAAAGGTATATAAAGGTATATAAGAGTAACATAGAGAACGATCAAGGGTTTTAGGTTTGAAAACAGAATACTCACATGCTTTACTTAAAGACTTCCTGGCAATATTTCCTTTATTTTAATAAACCAGGCTGCCATTGGATACCCTCCTTGCTTATCACTGACCAAACTAAATTCTGTAACCTCATCTATTTGGCCACTTTTATGGAAACATAAGACTTATGATTTCCTCATGGTAGACTAAAAGTATTAATGGCCCCCTTGTATCCACATCCTCTGGAAGTGCCCCCACCACACACACACTGACAGTAGACTAGGCTATATCACTTGATTTGGCCAATGGAACAATAGCAAACTTGACACAAACAGAGTTGAAAAGCTCTTGTGCTTTTACACTCCCAGGAGCCCAGCATATGACCAGGCTAGCCTGCTGGAGGAATGTGAGGGATATGCAGAGGAGAGCCAAGCTGCCCAGCCAACAGCCAGCACATCTGCAGCTGAGTTCAGATGACTGAGTCCCCAGCTGACTGCCATAAGAGGCCTAACCACCACCATGCCCAGTCCTGAGCCTAAATCTCCAGCTACAGATTCATGAGCAATAAGTGCTTATCTTTTTATAGTATCAGGCTGTGCGGTTGTTACTCAGAATTTTTGTGGCCATGGATCCTTGACGCTTCCCCAAACCTCAGTGATTTTGGGTGTGTGTGTGTGTGTGTGTGTGGCACAAAGAACATAAAAAATATTTTGTGGGAATGATACACATGGAAAAGTACAAATTTATAGCAAAAAGAGCTTTTAGAAACTCTGTACAGTAGCAGTTTTAAAATATTTTACAGCAGAAGGACTTTTATAGCAGGAAATAATTTCCAGACCCACATTATAAAAAATGAATTAAAGATGGCTAACATGTAGACATGGAAGGGTCCACATGGAGCCTCATTCCTACTTCCCATCTGCTAATAACTCAGAGGCACCTATTCAGTGCTCTAGAGCACTGTGGTCATAGTAGGAAAACCACTTCCTGTTTTATAGACAAGGAGACTAAGAGGGGGATTTAAACAACTTGCCTAAAATGAATTGGCAAATCAGTGCTTCAGCCAGGGACAGAAACCAAGCTTCCATAAGGGGTGTTAGAATTATCAGGGGTGCAAGATAGCTCCCAGCATACATGTTTCCTAGTGACCTGCAGTAAATATCCAATACTACCTCCCAAAGACTACACACTCAGGGATGATCCTTCATACCTTGTGGATTCACTCGTTGGTTGTCCACATGACACCTATTCTGGACACTATTTGGAAATAAACAAACAAGAAAAACCACCTGACTCTTGTAGGAAAAGATCTTCAGGTATATAAACCATAAACAACTGTACTCATTTCAATATAATATTCCTAGTCTCCTTTGGAATTTTCTTTTCCTATGGCTATAACTCTCTGGTCAACTTCTTAACAGAATCCTTCCCCTTCATTTTTTCCTGACTTTTACACTTTCTCCATGAATCCTTAAGCAAGTTCTCTTACTGTTGTTCAGTTTCCCCGAAAGTCCTCTTCTTTCTCATCATGCTACCTTCTTGGTCCTCTTGCTTCTAGTATGGCTAGAGTTCTCCACTGATACTCCTCTCAGGACAAATATTAGCATATCTAAAATCCATGTTTAAAACTTAATGCTTTTTATATAGAAAAATGTTATAAAAGATGTTATATTAATCACCTTTGATCATTCCTTTTTTTTCCCCCTTTGGAATCTATTTCAATGAATCCAAATCAGTTATTAATTTACAAAACCTACTTTTTAATGTCATCCTCATATCGGACATCACCTTTCAGAGCATCTTACACTTCTAGAATTACAAGGTCAATACAGCTACATGACCGGTAGGAATCACTTTTTCTTATTTTCGTGGCTATCAATTAAAAGATCAAAATGGGATACTGTCACCTTAATGATAATTTTCATGAATGGTAGAATTTTCTAGAATCATCTTCAGGGTATTTTTCTGTTTACTAACCATAAAATCACAAGAGAAGTTGTTAGTAATTGAGTGAAAATTTTTTGGAGGCAAAACTTAAAAATTCTATAGGAGAGACCCTCAGAAAAAGCAGTTGAGGTCTTTTTCTCAGCTCCATCTCCAAACCATACTGAGAAAGAGAGACCTTTTAGAAATGTCCATGCATTATATATCTCCTAGAAGTTCTGAGGGACGTGAATTAAGAAGTGGTTTAGACTGAATGAAAATTAAGATTTTGTGCAAACCTCATCTACATAGTCACCTATCAGAACACTGTCATTTCTTTCTTGCCTTTAGGATAAAGAAAGATGTCATTTGTTCTGTTCATAGGTGTTTGCTTTTTCATTTCTATTTTTATCTCATTTTATTCATCGGGAATAGTCCCCATGACTATTGTGTTCTAGTTTTCCTCTATTTTAACACAGATCATGTTTGCTACTCAGTAAATGTCTGTTACGAGAAATTACATAGATGTATCCAACTAAAATGATCAGGATAATTTTTTGAGGGATACAAAACCAATTTTACATCATCTCTGACATCCTAATTTTGAAGTCACCTTCCCAACCCCTAAGTGTGTGTTTGGGATTGGGTGTGAAATATATGAGAGCATTTAGACCTGAAAGCAGATTTGCTATAAAAATCCACCTTTTCATCTGTATTAAAAAAGGTGAAGAACTTGCCATTTCATCTGAAGACAGGTAATGTTGTCTTGCTTTATCATTATTCATATCACAGTGCATCATCCTTTGCCTATCCCTGCTTTCGTGACTGAGAGAGACACATGAATAGGGTGGGAACACCTGTACTGCCCCCTGAAGTGGAATAATATGGAAGAATGAGCCATTCTTAGGCATCTACCATCACCCCCACATGTCATTTCTGGAACCTCTAAATGCTGAATGTTCTGAGCAATGTACTAACTAGAAGTTTACTTTTTTAAAAAGAAAAGCATTAAGGTAATTGTGTGCCAAAACTTCCAGATTGTTGTCCAAAATTTGGTTAAGAAATATGAAAAAGAATATAAATACATGGTGTTGATGTTAAAGTATGTGTTGGCTTTAATGAAGTCAGTGATGTAACTTACAAGGAAAAATTTACTGGGTTTGAAGAAGAGCAGCTATTAACGCACTCACCAAAATTCATATGCTTTTTTTTTTTTTTTCATTTTTTCCCTCTACCATGTTGGAGCATTTTGTTTTTCAACACTGTAAAATGCTAAGTGAAGTCTCAGAGAACATAATTATAGAGATTCTCACAGGCTGCTCTCCTCTTAGATGCTCTGAGAAATGCTTCCAGCAAACTCAACCTGGCCCACCTTCTCCCTCTCTGGAAGACATCAGGAACCACAGGAGTTCAAAAGGTTAACACTGTGATACTCTTTATGCTCCCTCCCAAATCAGAAGTAGACAGTAATTTCAGAAGAACTTTCATTTCCTGAACTGCATCAACATATACCTAGTGATCCTCTGCTTTCCTGTATCAAGGGAGAAAGATTTTAACATAAGCCATAATTCCAGTTGCTGGTTAAAGTAATACATTGACTGAAACTTTTTCTAAATAAACATTTTTTAATAAATGAATGAATGAATGCATTTCCAGGAAAATATAATCAGAGAGTGTAAATTCTTCCTGGTTTTAAGCTTCAGATGCCTGAAATCAAGATGTCAGGGCAAGGGGGCAGAAGATGCCACTGAGGCAAGGGTGGGAAAGGCCCTCAGCAGGGAAGGGGTGGGGCTAGATGACTTGCAGTTTGGTGTGGAATCAGATTTGTTGTGGTATTATGGGCTTTTGTTGTTGTTTTTGGTTTGGCTCGTTGTTTTTGCTTTGAGCAGGATAAGGACAAGCAGAAGCACTTTCACAAGACATTTTTGTCCAGTTAGTACACCCAAGCCATGATGCTTTGTATGATTTATAAGGAGTTAATCTCATTTTTAATATGGGCACTTTATTATAAAAGAGTTTTGCTCCCAGGGGATTCGTTAATTGAGATGTCACTGTATTCCCGAAGGTTGTGAATCTTCCTCCTTGGAGGATAGATATGACCTTTTGAAGCTAGCCAAAAGTCATTTAGAACCAAGCAGGGTGGGGAAAGCGTGAGATCCAGCTGGGTAATAGAGTCTAAGGACAAAACAAAGAGAGATCATAAAACAAGAAGAGTGATTCTTGTGTACAGCCCATAAACGGGTGCTGGAAGCAGCTTGAGAGGACTCCGACATGTTTGAACAACATCTTTAGAATAAATACATCACCTTCCAAGGTGACTCCCGAAAAGAAGACCATTCATTTGCATGGCAGTATCTGGATACATTTATATTAAGATAAAAATCAGTCTCATGAAATTTAACATGTACCTAATACTCTCCATATGTTTTAGGTGCATTGTTTTTTTAGACAACAAATGAATCTTTTAATTACATTTATAAAGATCTATTTCACACCACCTATTGTATACAAGTACTATGCTGGCCACATCCTAAACTTCTAGACTGAAAGTATGTAAATATAGTTAATTTACATATAAATTAATTTTGGTCAGGCCTTTTTTTCTTATGGCCAAAGTGGCTCAGGCCAATGATGATGACACAAAAGAATATTCTCTGTCTCATTCCGTAGAAATTCTAGACCACTTCACTTTCCTCCCAGATAGTTGTGGAAGCATCTAAGAAGATATCATTTGTTTCCCTGAAGGGAATAAAGAGTTTTGGTGAATAACATTCTCCAAAATGATGTAGTTGCTGTATTTACATTCAGAAAATAAAAATACTAGACATCCACTTAAACTTGAATTTCAGATCAATCATGAAAAACCTTTCATGATAAATATATGAATGACCAGTGACATTGGGGGGCAAATGTGTTCTGAAAAATCATTCCTTGCTCATCTGAGATTCAAATGTAAATGGATGTCCTGTGTTTTATGTGAAAATGTCACAAAGGGAACTAAAAAGGGGTGGGGGCAAGTCAGGGAGAGAAGCACTGGTTTCCTGGGGCAGGGTGTTGCAGGGTCTCCAGCATCCTCAGCCAGGTGTGTCCGGGTGCCCAAGGGGAAGAAGACAGACCTGTGCAGGTGTTATTTCTAGGAATTAGGGGGTCAGAGGGTTGAGTTAGGGGTTTAGGGAAAGAGATACTCCAGAGACCCTGGGAGTGGGGTGTTATGTGTGTGAACAAATTGAAAAGGAGAAGAAAGGGGATTTTTCCATGTATGGCTGTAGTTTATGAATTGGATCGCCTTTAATGTTCCTTGAGAGAGCAAGTAAAGATTAAAATTGCTTTTTAAATTACTTTCAGTTAACTGGATTGTGTTTCTTTCAGTGATACTGCACTAAGATGAAGTCATAAATCCTTTGGGATTTATTTGGGTTGCAAACAGTGTAATTTTTCCTGTTTTTCTCCTCTCCAGTTCCCTATGGTAGAATAGGCTGCTGAGTTGCCACCCACGAGGCCACTGCCAGGAAGCTACTGGGCAGCTGCTGAGACCAGATGTACGACCCCTCCACCTCCCCCAAGTCCTATAGAAGCTCATCTCTCCAGCTCAGTTCTGTCATGGTCCATACGTCATCAAGGGAACGGGGCTTTCAACAACTAACAGATTATTAATGAAATTCTCCTGGTGTGTGTGTGTGTGTGTGTGTGTGTGTGTGTTTGCACACATGTGTGCTTATGTAGTTATGGTTGCCTGCTTTTTATAAGGATTCAAATTAGCAATATGCTATAAGACTTTAAACCATTAAAATAAGAGGAAAGAGAAAAGAGGGGAATGAGGCATGTCTGGGTGTTCAGAGCCCTTAAAATTACAAAAAGAACCTGTTTGTGGGGGGCCTCCCGGTGGACATTAACCAATGACCTCTTTGGAACTGATTCACTTGCTTTTCCCTAAAGAGAGACTTTGACTTACTTGTAAATTATATTGTGTTTGGGGCATAGTACTTTCTGTGCATTTCACTGAGGCACCTACTAGATTATTCAGGTGATTGAATCTTTCCTTTTTATTCCTCCTTCGTTCACATAGATTTGTATTTTGTCCTGTTTCCACCCCTATCTCAGTTGCAGCAATTTCTTAGAAGTAATATCTGCCTTCTACTACAGTGAAAGTTCATTTGTAAAGGGTAATAATAACTTTAAGAAAGTTCTTTGATTGCCAGCTCTGTGGAAAAAAGAAAAAAAGGAAAGAAAAAAGAAGTTCTTGTGTTTTTCTGAGAGTACACAGGTACTATTATTTTCCGATGGTTTTTGCTCTCTTTTAGTTTTCTTTCCCCATTGACTTTTTTCCCTTTTTCCTTCTAAGAAATGTGTGTTTGACATTTACTGAAATTCTAGATATGAAACCAGAAATGCCAAATGCTCTTCTTGCCATTCAATAAACCTCTCACTTTTGCCTTAAAAGTTAACAGGAAACAATTATTGTGACAGAGTAATTTACAACCACGATAGGACTTTGCGAATTGGCAAAGAATTTTTGTCACCACCAATAGGTGCTTAGGAAAGAGGCTATTTTCGTTTCTAAATTCGCACCTTCTTTGTAAACTCAATTTTCAGTGGGAGAAAGTGATTCTTTCACTACTTTAGCTTCTTAGAGCACTCCTAAACTGCATCTCTTTTCCTCTGATTGTTGCCAGCATTCCAGGGAGAAGGAGCAGGTAGCCACCCACTTACTCTGTGTGATTTGAGAGGTGCCCAAGAGGCAGGTTTCTTCTGCAATATCTCTGCCACGGGCCACATTCCTTTAAAGAAAAGGAACCATCACCAATAAAATTTTTTAATATCTTATTTCTCCTTTTGTCCCAAGAAGAGACATTTAACAGTGTAGTTTTCACAAGCTAAGAACTCACTGAATATATGTTTATGGAATGGAATTAAGTTACCTGGCCTGAAGGCAAGTACAATGGAATTAGTAAGGAAAGAGCTATGCTTCCATGGTAAGAATTAGGGCTGGGAAGGTTTCTAGAGATTGCCCTTCATTCTCTCATTCTCACGGCCTGCATAAACTACCATCAGTGAATGAAGGGAAAATTAAAAGGCTCATTCAATTTATGGATGTCACAAAGATATGCGGAATATGGAAAATGACTATATCAGGATTTTAAATGTTTTTGACAGGCCAGAGCAATAATGAGCTGACTAAAGTGATCAGATTTAACTGGGATAAATAAAAGATCTTGTGTTTGGGCTCAAAATTCTAACTGTGTATAGGGTAAGAACAGAGAAACTTAGTGGCCTTTGACAATTAGTCAACAGGAAATTCAATATTTTCTAGATCTACTCTACAAAAAGTGATATTCAAGGATGAGCTGGAAACAAAAACCAACAGGAAAACAAAAAACAAAAGTCACCAGCTGGAAAGGGGGCCAGGACATGGTTAAAAGAACAAAGAAAGCGCAGTACAGCATTGGTGAATAGCTACATAGTGTTTGGCCTTCTTTTAACTGGGTTTTGTAAGAGGTAGAGCCAGAGGCAAGAAATCAAAGTATAGAAGTTCAGAGCATTCAAAATGAAGGACAAGGGTGGAAGGTAAAGAAATATGTAAAATCAATGCCATGTGACTCATTTCCATGCTGGCTGGGCTTCACAGGTTACTAAGAAACACCAGCAGACATGTTGGCTCAGCCAACAGAACTTCTCTGGAAGCGACACAGAAGGGAGAGAGAGGGAAGTGTATCTAGCTCTTCCTTTCTCCTATTTTCTGCTGGGTAAGATCCAAGGGAAAGTCCCTCCTTACTTGAGGTTGCATTATCTAGCCCCTTGGTGGCCACTCAAGAGACCAGATGCATTCAAGTGACTTTTTGTTCAAGATCAGAAGTAGTAGTTCCTTCTAATTAACTCCAAAAGGGAGTACCCTAGCATGGTTGGGGTGCTGACCAAGAAAGAGAAAGATGGAAGCCATCCAGGGAGCTGAAATTCACAAGGTGTTTATCCAACCCTTTTATCTGGTTTCATGAATGGTTTCAGCATGCAGAAAATGGGCAAACAGAGCAACAGCAAAATAGTCAACAAGCTGACCTTCAAAAGGAGCTCTTGCCACTGTAAGCTACACCACGGCTGTAGTGGAAATTTTGTCAGAGCAAAGAATGTGAAAGACCCAGTGTTATTTAGTCACTAAGAATGCAGCACTTAGAGCCTGTGCTCTTTTCAACACCCATAAAAATGTTTTAAGGCCTCAAAAGATTTACTGTTCCCAAAATATAAAACTGATAAATTGAAATTAATAAATGTTTAATTAAACATCTACAAAACGTAACACGATGTCAGCTTCATTATTTGTTATATTTGGTGTTCATAAAATTTCATTACACTTGAAAACAATTTGTAGGTTAGATTTTCTCATTTTATAAGAATTCCTGAGTATGCACGATGCTTGCCAAGAAATCATTGCCAATCATAAATTAAATGGGTTACTCTCAGATAAAAACTTTTTTCAAAAGCAAATGATTTTTTAAATCCTTTCAAAAAATTTATGGCAGAAAATGCATATCATGTGAGCTAACAATGTATTTTACTATGTTTTATATGATGTAGTGAAGTGTCCAAAGAGAAGAGTTACTGCCAAGAGTATTTTGCTATCAGATGAGGGAGAGGATGGTATTCTCTACTGTGGACAAGGCAGGTAGTAAGCACTGCCCTCAAATCCAAGTGCTGTCCCTTTAAAGGAATACAATGCATGGGAGCTTTTGGAGTTAAACTTCATTCATTGCTCCCCAAACACTATTAGCTGTGTGAATCAAACTCAGTTGCTTTATTCCTGTGAACCACAGTACCTCACGGCTACACAGGATTAATAACTCTATCTTGCAGGGTAGTCAAAAATAGGATCTAGCCCAGGACCTAACACATACTGGCTCCTCAATAACTCTCATTCATGAAAGGTTTTCCTTGTGAAGTCTGGAGGAGGAGAATCAGATTGCAGAGCTTCTGTGTTTGATGACAAAGTGGAGGGAGTGTAGGGATTTTACATTGAAGAGGAGACTGAACTCCTTAGGTGATAAGACAGATCTAGTCAATGCTGGATATGACACATGCCATGAAATGCAAATGGAATGAATCAATAAATAAATCCATAAGCCAAAGATAGCTAGATTTTAATACTTAATGGACTCTAGGTGAAAGAGATTAGATTTATGCTTTTGGGTTTGAGAGGGCAGAATCAGATCCAAAGGTTCAAAGTTAATAAGAAGCAGTGAGAAGCAGATGTCTCTGCATTTTATGGTGACAACATTATCGCAATTAGAACTGGCCAAAACTGGAATGGGCTTCATTGGAGAAAAACATATTTCCTATAAATAGAGATATCGAAGAGAGATCAGAAAGCCAAGATTGAGGGCTAGATCAAATGATATCTGAGACTATTCCAGCAAATTCTACCTTTTTGTTACCACCTCAGTAGATCAAACAACAGCTATATGTCAGTAGCTTTTCAATTGTAATTCCCAACCTTATCATGCTAGCACTGAACAATCAGGCCTCTGGTCTGGGCCCAAAGGGAGAAACCTGCCAGCCTATTGTACAACTGCCACCCAAATGGATGAGTCACTGGGAAGAGGAATGGGTGGAGTTGTCTTGACGAATCCATTGAGAAGTAATTTTTGCTTGTCTTGGCTGTTTTCTGCTCAGTTATGAATATGAATCTCACAGAAACCATAAGCACTTAATAAAATATGTTAGGTAAGAGTAAAAGAGAAGCTGCCCAAACTCTGCATTAGGGCCAGGAATTCTTGGATTAAATACAATTCAATCTAAGTGTGCGCTGATTGAGTAATGACGTATAACAATCTTTTTGAACAATGGTTAATATGAGTTGTGAAAAAAAAAACCCAGTTAAGATGAGGTGCACTCTCTGTTATGATGCTTAAAGTCTACTTTATTGGGGGGAATGTTGGAAGTGCCTTGGCCTTATTTCTTTTGAAGGTCTAGGGTTACTGTTTAGTTGTTCAGTTCTGCTTAATATCTGTGGCCACCCACAGTCTCGTTTTGACTGGCTTTTGTTTGCTGTTGACAACTTCTTAGTCATCTCTATAAAAAGCAGAGCCTCTCTGGATAATTAGGGCACCAATGCACAATGAGTGTGTCCTGGAAAGAGACAATAGTTGGCCAAAAAGGGGCCATACAGAGATGGAAATATTACGTGATGGGCTTTCACTTGAGTGTTTTCAAGTTTTTCTTTCTTTCTTTCTTTTTTTCTTTCTTCCTTCCTTCCTTCTTTCCTTCCTTCCTTCCTTCCTTCCTTCCTTCCTTCCTTCCTTCCTTCCTTCCTCTTTCCTTCCTTCCTTCCTTCCTTCCTTCCTTCCTTCCTTCCTTCCTTCCTTCCTTCCTTCCCTCAGTGCATTAAAATGATACATAATAGTGAGATTCATTGTTATGTATTTGTTTCTTTTCTCAGTGATGGCCACTCTTTCCTTCCCTCCATCCTCATGAATGTATCTCAGATTTTGATTTATGAAACAGGACTGGGGTCTTTTTAGTTGGGACTATGGGAGACCTCTCATTGGTTTGTACTTTACCAAAGAACCCTTAGGTTGAATTGTGAACTTATTCCTTTTTATCTTTGGCCTAGGCAAAGACAAGAAGCTGGCCCTCCACTGGGTCAGCTGGCACACAGATGGAAAGCAAAATGCCTGTATTTTCCTCTTTGCATCAGTAAAGCCAGAGCTCTGTGCTTATCTTAGCTGTGTCATCTAGATTAGCAGGAAATCCAGGGAACCTGAGTTTAGGTCTCAGGATCCATGTTCTCTCATTGCCTGATATTGGATAAAAAGGACAATTTTACCTTTCTGGGTCTTAGGTCCTAATTTGCAAATCTGAAATAAAAATTCCAGTTGCTACCATTTCACAATGAGATGAAGACAGTGGGTATGAAAATGTGCTGCAATAAAGCCCCATTTCAACCTTAATACAAACTTTCTACAGAACATCTGCCCTAAATGTAATAAGATGACTCCATGGAGAAATACCTGGGGTTGTTTTCCCAATAGGGGAGGGGTTCTCTGCTGTGTCATCTTCACTGTCTCACCTGGCTTCCCCAGGGACAGGGCTGGCTGGGTTGGGGTCTGGTCCAAGTCTAGGAAACAGTCTTTTTTTTCCATTGTGCGAAGTTAATTGGCCCTTGTGGAAATTGGACCTATGCCCTTGGACTAATTAACACTATTGCCTATTAGCTCCAGCTGAACTAACTTCCTGAAACTTATACTCATTTTATTTAGTAGACGACAATTTGAATTTTAAAAAGATAGCCTCTGGCCACTAAATATGCCTCGGATTCCATACACACTCAAGGCAGTACAGATTTGACATGACACTCTGGCTCCTGAGGTGTTAGGAGCTATTTAATACTTGATAATTTGGAGTGTAACGTAAGTGGGGTTGGAATCAGAATGTATGGGTGTAGCCCTGACTCTGCCACCAACTAAATGACCTTCCTGGAATACGTGATTAGCCTTGGAAGACCTGTTTCCTCTTTTTCAAAGTGAGAGCATTAACTCAGTGATCTCTAATGCCTGTTTTAGGTTTAAAATTGTATGATCTTTACAATTACAAGCTTTGGGAACATGCAGCTTCATTAATAAATGGCAGTATTCACTGCCAGTAGGAGAGACAGACTTGGTTAATAAGTGTGCCTCCTCCTCACGCTCCACGCACATAATTCTTAATGAAAGTTAATGGGAATTAGAAACATCACTAGCAAAACAATCGATGCCCAAACCTTTAACCTTGGACCTCCTGGTCCGTCATTTGGCTGTCTGTATCTGGACGTCATTTCATAACTCAGGAGGCCTGAATGAACCCTGAGCAAAATGGGCTGAGAGGAGGTTGACGTCAGGACACACCGACCTCTATGGACAAGAGGTGTCCTCATTGAAGGCCAAGTTTTCGTGGGAAGGCAGAAGAAACCAAGATTGATGGAGAAGGAGGGGAGGGAGGTGGATGTCTCACACCCCATCCTTAGTGGCGTCAGCAACCCAGTCTCGCATAAGAAGCACTGATCAGACTCTGCCTGATGAATTTACAGGGGGAGTGTGCCCTTCTTACGAAGTGTTGTCACTGTGCACCGTTGTCACTGCATGCATAGTATGACCTGCCATCTTACTGATTATTGGATCAGTAAGACCTGATAATAGATTAAACACAAATTTGTGTTATTTAACAAATACCACATCATTTTAGTTAAATTTCCTGACTGTGTGTACACAAGACATTGGCAAACCCACAATCTAGACTCATGCCTCCCCTCAACCCTCCCTTGTCTTCTGCAGTTTGAATGGCTGAGTACACACCATGGTTACTGCAAAATCCACTGTGGTTTTCTTTCCTGCAGAATTGAAAGACAGCAAACAGGAGAAGCACATGTGAAGGAGCCTTTCCTGCCCAGCACCGGCTGGACACTATCTGGGATTTCTCACTGTTCCCTGCATTCTTACCCTTGACCTTTTGGTGCTATCCAGTTCCCCCTGTGTCGGGTCCCTCTGAAAGCTGTGATTTCCTCTCCTGACAGGCGGCAGGAAGGGGAGAAAGCTGCAGGCCAACCTTTGCTCTAAGAGCCCTGGAGGGTTATTAACAAAGGGGACACATGACAGGGTGTGCTCAGGAAATATTGATAAAGTGAGAGAGAGAAGGAGAAGAGAGAGATAACTCCAGGCCCACACCACCCCCACCTACCACCCCCCCCACACACACACTCCCTCCTATCTTTCTAGGTTGAGATGTTATGGGGGCTGTTTCGAAGGTTGGCCTAAATAGGCTTCAGTAGTGCTTCTTATCCTCCTTGCAGAACTGCTCCCTGTCAAGAAATCTGGCTGATAAAGTCATGGGTTCCTTATCAATATGGAAATAATATTAAAACCTACCTCACTGCGAGTAAATGAATCAATCAATATAAAAGGCTTAGAATATATCAAGTACTGACATAGAGTAAGGATTTTGTAAGTGTGAGTTATTGTTCACATTTATCTCTTAACTATAATGTCATCTTGGGAAAAGTAACCACACCACAATAACAGGCCACTTCCCACCTGACTTCTGCTGAAGCTGTGCCCAAGAAGACACTCAACTTTGAGAAGCAGCAACATAAATGTGTTCATCTAGCCCCTTACTCTTGGGGTTTCTTCTGTTTTTGCTGACTCCAAATCATCCCCACAAATCTTGTCTTTAGATGGCCTTGGATTTGGATGGCCTTGGCCTTCGATGGATATTACACTGTCCAAGTTTTGCTGTTTGCATTTGTTTTTATCTGAAAATATATAAAGAGCACAGGTATAAAGGTAGAAAAACTGGACTGGGTCCCAACCCAGATATTAACCAGCTCACTAATTTTGGCCAAGAAATGATATCTCCGAATGGTGATCTCCTCATTTGTAGTATAGCATGGTGATATGGTAATGAGTATCCTGACTGCCTCATGGCATTGGCATGGAAATCCACTGAGACACTATAAGATGAAAAGACACTGGGAAATGTAAATTGATGCAGAAACAGCAGACACCAGATCTTGCAGTTAGTTTTCAGACAATGGATAGCCCAACATTTCCTCCATGATAATGACAATTTGTCAGCAGACCTGAGAATCATTCAGTTGAATTTCATCTTACCTGCATCATATCTTTCCCTTTCCCAAATTCCAAGCTAGGCATGGAAAGAAAGCTTGGTTGTTCAGTACTCTTCAGTACCACCATTTACTAAGTCTGATGTCGGCCTTTTCTTCGGCACTGAATTTTATCGCTCTCATTGTGCCGCAAGCTTTGTCTTTCAATGGAAGTTTTTACCCCTTGCCTTTAATGTGAAATGACAGCCAGGTCTTCAGAAGGTTTGGTGTTGAGATTATGTCTTGTACATTCCTACAGCCTCTGTTGTTTAGTTCAGCTTGTCAGGCTGTCAGATAAAGGCCCGTGGAGCCTTCCGCAGGAATTATTAATGAAGATTCGACTGGTTTTTCTTCTAGAAACGGATCACTTCACTTTTCATCTCACTAGCATTTTACATTAACAAACTAAAAATAGCCATGAGTATTCCAGGGAAGGAAATATCAATATTTGGCAGTGGATTCCCTGCTTTCCAGTTGTTAGATTTGGTCCTGTGCCTAGTTAGGACAAAGATAAATGAATAAATCTAAATAGTATAATCCCCAAATCCACATCCGTGTGTTTTTATTCAGAACATGAAGAGTCGAATCTGGTCTCGGGACCCCTTCTCTAAGCATAGGTCTTATTCTGCTTGCCCTGGAAAACAGCCATTTTAAGCAGAAAGTGTGACAATGATGGCTCTAGAAAAAATGATCCCAAATTCAGCCCAATCGCTGTCCTTCTGCAAGCAAAATTGACAGCTGAATCTCTGCTGGCTACTGGCTCACCATCCGCCATCCACACGGTTCTTGTTTATGTGCATAAACTCACTGTGGTGTGTTGCTGTCTCCGCTCTGGAGAATCCATTGTCGCCCACCTTCATCAGAGCTCCTCTTTCACAGAGAAAGCCATGTGTGTCAGAATATCATATGGATGAAGTTTGACATCTTTATTCATCTTCTATTTATGGGATGAACGTACAGTTAAAAGGTGGCTTGAGACCATCAAACCCACGTCTAGCTGTGATCTAAGTGGAATTTAACGTAGGTCTCCTGAGGTGAAGGGAGAAATGAAGGAAAGAAATGAAGTGCCTGTTTCAATTTAATACTTTAGGCTCCTTTTTTTTTTTTTCCTTGAAAAAAAAAATCAAAAGGCTGAGACCTCCCTTGGCCCCCTGAAGTTTTAGGGTTTCAGATGCTCAGAGACACAATCTGCGCAATTTTGTGGCATCTGTTTTTTACAGACAGTATATTACCACTATAAAGTAGCCTGAACAGTGGGGTCCTCCCTATTGGGGGCCCACTTCAAAGGCAATGTTTGAAGTCCCCTGATGCTGGCTCTGGGTGAAAGTGCTGACTGTTGTATTTAGTTTATTAATTGCTTAAAACACAAAAAGAAAAACTAATCTTCTTCTAAATATCTCAGCCTGTCTTCCTTCTTTGAATTAAGATGCTCCAGATCTGTTTTTGTTTTGTCATACATGAGTCAATTTACTTCCAATTGGTCTGATGTAACTAATTATATAACACCTTTCAACCTGAGAATATTGGCACGTCTCCCAAAAGAGTACATCGCTCTTTTGTCCTATATTTGGAAAACAGAAATTTAGGAACCAAAACCAGTCCTCTGTCCCAAATTTACACCAGGAGACATAGACAGAGATAGGAAGAAAGCCCAGATTTCTCACTGTTTCAGTCCAAGGAGGAAAAGTCTTCCCAGAACGCTGGCAGCTCTGGAATCCCCCTGAAATCTGAAGAAGGATGCTGTCCCCTGCTCCCTCAAGAGTGAACTGCTCCACCACATTTTAGTTGCAGTTACTTGTTTCACCCCAACCACAACCTGCTTTTTGCTAAATATTTTCTCAAAACTAAAACCAGTCAACAGGGTTCTATGTGGTGTAAAGCAAAATAAAAACACCCAGAAGTTCCTATGTTGTCACCAGACAAAAATTTGCTAAGAACAAGCAAAAATGAGGAGTTAATGGATCCCATATGTGGCCACTAATGTAGGTTTATGAGATTTCCCAAGATTTCTGAAGAGATTCTCCAAGCCCAAAACAAGATCAAACACCCATTTTTCTGTCAAACAGGACAACTTAATACTCAGTCCCTAGTTCCTCCTGCATTTGCCTCAGTAGACATGGAAAAAAATGTTGGTTTAATATTTGCTTTGCAAGGAGCTGACCACAACATGTGGTATTCCAGAGAAAGCATGTGAAGATGGAAACAGGTTTCCTCCCAGCACAAGCAGACCAGCCCTTACCACCTACTGCTAGGTATTAAATTTGTAGAGGGCTGACCAACCAAGAAGAGATCTGTAGAATTTTTTTCACTCAGGAAAATTGCATGTGTGCAGAAATAACTAATTTCTTCACGTGTCAATCAGCTCCTTAATCAGCTTCAAATTTCACTGAGGGGCAGAGGAAGCTACTTCTCTGCACGTATTTCAGTATCACATTGGACAGTTAAGCAACACACATGGTCTCAGGCACAGTGGCTGTGGATATGTCAGAGTTAACCGCATTAGGCACAGGGTGGAGAAAAGATTGGTTGTTGTTTTTCTTGTTGGTGGTTGTTGGAGTAAAGGCAGTGCAGCTGGTGGGGTTGAAATGGTTTCCATTGTTATTGTTTTCTTTCCCCTTTTGTGTGTCATGAACTCTGAACGGCAGAAATGAGAAATATCTGCACTTTTGTTAGTGGAATGACTTCTGTGAGGAAATTCCAGCAACCAGAACGTGTTTGTGAATTGCAAAGACAACCACAATCTTCTTGGAAATTTCTGTGGAATGACAGCTGGACTCCCTGGCCACCCCTCCCACCCCCACAGCAACAGGGAAATGGAAAACACCAGAGAAATGGTGAGGGAGCCAGTAGGGCGATTTGGGAGAGGGACCCAGGCTGAAATGTGTATGCTTTGGGATAAAAAGTTCAGATCAACCAAGAGCACACAAAACATGCATGCTGCCAGCAGAGGCCTGAAGCACCCTGCCAAGTGCCCTGAGTCTCTGAGCTGCTCCATGACAGTGAGATGTGTCTACCCAGACAGGTTCACCAATCCCAGAGCCGCCTGAGGCCACTTGGAGGAGAAGTTGAAATGTTCACGTGTGAAGAGTCAGCATGATCTGTGGAGATAATGGAGCATTGGGCTTGACATCCGAAACTGGTGTATCCAGGAAGAGTGGGACTCTTGCTGGGAGGGGAGACAGTAATTGTTTTTAGCATGACAGATCAGACATCCTGGCTTCTGTGGATTCCCCACAACTGGGAAACAACTACTTCCAATGTCAATGCTAAATATTTAAATTAAGGCATGCAAACTCTTCAGCTCCTCCCCACCTCCTCCTCCAGATTCACTTTCAAGAATATCCTTTTCTCTTAATTTTACATTCAAGGAGGTAAAAACATAATTGATTTTAGGAGATTGTTTGGTTTTAATCTGATCAAAATGATAAGTCACTTAAGAACCTTACAAAGAATTATAGGAAACATTAATTGTGTGACTGGGTATCAGGACCAGAGGGAGGCTCCTAAGTAAAACCTGGGGCTGGAGTCCAAGAATGAAAAGGAGAAAGGAAATGGTGGAGGAAGATGCCCGGTGGTGTGTCTTTCAGGTGAAAACATAAATAGTTCATCTCCTCTCAGGTCATCTACAACCTGAGTCCCTCCTTTGGCACTCCCACTTAAAACTGCTGTCAAAGGAAGAGTCAAGGATGCTACTATCACTTAAAAAGAAAACCATCTTTTCTGTGGTCCCAAATTGTGATCATTCTCCTCTACTGTCCTCACTCTCAGGGTTGACCAATGTTTAACCTGCATAAATGAACTTTTGGGGAGATGCTATGCTAGTTTTTCCTTCTCCTGAACCAACTCATATTCTTGAAAACATCAGACTAAACAATCCTCAGAATAATGTTGCTTTCAGAGAGGGGATTTCCCTCCTACTCCCCCTCTGGTTTCCCTCCTACTTCTGCTGGTCCCTGTCTTTCTCCCCCATTACCCCCATCGCACACACCCCACACCCAACCCCTCCCCAGCAAACACTGGAAAAACAGTAGTAACTAACATTTGTGCCTTTGGCAATAAAACCACAGGCCTCACAAACCCCAAATGGCAAAAAGACATTTCCATTCCAATCCCAGTTTTAAATTAAACTGTAATGAAAAATCAGCAGTGGCAGCTGGGACCAGAGACACTGATTGTCTCTAGGAACAAAAAGGAGGGGAGCAGAGGGGGAGAGGAAAAAGAAGAGAGACTGCAAGGAAGCCTCGCTCTGGCAATAAAGCAGCTGCTAAACCTTCAAGTAAAAAGAAATTAGAAAAACAAATCTAGTACAGAGACAAGCAAAGATGGCTGTTTCCCTCCACGATCACAGTGAGGCTGATCACAAATCACCCTCCACTTTATGAATGGACAAGGAGGGGGCTGGGAGGGAGGGAGATGTGTGGGCCTGTACTGACACCTGGAGGAGGATTAGGGAAATTCTCAGGGGGGCTTGGCCCCACCCCTCATCCCATCAATGGGTGGGAATTCTCACTTTCCCAGGGAGGATAGGCAAGAGTGAAGCCCCTCAAGGCTTCAAGGAAAAAATAGCAAGACCTCACTGCCTTCTTATTTCTTATAAATAAAAAAAAAAAAAAGGATAATGGGGAAAGCATGTGACTTCAGCATGAGTTCCACACCAAGTATATCTCTAGATTGAACCCAACCCTCCAGTTTTAAACTTGATTTTTAAAAATACATGGCCTAGAGGCTGGGGCTGTAGCTCAGTGGCAGAGTGCTTGCCTAGCAGGTGTGAGGCACTAGGTTTGATCCTTCGCACCACATAAAAATAAACAAAACAAAGGCATTCAGTCCATCTACAACTACAAAAAATAATTTTTTAAATATGACACAGGCATCTTAATCAGAAATGGAAAAAGAACCCAAGATTTGAATATTCATTTTAAAGCTTTCTAAAGCTTGCGAACTCTATAGATCTGCCAACATATAATGTAATATAACATCATATGTGTGTGTGTGGGGGGGGTTACTAACTAGTAGGATGGAAAATGCTGCCAAGTCAGCTTGTAGGTAACAAATAAGAATTAGAGACTGTGAAACCTATGTCACTTAACCTTATATTGCTCCCAGACATTTTTGAAAATCTGATAGAATTCATGAATTCTCTTCTAAAAAAAATGTATGTAGGTGCATACACAATTGCAAATATTCACAGAACAACCTGGGACCCTTCCGTGGGTCCAAGTCAACAACTGCTTTTCTAAGGAAAAGAAAGGAGAACTGTCATATGTCCACAATGAAGACTATTGGGGTCCCATCTGGGGAAAAAGTTCAAATAAAACTTAAAATGTGTGATTGCCTATTTAGATGTCAAATGAGATTTCTTTATAGAAAGGAAAATTGCTAAACCAAAAATACACAAGATCGATGCAGAGCTAACAGCCTCTCCACAGCCTGTCCTTTTGATTGTGACTCATTGTGGATACTTGACAGGTACTGAAGAGACTCAGGAGGATCAGCGGCAGCACCAAGGGCAATGCCAAATTTTAATCTGTTATTTAAGTGGAGAACCTTAAATAAAATTTAAATCATTTAACTAATTGAGTATTATTTGTCATACACCTGGAATACAGAGCTGATTGGGGGCATGTTAAGCTCTGGGTGACCCTTTGGGTAGTAATTAAGTTCATTAGCTCTATCCTGGAAGCTGGAAAGAATTAATGCATTTCCCAATGAAGCCAGTTGACCTTTATCAATTTTTCCAATAAGAACTACTGATTTGTATGTCAAAATACATTCTACTGTCATGTATATCAAAAAGAACAAATAAAAAAATTAAAATGAACATCATTAGTCATTAAAAAATGCAAGTCAAAATCCCAATGATATACTACTACAAACCCACTAGCATGGCCATAACCAAAAAGAAAATAATAAGTGTTAATGAGGATGGAAAAAAATTGGAATGGACTTGGAAGAAACTGGAATTAAAACATTTCTGTTTGGAATACACAATGGTATCATCACTTGGAAAACAATTTGGTAGTTCATCAAAAGATTAAGTGGGGAATTTCCATATTAATCAATAATCTTCAGATGTGTACCAAGAGAAATTAAAAAACATGTCCACACCAAGAAAAAAAAACTAGATTTGTTACAAGTATTTTTTAAAATAATTTTAGATTTGGCTCTTAATTCTGATCCTCTGCTGAATTCTTCATCAACATGAAACAAAATAAATGGTTTGGAAGACTGTGTGAACGGAAGTGTCTTCAGCTCCACCCTTTGGTCTGGTTGGTTCATTCTGCCAAACTCTATTCTTCCTTCTTGCATTCTCTCCTTCCCTCCTTCTTGCTACTTTAGTTTTGGTCTCTCTGTTATTAGCAGGAGGAAATGCCCAACATCCATAGTAAGGCTGGATGCACAAGGAGGTTATAAATCTTCACAAAAACAACTCTAAGTGTTAAATGAAGAAAATTGAACAATAAAGGATTTTTTTTTTTAACTTGTGATGTCAATATATAGGCCTTTTCTCCCAAGGCCTATATATTGGGAGGCCTTTTCTCCCACCACTTTTAGCGATGAACCATGATGTACAGCAAAGCTTCTACTTATTTTGCTGAATGACACTCAAGTGTCTGTATACCATGGCACCCTCCTACTCAATGACTCCTCTGAGGGATAAGAGTTCATTTACAACTCTTTACTTATTATTTCCCAAGAAGCAACTAATATCTGTCAGATATGTCAATACCTTTTGTCCTCCCCAGTCTCTTCTTTTTATTTTGGATTTGAAAAAAGAAACAAGAACAACTTGCAAATCCAAGTTTTCACTTCAATATTTCCCAGACATTAAATGAATCCTAATCACCTAAGTTTTCAGTTGGTCAGAAATTGCTTACACACAAGGTATAGGGAATACAATTAGGTCCTTTGGTGGTGACAGAGACGGGGAAGGTGGTTAAAAAGCTGAGAATATAAAACCTCTGTCAACAAAACTTCATGTGGGTGGATGGGATCTGTACCTAGGAGCAAGGCAGAATTGTAGTCCATTCTCTGTTTTGTTGTATACAGGCCTTGGACTTTTGCTAAGTTCTCTAGTTTATGTTTCCTTATCAATTTGGGAAAATATTATCAAAACATGCTCTGTATTTGATGTCTATTTTCCCCTCTAGAATGTAAGTTCCTCAGAGCAGGTCCTTGTCTGACAAACTCACTGTTGGGCCCCAGGAATTGGCTAGGCTAGAGGCTTCACATATGTGTTGAATGAAAATTGAGCATTGTGTTGCATTTAACGGATACAGGAAATTTTAATATATTATACCTAATTTTTATAATTTAATATATTATGCCTAATATTATAACCTTATTATAACTGATATTCATGGAGCCATTTTCTAAATTTTGGACACCTTGCCAAGGACCTTACATATAGTCATGTGTTATGTATGTCATGTTAAAAACAGGGCTATGTTCTGAGGAATGCTTCATTAGGCGATTTTGTCATTGTGGCAACACCATAGAGTATATTTGTGCAAACCTAGACGGTACAGTCAATCATTCAAACTGGGCCTTGATGCAATCAAGAGACACAGAAAGCATGCTACATAGAAGGATGCTGCCGGTGTAACACAGCATACTGTTGTACAGAAAAAAATTATTTTATGAGTGGGAATATCCTCTAAAATAATAATAAAAAGCATTATACAGCCAATATATAAAGTGGAGACATAGCTGTTTGTGAACTTTATCAAGTATTATGTACTATACAAAATTGCATGAGCTATACTTTTGTATGACTGGCACCGTAGCAGGTTTGCTCACCAGCACCACCACTAACGGGAGCAACGTGTTGTGCTATGTCTGTGCAATGCTATGACATTCAGAGGTGAGGGAAATTACCCAGTTCATGTGGACCATCTTCATGTTTGCAGTGCATCATTAAGCAAAATGTGGTTATTTAGCACATAACTGCATTCAGTTTTTCACAGAAGTCCTAAGTTATCATCTCCATCTTATAGAGGAGGACCTGAAGTTTGCCTAAATTCCTCCAGTTGGCAAGTGGTGGAGCCTAGATTTAATTCCCTGCATCTGACACCAAAGTCTCCACACACAACGTAACACTCCATTACTGTTGTCATTTAGGATGTGTGTGTATGGTGGGGGTGGATTCTCCCTGGCCTGCTCACAGGCATGAGGCAAGATATCCCTATGGGTAGCCCAGCTTGTGTCTCACCCAAAGCCCAGGAGAGGGTGAGTGAAGACAAATTCAGCTAGTAAGCAGTTGCCCTTCAAAGACCCTCATCACTTTAGCAATCTTCACCTGTCATAGTTCCAGGAGTCTTGCTGTCCCCAGGTACTTTGAGCCAATTTCAAGAACCCACTGAGACTACTGCTCTAGGCTTCCGGGGGAGGGTAATGCTGCACTATTTTCAAATGAAAAATTTCCACACATGAATATCAACTGAGAAACAAAATTCTTCAGAGCTATTAACCTCTGAAGGTTGTAATTTATCTGATCGTTCTTTCATTTTCTTTTTTTTTCCCTTCCCCCAAAAATTTCCACTAGAGAAGAAACCCTCTTCTTAATTAAAACCATTTCAGAGACCACAAATGCTTTTTATAATAGTTTCTAAACCTGAAACACCATGGGGGTCTGTCTTTGTATTAATGTTGAATCATGGCAAAAGAACCTGGATTCTTTTCTCAAATTGCAAAAGGTTTAAATAAGAATATTGTTTACTGACACCCTGTATGCAAAAGCTAAAGACACCGTAAGTGTTTATACAAAAATCAAACACATAAAATCCATACATCAGTAGGAAGTAGCCCAACTGTATTTAAAAAATGCAAACCTGTATATGTACTCGAAGATTCAATTTTACATCAGTTCCAAATGACCCTCCCCAGTGAAGGATTTATATGCAGTGCTTCTCAAAGTGTGTTCTGGGTCTGACCTGCATTAGAATCACCTGCAGGAGAGTCACCTGAATACTCGTTAAACACGCAGGTTCCTGAGCCTCACTGAAAAACAATTAAATTGGAGCCCCTGGGGGTCAGACCTTGGAATCCTCACATTTGACAAATATCCCCAAGTGACTTTTAATTCATGCCAGAGTCTGAGAACCACTGATAAATAGTGTAGTGGAGTCTTTGAAAGCATAGCTTTGGAATCAGATTTTGGGTTAAACCTTAGTTGGCCCATCTATCAAGTGATGATAATCATACCTACCTCCTAAATCTATAGTTGGGATTAAACAACATGACGCATGAGAGGCAGAACTGAGAGTATTAAAGTGTAAGTGTTCTGAGCCTCTGCTCTCTGCCTTCCAAAGAGGGGGCTTTTTGCAGCTGCTCAGGTCCTGGCCCAACTAAATGGATTTAAGGGCAAGAAGTTACATTTGGAGGAAAAGGAAAAATATGGGAAATGGAAGAAGAAAAGGACTAAGACAATGGGCCAATAGGGACTGGAAGTTGGGGATGGGGGTGATTTGCGGGGGTTGGTAGGGAGACTGAGTGCAAGTGTGGCACTTCAGGGAGAGAAATGAATAGTTGTTTTTTTTGTTTTGTTTTGTTTTGTTTTGTTTTTTGGGGGGTGGTGCTGGGGATTGAATTCCGGGCCTTATGCACACAAAGCAAGCGCTCTACCAACTGAGCTATATCCCCAGCCCCCAATGAATGAAGATTTTTAGGACTCTATTCCATGTATTATATCCTAAAATTCCCCCTTTGCAACTTCTTCAGAAGACTTTTCCAAATGGGAGACATTTTCAAAACACTTAGGAATCAAATTTGAATTTCCTTTAGATGTATTATCATTCAGACACAAGCTCTAATCCTACAAATTAGATGTTAGAAATACATAATAGACAGATACAGGCAGGTAAACTCAATCCAGGGCTTAGCAACTGAATGCCCACTTATCACAGTACCCAATTTATCCCTAATTGTGAAATTATTCCATCATATCCTACTTATTTTATGTCCTACCCCTACTTTTTAAAAACATGTCCCTGCCCAACATGCCCTAAATTTCTATTTTGATTCTTCTCTTTATTTCCCTATTAGCTGTGCATGTTCTAATGTGTCTTTTACTTGTTTGTGTTCCTCCTTTCTCTTCTTCATGCCTTTCCCTCTGTCCCACCACCTTCTGGGGCAACCTATCTCTACAAGCTCCTAGAATCAAAGCTGAACACAGGAAGATCCACTGCCTGGCACTCTGACTCCAATGACTCCCAGTCCTGGAGTTGTGACCTGCCTGTGTCTGGTGTTTTTGCTTTCTTCCTTCCTGGAAGCAGTGTTTCTTATCTCTGCAGACTCATAGGGAAGAGCTAGGACCCCTGGATGCTGGCAGGATCATGCTGTAGCTATGGGCCCTGAAGCTTATTCTTTGATCTTGGTCTCTCTGAGTCTTCAGCAGATGAATTTCATTCTTCCAGAACCGTTGATCTTTTTTCCAGCACAGTGCCCCTGGTTCCATTGGAGAACACCTTTTTTTGTCCATCCCTTGTGACTCCAGTGGGACTATCACTCACGTGATTGATGGGACATGTTTCAGCCCAGCTAGTCATGACATCTTATCCCCATGACCACAACGATTGGTCCAAGGATAATCATATGACACAAGGAATGCATGAGTATCTAATGAGTTCTAATGTTTGGGATGGAGTTTTAAAACCCCAGCTGTGGATAAAATCCCCAGCTTTCTCATTGCACCATGGTATAATTCTGACATGGGTTCTACTCTCTCAATGGTCCCCAGGAGATTGAGCCCATTTGCCCACAACAGTAACTTGTTCGAGAACACATTATTTTCTTTATTTCCCTATTAGCTGTTCGTGTTCTAATGTGTCTTTTACTTGTTTGTGTTCCTCCTTTCTCTTCTTAATGCCTTTCCCTCTGTCCCACCACCTTCTGGGGCAACCTATTTCTACAAGCTCCTAGAATCAAAGCTGAACACAGGAAGATCAACTGCCTTCCCATCCTCACTTCGTCACTCCTTCATAGTGCTTCCTGGGATGACAGTTCAAATAAAATATACCTAAATCCTAGTGTAGCATGCAGAATAATGCCATCCCCCTCAGGGGGAAAAAAAAGTATCTTAATCTTTGCAACCTGCAAATAGGTTATGTGGCAAAGGTGACCTTAAAATAGGGTTATCAGCTAATAAGCTGATTTTCCTGGACTATCAAGCAGGCCCAAAGTAATCATAAGGGTCCATAAAAGTGGAACAGATAATCTGAGAGATGGCTCTTTGAGAAGGTCTTGGCCTGATCTTGCTAGTGTTGAAGATGAAGGAGGACAGTCATGAGCCAAGGAGAGTCGGTAGATTCTAGAATCAGGAAAAAGCAAGGGAAGGCTGCTCCCCGAAGTCTCCAAAAATGAATGCCCCCTAAGGACACCTTGATGTTAACCCACTGAGATCCATGCAGGACATTAGGTTTATAGACCTGTGAGATAATAAATTTGTGTTGTTTTAAGCCACTAAGTTTGTGGTAATTCAAAGAAGCGTTTAAATGTTATGTACTTTGATTCAGGGTACACTTTGGGGTAAACCCAAATTTAAGATAATTGCTTTTCTTATTGTTCTTGGGGCATTCTGTCCCACTTTCCCTAGTATATGATAAATATAAATGCTTTGTGGATATGACTGCCAAAACAATGTAGAAAATTGAACTAATTTGGAATGATGTCTGACTAATTACATTAAACCTCTGTCTCTTTGGCAGAGGAGCCCTTACCTTGGAGCGCCAGAGAAGTCTCACTAGGGTAACAGTTTTAATTAGCCAAGCTCTGTCTCACATTCAATGCCTAGTTCTGCATCTGTTGATATTTCTCATTTAAAACATGAAATAATCAAACATTCCAGTATTAAAAAATAATTATTGTTGGGGACACTGGTGAGTTCGGCTATTACCTGAATGCCAATGGTCTCATATTTTACTGTAAAGAAAATTATTTCTAGCTTCAGAAATAATGTAATATCTCTTCAGATCTCTTAATTCAGTAGTCCTTTAAAGTAAAAGCTCTGAAAATGAACGACATTAAGCTTCTTATTTATTTATTTATTTATTTTTTTAAATCCTCAAAGTATTGGCCCATCTCATTTTCTTAGTCAAAGCTTGCTTCTCAGTTTTGCCCTGCTAATGACCTCAGCTCTCTCTTGATGCTTTAGGAGCAAGCGTTCTTTGATTAATCATTCCCTGTGTTAATATCAAACAGCCCTTGCATTCTTCAAACAGATTGCTGCTTCTGTTAAATAATACCCTAAATATACAAAGCAGATAAATGATGACCATTGAGCCAATGGGAACAGAACTGCACTCCAAGACTGCATTGCAATTCTAATGAAAAGACCCATAACTGATGAGCTCCATATCTCAACTTAAAATGATTTGTGAAGCATAAGATCAAGAGCAGTATAGGCCAAGGTCTCAAGTTAGAGTTGCTATGATGAAGTATAAACTGGGGGTAGAAAGCATTTTAAAATTGCTTAATTGTGTATTTGTGTGTGTGTGTGTGCACACACACAGGCGCGCACACACACACATATAATTTTTTCTTTGAAATGGTTAAATGCTTCAAGGAGTAGAGCCTCTCTGGGAGCAAAGGCCCAGAATGATATCCATCAGGGTTTTATTTCATTTCAGTCTCTTGCTTATTTTAATTTATGAGGTGTGGAGAATATTAGTTTTTAGGATGATTTAATATTTTATGTTGTAAGTGATCTTCTGCAGTCAGTTTGTTAATTAGATACTGCAGACAGGCTGTTTAATATTATGTGTTGACTCTGCAGGAAAAAAGGAAGAGAGAATATTTCTGGTAGTCAAAAAGAATCGAAGGCACATGATCAAAGTTCTCTCAGAGACCATGTGTTGGAGGTGCTTTCTTGTAGAACAAATTGTATTTTGCCCTTCTGAAGGCTCCCTGAGTGTGTTGGAGATAATTGGCGCCCTCTCTTGCTTTGCTCCCTTAGAAGTTTTCTGGAGTTAGGCAGAAAAAGAAAACGGGAACCAGAGCTTTTTATTTAAATAAAAAAGTCATGTCTGGGAAAATTAGAATACTTTTGGAAGTCTGGAATCCATTGAAATGGATTTTCCTATTTTGATTTCCTTAGAAGGCCCAGTTTGAAATGGCAGTATTATGTTATTTCCTACTGGCCCTGTCCTCAGTACCAACATCTCCTTACTAAAGAAATGGCATGTGGTTTTTCAGTAGATTAGCTCTGTATTTAGCTTTTGAGTTGGAGAACCTAGGAACAGGGAAAATCTGTCTTGGAAAACAGGTACTTTCTCTTCGACTCTTCCCGCAAATAGAGGTTGTCACCTGACTTCTTTGGTTCATGTTTATTTCGTGGATTGGCTTTGTTGACCCAAACTTTGCAAGAGCAAGGGAACTCACCAACTGAGGCTTTGTCACACAATTCATTACATGTGCCTTATTTTTACTTGGTCCAAAATGTATCTAACTCCAGTGAGATATTTTTAGTGAATATTCATATTGTGTAAAAAAATAAAAGAGACAAATTGTGTGGTTCATTTTAAGATAAAGTTCAGATGCACGAAATTGAAGAATAATATTTCTCTAAAATAAAAACTCTCACAAGTAATCCAACCTTTGTAACTAACCCAACAAGAACAAATTACCCTATGACGTGCTATAAGATTTTGACAAGGCTTTGCATTGTGCTTAATAAGAACAAAATGGTGTTATGTAGCATAAGCAAGAGAGTTAAGAGTATTTTTCCAATATCACAAAAATGGGATAATGACCTTAGAGTTGGAAACATAAATGATCTGTTTTCATTCATTTCTTTGCATTTTGTGTGTTTTGTTTCACTTATAATTTCTGAATATTCATTCTACTTTCTTATTTTTCTGGAGCTAAAGTTACCAACATTAGCATATGATAAATAAGAAATTATTTTTCCCATTAAAATAATATTTTCCAAAGGCAAAATAATCAACATTTGTTATTATTTTCACTTGCATTTTATGTGCCTCATGTAGCCCTCATTAAGAAACAGTAGGAACAAGATGTCAAAACAGGAAGTCACAGCTATAGTCCCCCTTACAGAAATACTGATTAGCAACTATCCACAGAAAAGAATGTCCTTGTGTGGATTTCAGAACCTGTGGAAGAGACGTAGGTGGATGCTTCAGCACCTACCCTCCAGGAGTACAAAACTGAGAAAAAGCCACATTAGAAGGGTAAGAGAAGTGATTTCCACTTTGACTATGTCACCTCTCCCCAAGCCAAAATGGCAACTTGCTGATCAGATTCCCTTTGGACTATAGTTTCTCCACTGTGAAAAAGAGAGCCCAAGGTGGACATCCAGCTTCTCTAGCATTCTGAGGCACCTTCTGGGAGGCTTACTTCTGTCTTGCTTATATGAAACAATGGGAAAATTACTACCTGGGGTCATCTAGGAACAGAGAAACAGATTGAGGTCACAGTGACCAGTACATGGATCTTGGTCATGGCACTATATCCTAGCTGGCAGCCCAACTAACCAGAAAGTCCAGCCAGCAACTCCATCTACTGCAGAGCAAAGCCAATGGCCCCATATGGCCAGGAAGCACAGTCAGCAGTCAACCCAGCTGGGATCCCCAGCCAGCAGTCTGACTTGGCCACATAGCACAGCCAGAAGCCATGCCCAAATTAAAAAGCCCTACCAGAGATGCTCTCTAGTTGTGGATTCCAGTCTAAAGCCCTGACTGAGCAAGAACTCAAGACAGCAATCCTATGTAAAGGGTAGTGACAGTGATTCTGACCAACTAACTATAAGGTGCACTCTGCAACTTCATCCAATCTCAGGGTTCAGCTTGAGGCTCTGCTCAAACAGGGGCCAACCTGAAGCCCTACCTCAACACAGAATCCAGCTAGTTTTACCACTTATACCTGGGCCTCACTGTGTCAACCACTTGAACAATGCATCCAAATGGCAGGTCCACCTGACTGTGAAACACAGATGGCAGATTCACCTGGCTGTGGAAGACACATGGTAGCCACACACAACCTCAGAGTATGGGCATCAGCTTCACCTATCCAGAGATTCAAGTAGCAAATTTTTCCTGCCTACAAACACTACAAGTTGGCCCATTCAGAACCCCAGTTGACTGGTAAAGATTTTTTTCTGCTGAAGCACCTGTAAAGGCTGGAAAAGGGGTCTGCTTCATGAAACATTCAGACAACAAGGTAAGGATACATGGATGACAAAGAATCAGGGAAACATGACACTACCAAAGGAAACCAACGAAGTTCCTATAACAGACCACAATGAACTGTTGAGCTATAAACTGGCTGACAAAGAATTATTCTTAAAGAAGAATTGAATTAAAAGAAAACACTGATAGACCACTAGAAACCACAAAGAAAAAAACTTTTAAAAGAAATTCTGGAGTTGAAGAATTTGACTAAACTGAAAATTTAATAGAAAACTTCAACAACTGACTCAATCAAGGAGAAGAAAGAATAGTGGAATTTAAGAAAGGTAATTTGAAATTATCCAGAGAAACAAAAAGAAAGAAATAGAGTGACAAATGTCTACAGAACTTATGGGTTATCATCAAATGAAATAGAATGTACATTTTGGGATTCCCAGAAGGGAAAGAGAAACAGAAAAAGACAGAAATTCTGTTTAATGAGATAATGCCTGAACTTTTTCAAATTTGAGAAGATAATGGACATCCACATTCATTAGACTCAAAAGTTCCAAAATAATTTGAACCCCAAAAGGTCTACACCAAGACAAATTAAAATTGAATCATCAATAGTCAAAGACAAATGATTTGGGGACTGGATTGTGGCTCAGTGGTAGAGAGCTTACCGGGCAAGTGTGAGGCACTGGGTTTGATCCTCAGCACCACATAAAAATAAATTAAATAAATAAATAAATAAATAAATAAATAAATCCATCTGTAACTAAAAAGTAAAAAATAAATTTTAAACAACAAATGATTTTGAAAGGAGCACAAGAAAAGTGACCTCACATACAAGAAGCCCTGATGAAACTACCAGTAGATTTCACAGAACAAATCTTGCAGGTTAGGAGAGAGGGAGATAATATATTCAAAATATTGAAAGAAAAATACTGATGACCAAGAATACCATACTCAGAAAAGCTATAGTTCAGAAATGAAGATGAGATAAAGGTTTCTTCAAACAAAAGCTGAGGAAGTTCATCAATAGTAGATCCCCTGTAAAAGAAATAGTAAGGGGAATTCTTCAAGCTAAAATGAAAGTATACAAATTAACAATATAGAAACATACAGATGTATAAAACTCACTTTAAAAGTGAACATACAAATTCAGAATTCTCTAATATTGTAAGGGTGGTATATCAGTCACTCTAAATTCTAGCATAAAATCTAAAAAACAAATGTATCGGACTGGGGATATAGCTCGGTTGGTAGAGTGCCTGCCTCGCAAGCACAAGGCCCTGGGTTCAATCCCCAGCACCGCAAAAAAAAAAAAAAAAAATGTATCAAAATAACTATAGCTGCCATAATTTGTTAATGGACTTACAACATAAAAATATAAACTGTAATCTTAATAACCTAAATTTTGAGGGGGGGGAGTAAACATACAGTTTTAGCATGCAATCAATCTTAAGTTGTAATCAGCTTAAAATAGGATGTTATAAGATGTTTGATGTAAATCTCAGAGTAACAACAAAGAAAAATATCTGTAGTAGACATACGAATGATTAAGAAAAAGGAATCAAAGCATATCAGCACAAAAAGTCATAAAGAATACAAAAGAAGACAGCAAGAGAGGAAAAAAGACAAGAAGGAATTAAACAATGGTTAGAAATTGCCTAATAAAAGGGCAATAACCTTACCTATCAACAATTACTTTAAATGTAAATGGATTAAATTTGCCAATCAAAATACATAAAACGGTCTTAAGGAATTTTTAAAAAGATACAACTATACACTGCCTACAAGAGACTTACTATAGCTTTAAAGACACATTTAGGCTAAAGTGAAGGAAAAAGAGTTCCCTGAAAATGCTAATCAAAAGAGAGTAAGGGTAGCTATACTCATATTGGACAAAATAGATTTAGAGTCACAAACTGTCACAAGAAAGTAAATATTGCATGATCTCAGTTGTGAAATCCAAATGTTAAAAACACAGAATAGGAGATTAGAATGATGGTTACCAGGGGTTTGGGAGGCAGGGTGAAGATTTTGAAATTGTAAGGGGAATTAGTTAGACAAGAGGAATGAGTTCAAGAGATCTATTGTGCACCATGATGCACTATATTTAATTAGAATGTATTGTATTCTTGAAAGTTAATAAGAGTTGATTTTAAGTATGTTTACCACACACTAAAGAATATGTAAGGTATGTGAATTACTTTACCCATTCCACAAAGTATATGAATTTCAACATAACTCTTTATAACATATACAATTTTTATTTGTCAAATTAAAAACTAAAATTTTTTTGAAAAAACTGTTACAAAAGACAAGTTCACTTGGGGTTAATTCATCAAGATTTAACTATTATAAATATTTATACAACCAATATTGACATGCCTAAATACTTAAAGCAAATGTTAACAAAACTGAGAAGAGAAATAAACCAAAATACAATAAAGTAGGTAACTTAAATATATCAATAATGGATAGATAATTCAGACATAAAATCAATAAGAAAACAGCAGATCTGAGCACTGTGGACCATGAACCTAACAGACACAGATGGAATATTCCATTCCACAGCAGCAAGATACATATTCTCAAGTACACATGGAACTTTCTCCACAATAGATCTTGCATTAAACCATACAACAAATCTTAACAAATTCAAGAAGATTGAAATTATATCAAGTATTATTTCCAACCACAATGCTGTGAAACTAGAAATTGAGAGCAGGAAGAAAATAGGAAAATTCATAAATACAAGGAAATTAAACAAGAAGTTCCTGAGGACCCAATGGGTCAAAGAAAAAGCAAAAGATAAATTGGTGGTTTTCAGAAGTTGGGGAATAGAAGTAAGGAAATGTCGGTTAAAGAGTACAAACATTCAGTTATTGGATAAGCAATTTCTGGGGATCTAATACACATCATGGTGACTATAGCTAATAATACTATATTTTATTCGAGAAATTTGTGAAGAGAGTAAGCCTCAACCTTAAGTGTTCTCACTATATGCACACATGAAAATGGTAACTATTTGAGGTAATAAATATGTTGCCTACGTTGATTGTGGTAGTCATTTCACAACATAAATGCATATCAGATCTTCACATTGTCACCTTAACTATACACAATGTTATTTGTCAATTATATCTCAATTAATCTGGAATAGAAACAGCAGAAACTGTGAAATTGATACATTTGCAGCACACCTCATTTTATCATGCTTCACTTTACTGTACTTCATGGATATTGCTTTCATTTGCATTTTCTTCTCCTTTTTTATTTTTTAACAAACTGAAGGTTTGTGGGAATCCTGCATCATGTTGCTCTTCAGCTCTATTTTTTCCAACAGCACATGCTTACTTCACACTTTTTAATACTTTTCATAATATTTCGAATTTTTTCATTATTATTATATTTATTATGGTGATCTGTCATCAGTAATCTTTGAGTTTACAGTTGTAGTTGTTTTGGGGTGCCCACAAACCACACCCATATAAGAGAGTGGACTTAATCAGTAGACACTGCCCAGAGTTTTCCACCAACTGGTCGCTCCTCTATCTCTCCTCTCTTCAAGCATTCCTGTTTCCTTGGAACACAACCATATCAAAGTAGGCCAATTAAAAATTTTACAATGTCTCTAAGTATTCAAGTGAAAGAAAGTCATATGTCTCTCACTCTAGGTCAAAAGCCTGGAAATAATTAAGCTTAGTGAGAAAGGCCAAGACAGGCTGAAATCTAGGTCTCTTGTGCCAAATAGTTATTCTCAGTTGTGAATGCCAAGGGGCAAGTCCTTGACGGAAATTAAAAGTGCTACTCCAGCAAACACACGAGTGGTAAGAAATGAAACAGTCTTATTGCTGATATGGAGAAAAGTTTAATGGTCTGGATAGAAGATTAAACCAGGCACAACACTCCCTCAACCAAACGTAACCCAGAGCAACGTTCTCCAAGTCTGTGAAGGCTGAGAGGTGAGGAAGCTGCTGAAGAAAGTTTGAAACCAACAGAACTTAGTTTATGAGGTTTAAGAAAAGAAGCCCTCCCATAACATCAAGGGCAAGGATCAGCAACCAGTGCTGATGTAGAAGCTGCAGTCAGTTATTCAAAAGATCTGGCTAAGATAACTGATGAAGATGGCTTCACCAAACAACAGATTTTCAATGTATATGAAACAGACTTCTGCTGAAAGACGATATCATCTAGGGCTTCTATTGCTGGAGAGAAAGTCAATGCCTGGCTTCAAAGTTTCAGAGGTCAGGGTGACTCTCTTGTTGGGGCTAATGTAGTTGGTGACTTTAAGTAGAAGTCAATGCTCATTTAGAACTCTGAAAATTGTAGACTCTTTTGTGTACAATGAATCAAAATGCAGTCTGTACAAATAAAAAAAAATTTAAAAAGAATGATGCTAAATCTACTTTGCCTGCCCTCTATAAATGGAACAACAAGCCTGGGTGATAGTCATCTAACACAGTTACTAAGTATTTTAAGCCCACTACTGAGACCTACTCAGAAAAAAATGTGTTACTGCTTACTGGCAATGTACCTGATCACCCTTGAGCTCTGATGGAGACATATAGAGATTAATGTTGATTTCCTGTCTGCCAACACAACATCCTTTCCGTAGTCCATGAACCAAGAAATAATTTTGACTTTCAAGTCTGATTTTTAAAGACGTACATTCATAAGTCTACAGCTGTCATAGTGTTTCTTATAATAGATCTAAGTAAAGTAAATTGGAAACCTTCTGGAAAAAATTCACCGTTTTACCCAAGCATGATGGTGCCCACCTATAATTCCAGAGACTCAGGAGGCTGAGGTAGGAGGATCACAAGTTTGAGGCCAGCTTCAGCAGCTTAGCAAGGTCCTAAGCAATTTGGTAAGGCCCTGTCTCAAAATGAAAAATAAAAGGACTGGGGATGTGGCTCAATGGTAAAATACCTCTAGGTTCAATTTCCAGTACCCACATTGCAAAAAAAGAGAGAGAATTCACCGTTTTTTAAAAGTTTCATTAAGAACATTTGTGATTCATGGAACACAGAAAAAAATAACATTTTTTTTAGCTAAGTTCTTTTTTTACGTAATGCTATTGCACACTTGATAGACTACAGCATAGTATAAACATAACATTTATATATACTGGGAAACCAAAATATCCATGTGACTGGCTTTATTGCAATACTTTGTTGCAGTTATGCCTTATAACATTTATTCATATATATATATACACATATATACACATACATATACAGCTAAAATATATAAAGACAAATATGTATATAGTTGAAATATATAGAATATATGTAGTGGAAATTCTCTCTTGAAAGACAAAGCAAGATGAAAATATTCCCTTTCCCTTTTAAGAAGTAATGGGTAAGTATGAATCATTTCCAGAGCAGAGTTCTGAATGACATCTGGTACACAATGCTCATGCAGCAACTGTCATTAACTAATGGTGCTATTAGAACCTTCATAGTGCATGTTTTATTTTATTATTTTTCTTTGAGTGTGTGTGTGTGGGTGTGTGTGTGTGTGTGTGTGTGCGCATGCGCCAGGGATTAAACCCAGGGGTGCTTAACCACTGAGCTACACTCCTAGCCCTTTTTTTATTTTTTATTTTGAGACAAGATCTTGGTAAGTTGCTTGGGACCTCGCTAAGGTGCTGAGACTGACTTTGAACTTGCAATCCTCCTGCATCAACCTCCCGAATTGCCAGGATCACAACCTATTGACATCAGTTGCCACTTGACCTACAGAACATCTTTTACACATTTGATAGTCATACAATGTGAATGAAGGTTGTCTTGAACTTTCAGAGAAAAGCATTTTGCTGTCTTAATGTAGAGATTTTTGTAAATCTCAAGGCTCTATTCCAATTAGTTAGAAAATACTGATCTAGTATCACTCTATGGAAATGTATCATGTACTTAAAATATATATTTAATATAATAATGCCATCAAACAGCATAACTCAAAAGAAGGCAAGCTTTTTTTTTCTTTTTCTATTTGCTGTTTAATTTCATTATGATTTCTAAAAATGTTCTGGTGGTGTACAGCTGCTCCACTGTTAATAGCCTCGAAATAGAAATGTGTTACTTTGCTTAGCAAGAGACATCTGCATACTGTAGAAAAACAAAATCATTTGATGTGATTAATACAGGGAGATGGTTATTGGTATTTCTAATGCATATTGTTTCAACTCAAATATGTTTGCCTTCCAGCCATTTTTAGATATGTTATTCTGATCTATGACTTAAATCTGTGATGCTTTCAGGATCTACATTATAAAAACGAATGTTTGCCAGGCTATCCAACACCTCCTGCTGCTAGTTGGCTAGGGTTTTTTGAATGTCACAAGCAGAGATTTTGATATGGTACCCAAGGGGCTCTTTATCCAGGATGATGTAAATAACTACTCCCAACATTTGGTCCTTCTACCATCTTTGTTCATGTCATCTTGAAATTTGCCCTTGCATTGAGCAAGAGTCCTTACTTTCACATTAGAAGAACTCATACCACATTTTAAAATGTCAAAGTATATAAGCCCTAGGAGGGCAATAGGACAGGTTCAAAAGTTTGCAGATAGATGGATTATTACAGGCTCAGAAATTACAATGCCTTCCCTCTTGAAAATCTCTTGCTTCATCATAAATCTTTCTGTGCCTGTGCTCCCCTTCTCTAGCCATTTCATGAGTGGTCAGTCTTGGGTCTCAGATTTACACACAGAGCCCTAGCGCTGACCTCATTGGAGGGCACGATTTATGTAGTGGAGACAGTGACCCTGTAAGGAATGCAATCCAGCCCTCCTGACGTGAGTCTGAAATGCTCTCATCAGACTCTTCCTGCTTATCATTCACAGAACATCAGCCTTTAAATGGTCCTTGGAGCATACTGACTTCACCTGCCTCCTTCTGTAGATAAAGACAAGCACTTGGGTGAAGCAGTTTACCTAAAGGTTGCACATCAAAGAAAACTTCCTCTTTCTACTTGTCTTAATCTGTTTTGTGCTGTTAGCACAGAATGCCTAAGACTGGGTAATACACAGTAAGTAGAAATTTATTTGGCTTACAGTTCTGGAGGCTAGGAAGTCTAAAATGAAGGTTTGAATCTGGGAAAGAGCCTTCTTGCTGCATCATCTCAAGGCAGAAAGTATCAGACAGGAAGGAGAGAGGGTCAGGACTTATCCTTTTATTAGGCATGATAATGGCTGCATGAGACATGGTTCTTTTTACCTGATCAGCACCTGATTAGTTCCCACCTACCAATACAGTTGCAGTGGGGATTCAGTTTCCAACACATGAACTTTAGAAGACACATTGAAAGCATAGCATTACTTACCTGGAATGTCTGTCCCTGAGATTACTTTTAAGAAGTTACAGTGTACACTCCCACCATAACCTAGAGTCCAAGAAGCATTGACTCCTGAGAACTTAGACCCTCCCTAGTTTACATGACAGGAACGCTCCTTTCTTACTCATGGTTTCTGGAGCCTTCTTAATCAAATAAAATGTTCATCAATCTCTACTCAAAAATCAGCATCCCTAAATGCTGACTTGAAAGTGGCACCTTAGGCCAGTGGGGGAAAAACAGACCTTTTGATAAATGGTGTTGGGACAAAAGGGTAGGCATCTGGAAAAAGTAAAATTAGATCTTTCCCTCTCATCCTACACGATGATCAATTCTGAATGGGCCAAAATTTAAATATTAGAAATGAAACCATAGAAGTCCCAAAAGAACTTGATAAAATTTTAATCCTTGGAATGGGAAGATCATTTTTAAAAACTCATTCAAAATTTAGGAATCATGAAAGGAAATGTAAATAAACCTGAAAACATAAAAATAAAAGATTCTACATGAGAGACACACACACAAGTGCACATACAGACCCATAAACAAAGGCAAAAATAGAAAAGCCCACAAGGTAGGAAAAAATATTTCCAATTCATGTACAAACACAGAGCTTATCTCCCTATAAAAAGCTCCCTAAAACAGAGAATAGGAACTCAATAAGCTAACAGAAAAGAAAATGGGCAAAAGATTTAAACACATAATTCATACAAACTAAAATACAAGAGACTCTTGAACATTTGGAAAGTTGCTCAACTTCACTCATAATAAAAGATATGCAAATTAGAACTATATTGAGATACCATTTTTCTCCTATCAGGTTGGCAAAAATCCAAGTCTGATAATACACTGCATTGGAAAGACTGTAGGAAACAGGCCCTCTTATACATTGCTTGTGGGAGTATATGTTAGCATAACCCCATATGGAGAGCAATTTAGCAAAATCCATCAAAATTACAAATGCATATATCTTTCGCCCCAGCAATTTCACTTTTGGAACTTTACATTACAAATGGACTTGCAAATGAATGAAAGGACATATGTTGAAGGTATTCATCACAGTATTGTTTGCAAGAACAAAAACTCTGAAATAACTTAAATTGTTCAGTCCAGCAAATTGCTAAGATAAAAGGGTTAAACAGATTGTAACATAGTTATACAAAGAATACTACAAAAGTTAAAAAGTAAAATAAGAAGTAAAAGTATGAACTGACCCTAGAGTAATATGGAAAAATGTTCAAGAGATTTTGGTGAATGAAAAAAAGCAAAAGGCAGAATAGTTTGTAAAGTAAGTTACCTTTTATATTAAAAGACAAGAAATAACATGAATATCTATGTATTTCTGTACGCATCAAGGAATTGGAAGAATTTACATGAAACTAACATAGAGGTCACCAACAAGAGGTGGGCATGAGAACCAGAAGAGTAGGGTACAGAATTAGCAAAATTTCTCACTGTTTATGCTAATATATACCTTTAGAACCATCTAAATATATATTTTCAGAAATTATACTTTGAAATAAAAGAAAAAATAATGAGTTTTTTTGTTTAAGGAGACAAAGAAGTCTACTTTAGCATAAAATATAAGATTCCAGATTAATAGATAGCTGTCTAGAGTCTTAATGTGATCATCTCTTTTTTCCTTCCCTCATTCATTCAACAAATATTCTTTCACAATTTTCCATACAATGGTGGGTACTAAGCTCTGGGAATGCATGGAGAATAAAGCCAACCAGATCTTTGCTCCACAGACTACATCCTAGTTCAAGGTCTCCTCTACTTGGAATCTGCTGTCTGCTATCAGCATGCAAGAACTCTAGGACCAATATTAACAAGAATCACTTCACTATGACAGCATCTGAAGGGTGAGCACATTAAATATCATTGGTATGGAGTTCAAAAACTCAATATCCTTGATTTTTATGAGCAAACAAGATCTATACAGTCCGAAGGCACTTTTGGTTTCTTTCAATGACACCTCTTTGTAGAATTTCACAATATGTTTTATTGTGTATAATCTGAATATAATTTGAAACTCTACTCCAAATATGGCCCTTGCTTACACTTATGCAGGGTTGTAATAATTTCCTGTGATTTATATTGATGACTTTTCATTAGTGTTCTAGAATTATTCAGTGTATCACTACTTTTGTTTCCTTTCTGGTTTTTTCCCGCTGAGTTTTATTAGTTTACATTCCATTATGATGAATTTTTCAAGTCAAATATCTATTCCTTAGTGTTTATTCCAGTACCTTGAATAGCATTTCCTTCTTCCTGTGTTCTCTTAACCCATTTCAGGAAGGTGAGAGTTGATGGTCAAGCTGTACCAGCTCAATGTGTGTTTGAGCATGTGTATGAATATCTATAACCACATCAGCATATTTCAGGACTGAGCCCACTTGGTTAATAAACAAAGCAGTGCTTTCAGTGTCGTCTGAAAGGACTTTCTACAGTGATGGAAATGTCTTATGGTTGTGTTATTCAATACAGCAGCTGTTAAACTCTTATGGCTATTGAATACTTCAAATGTAACCAGTGCAACTGGGGGATTTTATTTTTAATTTAACGTTATTTAAATTAAATTTTTAAAAGCTGGCAGGAAGAGGACAATATGTGAAAACAAGGTATATGACCCCAAACAGAATGCCTACTATCCTAATGGCAACATCCAAGAGTGAGAAAGTCACAATCATGGGAATCTCTGAGCCTTGGGTGTTCCAGGCAGAGAACAAAGGATTCTTGCTTCATGAGGGGTGGTCCACAAAGAATGGAGATAGTTTCCAGCTAGTTGCTGAAATAAGACAGAGCACAAGGCATTTCAATCCAGTAAGATTAAGAAGATCTAGTTATAGTTCGGCAGCCTCATTAGGGATCAAGGCTAACTTCCTTTCTGTCCTTGAGGGTACATTAGGAACACAGGAGAAAATGTCATGTTGTAGACCAAGCTAAGTCCCAGGCATCCAGGATGCCAGACTTGGGAAGTCATGCCTAGTTCTAGACCTCACTCAGTGGTGGGAATGCACCCCTAATCCATGCCCACCTATACCCATATAAACTCATGATCTGACTGCCATTACATTCATGAACCAAAAGTTTTCAGTATCTGAGAGTAGATAGGATCAAGTAAATCCACTAAATTATGTATCTAGCTAAGCATCCTTTATTTGCCCCTCATTACTTACCCCATTGGGTTCATGTCCCCCAATATCACATCCAGGATTCCCTACAATATGGAGCCCACTGTTCTGCTCAGCCTTTGTGTCCACAAATCTCCCACTTACCTAATGCTCCAGCCAAAACTTGGCTAAGCATACTTCTTTAAACTTGCCCCAGTCTCCCCCACACTTATGGCCTTACCTAAGCTGATGCCAGAAAGGCCCCCCTCCAGCATTTCCATCTATCAACACCCAACCCGCCCTCAGGTCATTCCAGTCACTTACTCTCTGAAGTAGTCTTCACAGGAAGCCACAACTGTATGTGCTCATTCCCTCCTCAGGGCACAAACCTGTGCTGCTTTTTTGGCACTTATGTCATTCCTTATGTCGTGGGCATTCATGAATTTGTCCTAGTTTGTGAGCAGTTTGAGGATGGAGGCAGGTGTCATTCACATTCTGTATCTCTGGCAGTACCTGGTACACAGCTGGTCTCCAGGAATAATTGTACTTGAGCTGAACTAAGGATGGCTCTATACATGGGCAGAATTTCAACTACACTCAATGAGAAGATCTTTTGCTCCAGAGCACTGTGGCATGAGACACTTTTCAAATTAAAGGTAGCAAACCGATGATCTAGAAATCACATGCAGCCTGCATACAAGTCATGTTTGAGACATAATGTCATTTTTAAATTGCCAGTGACATTTAAATATGGGAGGGGGAGTTTATATAAAGATCCATATTTCCAGACCTTCTTGAAAAAACAAAATGTCAGATCTGGAATATCAGTCATTCATTACTTTCTGGAGATTTACCAGCCCATCACAGTCCCTGCTGAAGTCACCTACAAGGATTGAACTGACTTTTATCTCTTCTTACTTAAGTCAGATATGTGTAGAGTCCATGCACCTTTAACAATGATAATGACCCACCCAGACCACTTATAAAGCTCATATTGCCTACTTTTCAATCATCTAGGTTCTGATGACTTTCATGGTTATTATTTTGGCCTGCTACTTTCAGTATCACTCACCCAACTCCCAAGAGTACAGCTTCTGTTCACATAAAAATAAGATTTAAGTCATTTTTAAGGGGTGTGATAGCAGCTCCATGTCCAATGTCACATTGTCTGCAAGTGCAATTTTTAGACATTAGTCCAGGGACCCGGGGTAGCAGGGCAAAAGGCATACTTGTTGGAAGTAAAAGTGGTAGACACTTGAAAACGAATAGAGAGAGTGAGACCTGTGTGATATTGGATGCTAACATTCCATTTCACATCCATAGCACCTTTGGTGTGAAGTTTCCCAAGTACATATCAGGCAGTAATTGAACCTCACGGTATTTGATGAGGAGAAGTGTTCTCCTCACGTTCTGGTAGAGGAAACTGAGGCATTGTTTGTTCACCATTGTAAGGACCCCTCAACGAGAGTACTGGTAGTTAAATTTAATTATCATCATTTCTGGACCTTCCCTTAATTACTCATTCTTTCTCTCTGGTTTCAGGGGTAATTTATGTTAGATCAATTTAGATTCACTCTCAGGATTTAATCAATACCATCTGCTGCTCATGGGCTCTCGCTGGCCAATGCTTAATCTTCAGAAAATGTAAAGAGCATAAACCAGCAAAACATAAAATCAGATGGACCCTCTATGACTCCTGAGCAAATACCCATGTTTCAACATCCCCACATTCCATTTCAATAGTCCCTCACTGTCCTCTCTCCTTCCCTTCCCACACTTCTCTACACCAGTTAAAGATCACCATTAAAGCCTCCTTAGGTTCAGCATTTATTTTAATGCCTCATGCTTGAAACATCTGAAAGGAGACTTCTAACTTCTTTGACCCATGAGAAGTTGAAGTTAAAAAAGAAAAGATTTTTTTAAGCTAAATCAACATTTCAAGTGTCTAGCAAGTGCTTCCCATTTAGAAAAGAACAATACACTGCCTTTGACTATTAACCCTGTTACTCTAATCACACGTTAAATGAACCATTAGGAGGCACCAATTTAGTATAATGTCTTTGCTAGCTCAGTATTTCTTGAGTGTAGGTATTCATGGTATTTCGAGTAGAATCTGGTTGTCACATTTTCTATGAAAAAATAATCATTAGTGATCAAAATCACCTGTCTGGAAACATTATCTTCCCAAAGCCATCTCCTTAACTAAGTAACAAAAAACAAGTGGAGAATTCAGGAATTAAATACTAAATCATATGTTGCTCCACTGAGTTCAGGAGCCAACCTTTCACCCCTGGAAGGATGGGATTAAATACCATCAGATAAAGGTGATTTATAGAACTCGCTCCTATATACTTTGGTGACCAAGAAAAGAAAATGAGCTCTCAGACCCACTTAGAAATAATTGTGGTGGGGAAGCAATTATAAATTTAGTTTCATGTCCTCTCAATAGGACCTTGATATCAGAAGACAACAGTGTTCTTTCTCACCAGGTAGTGGTGTGTGCCTGTCATCCCAGCAACTCAGGAGGCTGAGGCAGAAGGATCACAAGTTTGAGTCCAGCCTCAGCAACTTAGTGAGGCTCTAAGCAACTTAGTGAGACCCTGTCTCAAATTAAAAAGGGTTGGGGATGTGGCTCAGAGGTTAAGCGCCCCTGGGTTCAAACTCTGCTACCAAAAAAAAAGAAAAAGAAAAAAAGAGTGTTCTCCAATATTCCTCCAAATCCACTCTAAGGAAGCAAATCAAAGAGTATTCCAACTTCAACCTGAGAAAATCATTAGCCATCATTTCCCAGGGATATGGATCCTGTTCCCGTCCAGCCTCAGTCTTTATGATTTGCCCCAGTAGATCAGAGCCCTTGGCCTATGCTCATGACTCCTTCCCCAGAGCGCCTTTCAGTATCATTTGATCATACCAGTGGATCATCAGCTTGTTCTGTCTGTCATCTCTTCTTGTAGCCAAGTGACCTGCCCTGGACCATTTCATGTTCTGTATTTTTCTAAATTACATTGTTCTCTGGAGTCTGTTGTCCAACTGAAAGAGTTACATTTTCTTTCTCTGTTAGTTACTCAAAGTATCAATCATTCTGTAACCACCTGTACTACCGTTAACCTTCTTCCTGTCTTCCAAATCAAAACCCATTTCTCACTTCCATATGTCAACACCAGCCACATGCATTGATTAAATGTCTTTCATTTGAAAGCACACAATCCGGCTATCCTTGCCTAGGTCTGAATGCCTCCCAGATGCTCTGCATGCAAGCCTAATTCTTCTGTTCCCTTCCTCTGGAAAGTCATTCTTCATTGTAATAAGTTGCCCAAAGTAAATGTATTCATCATCTTTTTCTCTGACAACCATGTTTCTCCACTACGGGAAATTAAACACTGCAACATATGGCCTGAGCAGCAAACTTTAGAGCTTGCTCGCTCAATTGTTTTAACACATTGCCGCCTTCACATAATATTCTGTTTGCCACTAGCATGTCAGGCTTCCGCTTGACATATGCATTAGACATGTTAATGGCAAGAGAGAAACCAACTGAAGCTGACAATATGACGAAAGAAGGGTAAGTGCCTATTAATTACTAAAATTCACTTTTTCCCACTATTTAGCAGGGGGAAAAAAAACAAATTAATGCCTTCAGAACATGCCACCACATTAGCCTGCTGTGGTGCCATCTGACAGATTTTTAAAGCCCTCAGTACAAAGGAAGAGCTTTGTGTAGATTCAGCAAGGCCAGTATAAATGCCACTGGGCTCTCCCTATTGTCCTGTAGCCTATTGTCCTGCTCTTTCTGTTTCCTGAGTCTCCAGGAAACAGGGGGCATGCTGGAGTGGCGGAATTCCTGTGTGGTCATCAAAACACCACTGGTGCTCCAGGATTTTTTTTTCTCTACTAGTTAAGCATAGGAGCTGCTCTGAAAGAATAATCTTAATGCTACCTATTTCCTGAAAATAGTAGAATGCAATTTTCTTCTGGGTCATTGCTTCTGAGATTAGATCATTTCATTGATTATGAATCTTTGGGCTTCTATTATGAATCTACTGACTCCAAATTCATTTTTTTGTTAACTAATTTTGATCCCAGAAGTGGTTTAAAAGAAGTTACCATTTACCCAAAAATAAAATTCAGGTTTTTTTAGATGGATATTTTATAATTAATCCCCTTTCCTTTTCAGCACATATACATGTTCCTAAACAAGAAAAAAAGTTTGAAAGCTTCTCAGTGGATATTATGCTGAATTTTCTTTTATATATTGAATTTTCTTCTACATAAGATTGAGTCGGGTGTTGTATTTAATGCTGGAGGGCATCCAACAGCCAGTAAGATACCTGGAAAAGGAAGCTGATTATAGACAGTCTATATGTTTCCTGAGACCTCAGGAGTCTGTGGCTCCTAAGGGCATTCCCCATATCAATAACAGCATCATCTTCAGCCCAGTGTCAGGCAATAGTCACCCAAAGCTTAATTGGAAGGGACAATTTATGGAGACATCCTGATGTCCACACATGCCTTTGACCCTCTAAAAATCTATCTTGAGATTAAACTAGATGGTACAGAGTTGTGTCCAGAAGACCTCATTTAATTGGTCCTCTGTTGAATTGCTTTTATATTGAGTTCAATGTCATTGGCCTGTATTGAGGGATATTGTCAGAAGTAGTCCTTTGAAGCTCATTGTACTTTCTGTAAGGACACTGTCCAAGGTTTTATCAACTGTATCTCATAGTCTTCTCTATGAGGACCGATATGACAAATTGCTTTCTGGCCTCAGTATCAGGAATGATGGGGCCACTCCTGAGCACCCAGTTTTTTCTTACGAAGAGAAGGAGCAACATCAAATTCTGGTTTATACACTGTTTATAAGAGAGCTCAGAGCAAATGAGTAGGACCTCATGACTTAGAGTTTTGTGCTCCAACCTCTGTGATGGTGGTGTCTTTTTCCCTAACAACTTTATTTTCTTATTACTCTTATTGTATCAACTATAATTTTAATTGAATTAAACATTGTGGTATACACACATATCTTTGTATAGGGACATTATAATCTTTCCAAAATAAAGTAACTAAGTAAACACACACATAAACTAGACTTTAGTAAGTATAAGTTCATGCATATTTACAGAAGCATCTTTTTTTTTTATTCAAATATTGGGGATTGAAGTCAGGGTATCAGGCATGCTAGGAAATTGCTCTCCTACTGAACTATGTCTTCAGCCCTTTTTTAAATTTTATTTTGAGGCAGGGTCTGGCTAAACTGCCCAGGCTTGAACTTTCAATAGCCTTGCCTCAGTCTCCTGAGAAGCTGGGGTTACAGGTGTGCACTATCATGCCCAGCAGAAGAATCTATTTTTGGACACATTTCAAAACATACCATTCAGAAGTGGGGAGAGATGCAGCGGGTGACTATGCTTACTATGTCTGAGATCACACAACACCAGTTTGAAAATTTTACCTATTTATAAAGACATTACAGTTGGTTTCTTGTGTAGAAAGCTATAAAAGAGACAGGAATGCATTCAGACTATGCATTTACAGAGCCACACAAACAATTGCATGTAAAAATATTTTGGTTTTTTCTCAGAACAAAGCTAGGCAAGTAACTGTCTCAAGTAACTTCAGATAATCTTGATCTACCAGTCTGCACATGAGAATAATGATGCTAAGAATAATATTCCCAGGGTGAATAGGCACATCAAGCAATTTTGATGCCATCAATAGCTATATTCATTCCTTAAGCATGTTTGAAACAATGGGTTAGGCACAAGGGATCCTGGGATGAATGAGACACAGTTCACTGCAATAGGAAATAGGAAACTTATAGACTCTCCTCGAGAAGCATCCTGCAGTGTTTGACATGTCTGTGAAGTATCCAGGCAGATACTAGAGTAAAACAGAATGTTCTCAACATCACAGCTCAATCTAGGCTTTGGTAGTTACAAAATCAATGCTGGGAGGCTGAGGGGAGCCGATCTTGCTGGATGAGGGACATATTCCCAGGGGTGAAGGTTGGTCACTGAGAGCTGATTTCTTTTTCAAGGCAGCACCTAGTGGACAGCTGAATTAATTCACTAAATGGAATCCTAAGGCCACAAACACTGAAGCTACCCAAATAGTAGTTTTTAATCTTGATGTCATTATTTTGATCTCTTTTTATTTGTCTGTATCTTTAAAGTACCTATAAAGTACGTCATCAAGTGAATTACATATATATATGTATGTATATATATATATATGTGTGTGTGTGTGTGTGTGTGTGTGCCATTTTGTGAACCAAAGAAAACAGAGAGATATTGCACAGAGCTATGATAAAGTTCAGAAAACATGGACTTCCTTTTGAAAATCATGACTCCAAAGCCATCTATTTGGATTATAGTACAACCTAGGTCTCTAGGTTAACATTTGCAGCCAAGGGTCTTTTGTTTATTTCAATTTCTAAGTAGGAACCAAGGAAGTAAGTAGCCTATAAAATTGTTTGAGTTGAAAGATCAGTTATTGAGCTGAATTGCACCTGGAACACAATGACAGTAAATGCAGGCTTCAAACACAGATGTAACGGCCTCTACGTGGCCCAGCGATTAGGTGACCGCTCTGCTGCACCCTGAATTACCAGTGAGGGATCAAGGGAGACCCTGATCACAAACATCATAATCATTCCATTTTGAGGCCACCAAGAGCCGGGACTTTCTTGAGAAGTCTGACAAGAGTTGATTTGGATTTTCTGCTATACATAATATTCCCTATGAGGAAGGCTTGATGCAGTAATCCAAAGGATGCAGAATGGATTCATGAAGATTCTGTCTGCAAAGAGCATTTAAGATCTCAGTGTATTAATACTTCTTGCCCTAAGGTGTGAAAAATGGTAAGAAAGGGTTGGGGATGACAATTTCTTGATTTCTACTGGCGTTTCTTGTTTCTGTTATGTTTATCTGGTTTTTAAAATACAGTTTCACTACTACATCTCTAACATTGACCCTTCACCAAACTTACACACTAAAAATGCTTCTGAGTTGTTTCTTTGCCTTGTTCCAGCTGGACTGTATCTGCTATGGTGAACGGTCCTATTTGCTCACCAAAATTTATCATTCCTCTCCTCTGGGAATATCATGTGACTTGTTCTGGCAAGTGAATGTGAATGAATGTACTTAAGAATTGGCGAGCATTGTCAATCTTCTCCTTTGTGGGCATCTTGATAATGCAACTGTCTGAAGAGCAAGGTAGTCTGGAACACTGAGCTATCACATTAAGGAGGAGAGCTTCCTGGAGAGTTGTCCAGACCCACAGAGGCCTCACACTAATAAGAAACATTATGTTAAGTCACTGGAGATTTTTGGTGCTGTTTGTTACCTCAGCATGAGCTTAGACTATACTGACTAAAGCATCTTTAGTCAGCCACTACTTTTCATTACTGAGTCCCCTGCCCTATTCCCACACATGGACCCATAAAGGAGTTCTACAAAGAAAATGTAGAAACTAGATTTGAGTTTTAGGACTTGATTTAGCCATCTTCTATGGACACAAGCCCCAAGTCTTAGGCCCATCATCTAAATTTCAAATCTCGAATGTTTCAAGCTTCTGGACAAAGCTCTCTCTCTGAGTAATGTATTCATTCAATCAGTTAGTCAAACAGTCAACATATATTTAAGAAGAAACCACTTCAGGGCAGGAGGTGTTCTAAATATTGGCAATACAGGAGTGGACAAAAAGATCAAGGTGACGTTTTCATAAATCTTTTGATCTAGCACAGTGCACACAGTGAGCAAATACGTTAACCTAGTGCAAGAAACAAAACGTGGAGGAAAATTTGAGAGAGAATAATGGGAATGGTGTGGGCTGGGGATGTAGTACAGAGGTAGAACATTTATCTAGCGTGTGCAAGGCCCTGGTTCTATCCCCAGTACCACTAAACAAGAGTAGTAGTAGTAGTGATGGAGCATACTATATTGTATAAGGTTCTCTGAGGGAATGACATTCAGGCTCATGCCAGAATGACAAGGAAGTCAACAGTGGGATGAAGAGGCTTCAGGCAGAAGGAATAACAAATGCAGAAGCTCTGAGATGGGGATCAACTGGGCATGCAGAGAACCAAGAAGAGAGCTGGGGTGGCTGTGGGACAGCAAGGCTGAGACAGGTGGGAGAAGATTCATTCAGAAGGAAAGAAAGAAATGAGATCCATAGAACCTTGGAGTCTCGATCAAGGCTCTAGAATTTACTCTACTGCAACAAAAAGCCACAGGGTGATTTACACAGGGAGGTGGCTTGCTATGACCTATATTTTAAACAGGTCACTCTAGCAACTATGTAGAAAATGAATGGCACAGGGAAGCAATAAGAAAAATTAGCAATCACAAGGTACCACAATACTCTGAGCAGTGGGGACAAAGAAGTGTGGCATATCTGACTCAAAGCTTATGTAAATGGTTCCCAAACTTGTCTGCACATTACCATCACCGGGGGTGGGGAATCTTCCTATTTCTGAAACCCAAGATTCCCCTCAGATGAATTAGATCATAATCACTGAGGATAGGACACAGGAATCAATTTTTTATGCTTCCCAGATGATTTCAGTGTGCCCAGGAGTTTGAAATTCAGTGATGTGTAGTATTCTGAAGACATCTCAGAGGACTTACTGATAGACTGAATGGGAAGTGGGGAGATGCAGAAAAAAAAGAATTACTAATACTGCCTGGGTTTATGGCAGTAATTGGGTGGATGTTGGTGTTATTTACTGAAACCAGGAGAACCTAGTAAGGAAAGGACTGTATTTGAGGTGGGAATGCTAGAATCCAGAGTCCACCTTCTGAGATGCCTGTTAGGCATTTTATATTGTATATTTAACATAAGTTGACATCATACAGGCAAAGGAAAGATCAAGGCTAGAGGAATCAGTGTAGAGATAACATTAAAGCCATGGTGCAAGAGGAAACCACCAAGCCAGCATAGCCGGGGAAAGAAGAGGGTTCAAAGAACTTGGAATCTGCAATCAACCTGTTGTCTGAATCTGCTTCTCTCCTTGCTAGTTTTGTCTTGATCCCTTGGCAAGGGACGAGGAGGGCAAATTCCTTTCTACCCATGCCTCTAACTTTACTCTGGCTACTGATTTCATGCCCCAAGATATGCCCTTCTATCTGTTTTCCAAACCAGTTAGTCAGAGTCTTGAGATCTCCTGGGGTCTGGCTCTGTCACTTCCTAGCTAGAGGAACGATGACATCTGCTTCCCAGAGTCATGTATATATATAAAGTGTCTAAATGAGAACATACCAACACCAGGCACTGTGCTGAGCAAGCTGAAGAATGCACAGGCCCGATTTCCCTCGTAGCACATCGCAGCAGCCCCTCTTTCAACACACTGAAGTGCAAAGCAGATGGTTCGAAGACACACAAATTGTGTGGTCCCTGCTTCATTGTGCTTAGGCTCCTACACAGAATTTGCTTTTTGAGCTTCTATACAGTCAAGTTAATGCTGCTGTTTTGTCACTTTGAGTCCATGAAGTGCTCCAGCAGAAGAGTAAAAAGATGTTTCAATTTGAATCAGCTCTGCCATGACCCTTGGACTAGTCGTCTATATCTTCTCTTAGCCTCAGTTCCTCAGTTTTCTCACCTGTAATAAGGGATGATAGCTACTAGTACCCATTCTTAGAGTTATTTTAGGAATTAAATGGGACAACATGTAAAGAAAAAAAAAAAAAAAGGCATGGTGCCTTGCAAGAGGGAAGGACTCCATAATTGTTTGCTGCCCGGTTAGCACATACCCCAGTTCATCCATGGCCTCTCTCCTCTTTGGACCGTTAAAGAGCAATGATTCTTGGGCTCATTCTTAAATTATAGATTGCTTCAGTCCCTTGCATAGGTCCTTTTCTAAGCATATGACTGTAATTTTCTTAGTTTTCCTACTGAAGCTGCTACACATCACCACCTCCCCACACACCAGGCTCAGTTACAAATGAGGAGCTTGCCACAGAGGCCTGTAGCTGCCCAAGTGACCACCATTCCCATTCTCCTTGAAGTCAGTTTAACAGCTGCATCCATTCCCCAAGTATAAACTAATGAATCCATCAGCTACAGTTTCCCCCAGGGCAACTTTTCAAGGTTACCTTATTACAACACAGTATCTTTAATCATATTTAATCATACATTGAGACGGAAATACAAATAACTCCCAACTGACCATAAGGGGATCTTTTTCCATATTATGCATAGCTGTTTAAGGGTCTTCCTCAAAAAGCAATATACAAAGTATCTTTAGCAACTTGAATAATAGTAGAATTATGGATATGTTTAGGGACCTAAGAGGTGAACAAAGAAGTTATTGATTTTCCTTAATTGGTTGAATGATCTAATAATCCATACTCTTGAGACCATGTTGAGGATAAAATTTTATGCTATAAGAAGTCCAGCTTGTATAAAGAATTATTTCAACTTTTCTGGAGGGATAGAGGGGAGTGAAAAGAAAATGTTTAAAAAATTCAATCAGAGGGGAAGGTTAATGAATGTACTTTATCATTTCCTTTTGGAAACAGTTCCTCTTGGGATTATGTACAAGGGGCCTTTTGAGGACATGTTGAGTCCTTTTCAGTTTTCCAGCCAAAAGTCTCTTATGATCCTCATCAGTTGTAGAGCAAGTCCCGGTGTAGGCCAAATAATCTAAAACTGAATTTTACAATTCCACATCCATCATGGATGTAGAAGGCTTAGAATCCCTGCCCTCGCCCCAGCTTTCCCAAGCCCAGTCTATGGGTCAGAGCGCAGGAGATTAGTTACACATGTTCCCCATCAGCATAATCATGCTGGTGAGATGCCTGGACGTCATCATATGAGATCTGGTTAATAAAAACTGGTGTGATAAAAATAAACAGTAAAGTGATATTTTGGTTTTCCATCCAGCCTTTCAATCTGTATGTGGAGAGAGCATCCACAGGGCTCTTTCTCCCCATAACATGCATGCATAACTTTCATTAGCATCAGTGAGAGGAACATGTGCACATGGAGGAAAATTCAAGACCCCACAGTGAGCCATAAGCGAACATAATTTTTGGCAACTTGTGAGATGAGAGCATGGAGTTATTCTGATTACTCCACTTAGAGGACATAATAGAAGGAAGATCACTTTGTAGACCTGTTTCTATATATGCATGTGCATATATGATAAAATGCTGATATCATATATGATAAAAGACCTGCTACAAAAAACAGAAGAGACAAGATGAGCAAGTGAGGAAGGGAGGGCAGTGTGTGTGTGTGTGTGTGTGTGTGTGGTGAATGTACTAATACAGTAGGAATTGTGAGTTCATTTACAAAAGCAAAGGCAGAAATTTACATATTCTAACCTCAGATATCCTCAGATAAAAAGGGGGGTGTTATTTGTGAGTTTTTATTTTCTATTCCAGAAAAAGTATGTTGAGATCCAGGATGCCCTTTAGATTCCATCAAAGCTGGGCCCATGGATCCTCTGGTCATGATTTAATCCAGTGGGTGACAGCCTGTCACACCCTTCCCTTCTTGCTTTTAACCATGGCAAGCACTTGCGAAGTAACATTTTCATTTGTGTTTTCTCTCCACGATGCTATCCAATAAGGCTACTAATAATTACGAGGTCATGCTGTTATTTTCAAATTAGAAAACACTTCGTGAGCAGCCATGACAGCCGTGCTCTATCAAGGAAAAGAAAATTCAGCTCCTGGTTTGATGAGTGCAGACCCCCTTTGTTGGAGTCCCTGGCATGTGGCAGCAAGCAGCTACTTAGCTGATGACAGGAATTTTTATGTCTGCAGCACCAAATTACAGAATTGGTCTGCCTGCTAATAGAAGAATTCTGCAATATTGAGGAACATAGGTGACCTCTCAGAAATGTTCTTGGTTCTGAGCTCAATGATCAATTTTGACACGATTCAAGAAAAGAAAAAAAAAAATCAGGCTATGATTATACATCCAACAATGATTTACTGTTTCCATGTCAGGTAATGATATATTTCTGATATGGATACTCAGAAGCTGCCTCTTCGTAATGGGGTTCCCTAATTTGATAGTGTTAGAGTTATTTAAAGGAAGTGTCTTATTTGCTTTCCTTTGTGGTTGTTTGGAAGGGGAAGGTAAGAGAAGTAATATAATTGCTACCAATCCTTAGAATAACCCTGGACAGTAGATGCTATATCATTAGCTGACAGAGGAGGATCACCTGTCCAAGATCATACAACTAAGGAGTACCAGATTGGGGCTGTGCCACAAAACTCATGGTCCTTCGACCTTACTCTCCTGCTTTGCTAATAGAGGAAGAATTCATTCTCCTTGCTTGAGAGGAGAGCATGTAAATGAGGCCTTGGGAGTTACTAAGGGAATGTGAAATGCCCACACCAGCAAGAAATCCTTCTGTTCTCCCAGCATGAGTCAGCAGTCAGCAAGGCAAGAGCTGTCTGTACTCCCATCCCCACCTCCTACCCCTCAGGTCTCTTTCCATTTTTTAAGCACAACAGCCCCCAAGAGCCAGCACCTGCATCCCTTTGTCTAAGGGCTGCCCTTAGGCGGAAGGAGCCTGCTTTGTGCACATGGATAGCTCAAAGTGCTTGAAAATTTATATCCCCCTAGGGGTAGCCCTTAACTGGTGACTGACAGGTCTGGAAGCATAAGTACCAGCTTGCTTGTCCCTCTGCTGAACATTCTAGATGTGATCCACATAAACTCCAGAGCTCCCCCTGCTGGTTTGAGTCAAAATTACCATTGTGGGACTTGGATACCATCCCCTTGGTTTTGTTCTCCTTCCCTCTAACAGTCTCACTTCTTTCTTCTCCTATAATTCACCCTGCCTCCCCACTCCCTGCCACATCATGTAAAGCTCAAGTATTAGGGGTAATTTTGCTGGTAGATAAAGAAAATTCAACTCTGGGTGTTTTAAACTTCCTGTCACTGAAAATAGTTGCTATGATCAGAAACACACCAAGTTTTCTCCCGTCCAATCTCTATAGGTCACTAATCAAAACAAATGAACTACATGAGAGGTAAAATCATAACCAAACATAAGGAATATTTCTAGAGTGTAAATATATTTCAAAAGGGAATCATAGACAACAGGTTGCTCTAAGGCAGTATTATATTGTGTCTGACATGGATTTTACTCCCACCTGGAGCTTGAGTTTGACCATGAGTGGCCAAATAACCCCTCTATTGCCTCGATTTCTTAATCTGTAAAATGGGAATAAAATGAGACCTATCTCAGCTGTTGTCATGAAGCTGATATGAGATATAATGCTATATTTTATGTGTTCTAATGTAACAGCAAGTACACCAAAAATGGTAGTCATTATTATCAATTTTCATATTTTAGAAACAAAATGGTCTCTTGAAGTTCTTCACTGACCAGTAACTAAATGCTTTTTCCCACCTTTACCAAAGGTCTGACCCTAAAAGTAGAATCCCAGGTGCATCATTACTGGGAAAAAAAAGAACCCAGGAGAGATAGTGAAAATACCCCCTCCCCCATAGCTCCCCAGGAAGCGTGAAGGATTTTATGGATACGCACATTACTGAAGGCAATTTCCAGCTCCTGGTTCTAAATAGAGTATTCATCTTTCAACTGAGCTTCACAAAATAAGATGCCACTTATTGAGCTTTTGTTGTCTGTCAGGCACTGTGCCAAATACTTTCTATACCCAACCTTATTTAATTCTCAAAACAGTCATTTGTAGTAGCCATTATGCCATTTATAGAGGACACAGAGGCTCAAAGAAATTAAGTAACCTTTCCAAGATCAAGTAAAGCTAGATCTAGAGCCAGGTCTCCTTGAGTCCAAGCCCCATATACTTTCTTCCATGTAGGATTTCAGAGAATGTATCTCTGGAGAATTTTAATTCCTCTACCCCATATGAGCTTGCATTGGAAAGGTGGATCATATAGATCAGTATACAAATATGCTCTCACCTCCACAGTAACAGTTATTCAAAAAAAGAAATGGGAATCTGATCAAGATGATTAAAATAAAGAGATCATTTTTACCCAGGGGATAATCTTATAAAAACTATGGCAAAGTATTAGCTTGACTTCTCGACCTCTAACCATGAAAGAGTAAACCCCTCCAGCGAAAAGAGAACTACCAAACATTTCCAAATTGCCTTTTTAGAACCTGTTAAATTGTTTGCAATGCCCACTAGGAACAAGCCCACTGGCAGCCTCTTTGCATTTGGTCCTTTAATTTCTGTAGACTGCTGGGGGATGTCCTGATGGGTAGACACGGAAGAGTATCAGAGGCCTCTCCAATTTTCCTAGCAATCCTCCAACCTAATGAGCCTTGAAAGGAATCCTGAAAGATCCAGTGCGGCACTCTAAGAGAGAACCCTCCCACCCAAAAAGAGTGCTCATGCCAGCACTTGCAAGCAGGGTGAGAGGACAGCCAGATGCCTCTGGCAGACACTGGAACCCCCATTGATTCAATTCAGCTTTCACCTCCCGCTGAAATTCTGGAAGACTTGTGAGAGAGGGACAGCTTGCTCTTCTTTAGTACAGAGGCCAGGCATTTCTCCAGTGACTTCTTTTAGACCCGCAGTTCCCACAGGATCCCCTGTGAGTCTAATGCAATTTGCACGAAAGAGGAAATGATTCTTGTGAAAGAAGCAACATTCCATTCAAACATTATTTGGATAATAATGGTGGGGGTTTGGGAAGAAGAAAAGCCTGAAATTATAGTGAGAGTAAGTTAGGGACACGGTTTTTTCAGTCTTTCTTTTAAGACAAAGAACTAGTATTAAGACAAGTACAGTCCAATTCCCTGCCCTGTGTTCCCCTCTCAGGAATCCATTCTTCTTTATTATGCCATATGCGTAGCTTGAGGTTATATTGGAATGCATAAATCTCTTGTGAGCCACAAAACGTTAAGCTGCCGTTGTCCTCATAATTTCATTATCTCAGTTTCTGCCCTAAAACGTTTAACACTAATTGAACACCCGAGGTTTTCCTGTGAAGTTTATTTTCTGAACATTATTGAAGTGCTGTTGATAAAAGTCAGAATTTATGGAGTCAGCACTCTTTAAAATGCCATGATAGATTTGAGCACGAATATATTTTTTTTAAAAGCAGGAATATTTTTATGACTTTGCCTGGAATTTCAAAGTCTTTCAATCATGCTACATTATAAAGCTGTCTATTTCAAAGTGCATTTTCCAAGAACCAAATTGCTTTGCTGAGCCCAACCTGTTCATCTGCAGGTTCAGGTTGGACATACTTGACTATCAGATTTATCTCACATTTTAGGATGGCTCTTGATGTTTATTTTGATCCTGATGAAAAATACTTGACTTCTTCCCATCCACCCCTGTCCTCCAGGTTCTTGTTCAGACTACCCACAATAATGTAAACACTGTCAGTCATCTCACTAATGACAGTCCATTCTTTTTCTCTGAAAGAAATTCATTTGCATGACTCACAGCCATCAGGCATCCTTTAGTCCTTTAAGGGAAGGAACATTTCCTGTAAGTTTAAAAAAAAAAGTCATAATAAAGAGAAGCCATGTGTTAAATCTATCTCTTGGATATTGTTTGCAATTCAATTAATTTCACATGTCTCTGTCAGAATGTAATTTAGTTCAAAAATGAGCTATGATCAGTGTCTTTCATGGATCTGTATTAATATTTATGCACACATATACATGCACAAATTACACACACTCACAAAAACACACAACTTATGGGATGCCATTCAGAAGTGGGGCCTTTACAAAGCATGTGACTACATCTTGGCTTCCAAAAATGGAGTAAAAACTTAAGAGTGCCCATTTCCCATTTAAAATAAGTTAAGTTGTTCCTGGTTACTATAGTAACTGCCAAGCGACTAGCATTTTTCTGCCATTATTATAATTGGAAAAGCAAATAATCTGTTTTAAATTATAAAGCATGAAGAGAACTGTGCATTTGAAATGGGTCCCTAAACTAGTTAGGAAGGAATCACCAGACATGCACCACACTCTGAGTTGGTCCTTGGCTCTACTATGTGGGGAGGGTTTCTGAAGGGCTAAGAAAGGGCATATTGTTGATCCTGATTCAAGAACCACAGTGACAGGAAGAAAAAACGATATGGTATTTCCATCTTAGGCCTTAAAATAAGTTTTAAAAAAACTCAGAACTGCTTTCACAAGGTGAAACATGACTAAAAACCTGTGATTTTTTTTTTTAGTATTCTAGAAGTGTAGCCTGTGTGTCTCACTATACATATTCACTCTCTGCCCTCTATTACCATTTACTACCATGATCTACAAAGAATAATTCATTTTACTCAGCAAAGCCTCTCTCCCTTTCAATGAACTCTCACCATATTCATTTTATTCTTTCTTAAAATCTTTCTTTTTGCACAGAAAGAAAGCTGAATATAAATAAATCAAATACTAACAATAGGTGATACCAAATGAATTTAACTTTATACTTCAATATAAAAAATAAATTCTCTACAATAAATACATACTTCTTTCATAATTTGATTTAAAAATCAGAGACAAAATATACTTTTAAATCCCCCATGGAGCTGAAAGACTTTCTAATAGAAATAAAATAGTCTCTACACAACCCAAACATAATCAAAACATGAATTATCAAAATTCACATGCTATAGCTAAAAAGATTCTTAAAGGGATATTTCTCACCTTAATCTTTATATCAGAATATAAAATGTGGAAATTAATGAACTAGGGATCCAGTTTTTAAGGATGAGTTATCAATAAAGGAAATCCATATTTAAAAGGAAAATTTTTGTAAGATTTTTCTCCCCATCTTTCCTGGGCACAGTAAGTGAAATGCTATGTATGAAGGCTTTCTCTTCCAGAGACCCATGTCCTAGAATAGAGGACAACTAAATACTTTATAACAGTTTTCAGATTTATAGGGTATTTCTATAGTCTGAGACTCACAAGTTGCCTAAAATTTGAAAAACACTGTGGATGGATTTGAATTCCCTTCAACCACATGGCTAATCTACAGTGTAATTTCTTGCATGCTCAATAAGATACGAACAATACAGTGATGATGTTCCATACGTGTTTTCTCTAACGTGTGTTCTCACATGTCTTGAAGTAGGTAGGACGAGCAAAATCTTGGCCATGCTCTTTAGATTTTGAAGACTTGTCTCCACTGTATGTCCTCATATGTAAATTTTGAAAATTCATTAAAGATTTCCCCAATTTTTTTTTTTTTTGTTCATAAGGCTTCTCACCAGTGTGAATCCTTAAATGCTAAATGAGGGCTCAAGTACCAGTTATCAATTGCCACATTACAAGAGATCCCAAGCTTATCTGCTTAAAACAACACACATTTGTTATAGTACAGCTTCTGTGGGTCAAGATACTGGGCATGACTCTCTGGAACCTCTGCTTCTGGGTATCTCATAGGCTACAGTCTAGAGATCCCAGGGCTAGGGTCTCATCTGCAAACTTAACGGAGAAAGAATCAGTGGATCAACTCACATGGCTATTGGCAGATTCAGTTCATTACAGGGTGTTGGACTCAAAATTGGGTGATGGCCTGTGTGTGGGTGGTGAGAAGTCACCAAGAGAAGTACTTAAGGGAGTGTTGGAAGAAGATACACTGCAGGGGTACAGAGAGGACATGACAAAGATGTCTGCCTGCAGGATAAGAGGAAATCTGGGCTTATATGTACTTCTGAGCTCTTTGCTCACCTTTGGTGGGCTTCGTGATAGGAGTGGTTTATGTTAAATAAGGGATGATTGACAGATTGCTGTTCCTTGTCCATAATGCTTATTGCACATGCACAAATTCTCATTCCCAGGTTTTAAATCAGATGCATGACATGCACTATGTATGGGGTCTTAAGAAGGGGCTTTCCCTTTTTAGGTTACTATAAGTCAAACTGGGATTTGCTACACAGTACTGCTGGTTCGTAGGGCAATCTTTTGAAAAACAGGATCTTGCTATTTATACTTTGGGGAAGTTAAGTCCTCCAATAACAGTAATGGGGCAGGATGAAAGGGAGGTCCTTCAGATTCATGCCAGCTCTGCTGATCCAGGTGGGGTAAGGCCTGGTATAAGAGTGCCTAATCTATCCTACCTCAGGACGGAGGGCCTTACTGCCTTGATGGCTGTTGGCTAGAGGTAGCCTCATTGTCTTGCCAAATGGGACTCCTTAGTTTGAAAGTTTGTTTCATTAAAGTCAGCAAAGGAGAGAACCTACTAACAAGATGGAAACCACAATATTGTGAAGCCAAGTCATGGAGGTAATAGCCCATCATCTTTGTCATAATTTGTTGGTAAGAAGCAAGTCATTAGGCCACCCAAACTCAAGTGAGGGAATTACCCAAAGATGTGAACACCAGGAAGTGGGGATTTAGGAGGGACATGGAGAGTCCTCCTGCCACTTCTAAAGAAGGACTAAAGGCTTCCCCACATTCTTTATTTACATATATATTGAACTTTTCCCACGTGACCTCTGACAAGTGCTAGAAGGAGGATGGACAACAGAAGGCTTCCCCACATTCCTGGCATGTATGACATTTCTCTCCATTGTGGCTACTCTCAGGAATCCTTATGTGTGAGGAATAATAGAATATTCTGTCACATTCCTTACATGGACAGAATTGTGGCCTGGTGAGATCTGACATGATTCTGAAGGGACCCATAAAGGCTTTTCTACATACTGCAGTCATTGGGTTTTACTCCAGGAGGGGTTCTCCTACGCACAGTGAGAGCTGGAAAATGACTAAAAGTATTTCCATGTTGATTATATTCATACCTTTTCTAGAGGCTGTCCAATGTATGACTTCTCAAATGTCTCTCCTTGTTTTGTGCTGAACTTTAATGACATTATATTCCCAAATTACTCCTAAAATGGAGAACCAGGAATCATTCCATAATATTCTTTCTATTTTCTGTTCATTGGAATGTTTTTCTCTATGAATATCCTGCTAGCAACTGACTCATGGGTTTTAAATTGAATCTCACAATCTACTGAGGCCAGGCTCCTAAAACATTTTCCATCTTCACATTTCTTTAAGGGCTCCTTTGAGCAGGGGCCAGCAAATCCTGCCTTTTTAAGTAAATTTCACAGCCACATCTTCAAAGATTATTAAGGCCATTTTCTGGCTCAAGTTTCTGGATATTTCTGTTGGCATCAGCCATATTGACCAAGAGGGGAGAGGGAAAAAATGGAAGTGGGGTCACCTGGAGCAATTTAAAGTTGAATGAATAAAGTTGGTGCCACTCAGACTAGCAGAGCTGCTGAGATTTTTACTTTGCAATAATGTGCTTGTACTTGCTTCTAAAACTTAGATTGCAATTTAGATGATTTTTAAAAATTTTAAACTGCATTTCTTTTTTTTTTTCCACCCTATACTCTTCAGTATCTTCAGGATCTCTATCAGTGTCTTTCTTAATTCTTATCATTCTTGGGATTTATAGAAAGCCATTATAGTTGAAAAATTCACTATTGTTCAGGTTAGACATTCCATTCTCTTTTAGTAGGCATCCTTAGCCAAAAATGTGATCTGTTTTAAGAGACTGGATATATTGATGGACAATAGCCAGACCATATATGCCAAAAGAACTCTGACCCACAACATATGCAGAGGGCAGTCCAGGAAGCTAAGCTCTACTTTCTGGAGAATTTGGCCCTGAACAATCAGGGCTGGCCATCGACTGCCAGTTTCCGTATTTCTTGTTTTCTTCTCTTCTGTCTCAGAATCAACCAGAGAAAGCCAAGTATGCTCCCCAAACCAAAAAAATAAGATGTCCCACTTCTAGCCAACAATGCCCAACTGTTGATGACCTCCAATCAGAACCTATGTCAGGGTCAAAGAAATATCTTTTCTTCCCATTGATAGGTTTATGGATGAGACACTTGTAACAAAAGACAGATTAAAAACTAAAAGCTTATGCCTTTATTTAAGTTTTATGTGACTCAGAAACTTCATAAGGAAATAAAAGTTCAAAGAAACAGGTAAATGTGTGTTTTTATGCTTGGGCTCCTTAAGAGGTGGAAGGTCACAGAGAAGCATGTTGGACAAAAGGGTATTGTATTACTATCTAATGATAGTATTGTCATTACTATCTAATGACAATAATCCAGGGTGGTAGAGGGAGGCTGAGCAAGACCAGATTGTTGCAATTCTTCTCTGTGTCCCTGTGTCTTCAGAAATAAACATGTTCCTTTCCTCCAGGAGGATGGGGAGAATACCTCTTCAACAGGTTTGCTCTGGCCTGCTTCTTGGGGAGAAGAGGGAGGGAAGGGTAAGAGTGACCTTCTTGCTTCTGCAGCTTTCTCAAATGCCAAGGTGTCATATTTGGAGGTAGCTTGTCCTGAACTTCCCCAGTCCCTAAAGACTGTCTTCACTTTTTATGTGAAGCTCTCCCAATTACCACCTGCCTCTCAGTCTCTGCCAAAATGTAAGGGATGGTGGCCAACTCCCTTTATGTAGCAAACTCTGAAGAAGTAGACCATTTGCCCACATTCTTTCTTTCTCTACCTCTCTCTCCCTCTTTCTCCTTTAATTCTACAATTCTATCATTCATTTCTTTATTTCCACAAATTAAAATACCAGTTGTTAAGCTTGGGTATTTCTCTCAGATGAAGAAAACACTAAAGATCAGATTGAGGAATGTTACATTCATTCTAAAAAGAAATCAAACGTCACCATTTCCCTGCATTCACATTAAACAGAGGAGAAAACTCTTATTAGAAACAGGAAAACTATAACCATTGACTTGGCTGTGTTACTGTAGACAGACATCATTACCCTATGTACATGTATGATTACATGAATGGTATGAATATACATCACATACAACCATAGATATGAAAAGTTGTACCCTTTGTGTACAATAAATCAAAATAAAGTCTGTAAGAATTTTTTAAAAATAAAAAAGAAAGAGGAAAAGCTTTTTCCCACTGTTTTTTCTTTCCTTAGAACATCTTTACTGAGATATAATTTATATATAATGCAATTTACCTATGTATACAATTTCAATTTTTTTGTATATTCAGTTTTACCACAATCACCATGTGCATTTCTTTTTCTAGAGTGCAGGATATATGAGCTTTAATCCATTCCAAATTAAAATAACAGTAAATGCTAGAAGTCAGGGAGAGCTCAGTATATGCTAGGTGGTGGGGGAAGGGAATGGCATCTAAATTCATGGAATCCTCATGGCAACCTGTGGAATAGGTCCTGTTACCATCACCTGTTTTACAAGTGAGAAAACAGAACAAAGAGGAGTTGTATAGCTGGCAAACTGGGAACAAGGATTGGAACCATGGCAATCCTTCTTTAGTGCTTTGTCTGAGACCATTACCTTAGGTCTTGGGCCACTTGAATTGTCCCTTTTTTTTTTTTTTTTTTTTGACTTTTCTGTGCAGCTGAGGAATCCTTTACAAAAGAATAGTTTTCTTCCTATCCTCATTTCTAGGCATAACATCCCCAACCCCCCTTAGTCAGCTGAGCTCTGTGGGGTTTGTGGAATCTCCATAAATTATGTAAATTTCCCATCAGTTGCTACTTGAATAAGTTATATCTTCTCATCTTCACATTTCTAAATAGATTTTTTCCCACCACTTAATTGTTCACTTCTCCCTCCCCCCCCCAACTCTCATTTTTTTCTTTCTCCCCCGTTTCTTTTTCTTTCCCGACTTAAAATTCCTCCAATGAAGAGGTTTCTTACTAAGTTAGTATCTCCATTTTTTTCCCCCACTAAGATGATTATCAAACCAGTTTTCCTTCTGGATACTTTCAGTTATCCCAAGTGACTCCTAAATCAGCAACTTAGAAGCTACCAAGATAGTAACATCACAACCTTACCAATCACTTATATATTTATCGTCCTCTTAGAATTTTCCAAACATCTTTACCTCTGTCCTCAAAAATCCTCATCCTTCATCTGAACACTTCCAAACAGCTCCTGTTGTACTGCAGTTTACAGGTGCTGGATCTCCTTCTTACACGTTGCCATCCTAAGAAAAGGTTTAGTGGGTGTGAGGAGGGTGGGGCTGTTGTCACAAAACAGAATCATTGAGATCATCAATTCCTCCAGCCAGAGCATCGCTTCCACTGCAAAAGTTTTGATAGATAGCATTTAAATTTTGCCAGCAAATTAAGATTTTAATTTGTAGCTAGCTTGGGGAGAGGAGGGCCTTGGAAGTGGTACTCACCATCCGACCTCAGATGGAGCCCCGCTGAGTACTGATTGGCATCTGCGCCTTGTTTGTTAAGATGGGACAGATGCCCTGCTTACTAACTTCACAGGAGGGGTTAGAGGCTGCTTCTCAATGACTGAATATCACATAGGCTGAGAGGCTTTCCTTTTATGACTTAGATGAGTTTAGCTGCCAAACTAGCTGCTGAAATTGGCCTCTTGCACTGTGAAATTTGTTCAAACACAAGCTAATATTCTCACAGGTCCCTTGCATGCTCCGGACAAATCATAGAGGAACAGCCTTGTTCTGCAGATGTGGGAGATAGAAAGTGACTTGAAATGTCCCCTCTTTTGTCCCCTCATTCAATGTGCAGGAGAGGAAACCATGTCAGCCCCCTTAAGTGAGCCAGAATGCACTAATCTTGCTGACAGAGAGCTTTGGTACTAGGCAGGGCCGTGCAGGCAGTTAATTATACCCAGAGTTAATTGAGTGGTCAGATTAACAGTCTGGTCTCATGAGGTCTAAAAGAAGATTCCAGAAATTTAGGTATCTAAGACCCTCCAAATGATGTCGAATGAGACATCATGTTCTTTTTGACCTTCCCTTTCAATTTGGGATGATGATTTCATTAATCAGGATTCCTTCCCCCTGTCATTCTAATTGACAGATGCTAATTAAAATAGCAAATGGGATCCTCACGGGCAGTTTCTCCTGCTTCTTCAGTGACCATTCTGTTCTTGACTGATTTAGCATGGCTCTTTCCCCTCAATTAACAGACAAGTTAAACTTTATATTCCCTTAAATTTTTATTACCAATAATTAGGAAGTGAAAAAAAATCATTTTGCATTTTACAACTTTTAAATGTAAAAGCAAATTGAGTACTCAAATAATGTGGGACTAATTACCTAATATGAGGTGAGGCAGTCAGGTGGCATGCCAGCGTCACGTCTGTGCCCTGAATTTGCTGATCCCTTCAACCCTGCATCCCAGTCCAAGCCTGTTTTCACAACAGGAAAGCATCTTAAGGGATTTTAATTTTTTTTTAATTTGGAAGGGATTGATTTTTTAAATTTTTTAATTGTGGATGGACACAATACCTTTATTTTATTTATTTTTATGTGGTGCTGAGGATGAAACCCAGTGCCTCACGCACATTGCTAGGCAAGCACTCTACCACTGAGCCACAATCACAGCCCCTGGAAGGGATTAATTTTTAAACTTGGCCAATACTAAAATACAAGATTCTAAATATAAAAACATTTAACAAAAACAACGAGAAAGCTGTCTTAAATTCTAAAGCTAGAGGGTACATGTTTCTATACCCACATCACATGAACATGGAGGAAAAGCCCATTAGTCTCTGTGCTGTGGTCCCGAGCAGTGCATTGTAACCCGTCAGCTCTCAATGACTAATGTCACTCCTCTGCATCACATACCTTAACTTTATGTTTTGTGCTCTTACATCTGTTTTTAACATTCGGCTGTACTTGAAATGAGTAACTGGAGCACTGAGGATCAAGTCGTAGACATTGTAATGGTCTCTCTTAAAAGTGTTGCCTTCTAGTCCCACAAGAAGAAAAAGTGACTATTAAATACTGATTACACCTTACCCCAAAAACAAGAAAGAGGAAATTAGCCATGAATGAAAACATTTACATTAAAACGAAATATGCTCAGTAATTACCTTTAATGGTATTGATTCTTTTGAACATGAATTTTCATTAAAATGTAATTTTAAATTCTTGGCCACTCCATAGTTTTTCTCTGAGCAGAAAATATCGGATTTCAACAGTTTACATTTTGATTCTGAAATGTAACCAAGCTCTGTCTCAGAAATGAGACAAAAATTAGCTTGGTGGAATCACATATTTTGGAAGGAAAAGGAAAGCAGGATGGTGAGGGCGGAAAGTGGAAATTTTGATTCTTCACTCTTCCTGAGGAAAGGCCTTGTCATTAAATATCAACAAGAATTTCCACATTACATCAGGAAGAGAGAACACACCAGGGCCGTCTCCTGCAGTTACATGCAACTAAGGGTTTTCACAGCACACTGAGAGAACTCCTGCTCACCAGGAACTAACCCGTGCTCACAGCTTGGGTAGCACATAAGCACGCGTGAGAACCAAGGGCCACATTAATGTCTCAGGAGGCAGGAGGTTGAGCTATCCTGAAAATGAGCCCTGAGTCAGAACTAGCTATAGCAATCCAAAGGAGCAGTCCCTTGGAATCTCTCTGGGACCAGAGGAAGTTTTAATGAGCATTTGTGTAATGGACAGAAATGGAAGGTGCAGGTATCTGTGAGTCATTTGATGCAAATCTTCTTTTCTACTACGGAGTCTCACAATAAAATTAAGATCAACATTATAGGATGACAGCCACCCTTCTTGGTTTGCCCCAGACACAGGATTTTTAGTACTCAAATTGACAATCTCAGTCAAACCAGGACAATTCCTCACCCTAAATTGGATTACAAGAGCTGTCTATGATGATGTGCATTTGAGGTCCCACTGAGTTAGAATTACGTAGACACAAAGCTACTCTTCTGGTGTACAAAATGAGGATATTCTAGGATCCTAGATATGAGGTTTATAAAAACTAATCACCAGGGTTGGGTAAGAGTATTGCTGTTATGGTATACAGTTCAGATCTGTGATTTCCCCTAAAGCTCATTGTGAGACAATGCAAGAAAGTTTGAAATTGAAATGATTGGGTTAGAGAGCTTTAATCAATTCAGTAATCCACTGATAGAGATTAGATGGTGGTAACTGTAGGCAGGTAGGGTGTGGCTGGAGGAGTTGGGTCTCTGGGGGCATGCCTTTGCAGTTTATATTTTGTCCTTGGTGAGTGGAACTCTCTGCTTCCTGACTGCCCTGTCCTGAGCTGCTTTCTTCCTCCACACACACTTCCACCTTGATATTCAGCTTCACCTTCAACTCAGAGCAATGGAGTTGGCTGTGTCTATGGACCGAGACCTCTAAAACTATGAGTGCCAAGTAAACTTTCCCTCCTCTATATTATTCTTGTAAGGTCTTTTGGTCCTACCGATGAAAAAGCTGACTATTATGGTTTGGATGTGAGGTATCCTCCCAAATTTCCTGTGTGAACAGGTATGCTCATAGATAAAATGATTGAATTGTGAGAGTAGAAACCTAATTAGTCCAGCTTATTTGGAATGAACTGACGGGGTGGTAACTAGGCAGGTGAGGCATGGTGAGAGCAGATTGGTCTCTGGGGCATGCCCTGGAATGGTGCATCTTCTCTGCCACCCCTTCCCCTTGCTCTCTGCTTCCCAACCACCATGAGGTGAGAAGTCTTCCTCAGCTGACACCCTTTCTTCACGATCTTCTGCCTCACCTCAGGCCCAAATCAATGGAACTGACCAACCATGGAGTAGAACCTCTGAAACATGAGCCCCAAATAAACTTTTCCTCCTCTAAGTTGGTTTTGTCATGTATTTTGGTCACAGCAATGAAAAGCTGACTAACACAACTGGCTACTAGAATTATTTCAGGAGAAGAAAGGAATAGTGCTGAGTGTAAAAATAAATAAATAGTCTTATTTAAATATAATCCTCCCATAAACTGACCCAGTGGCCCAGCCACCTGCTTCTCTCTCCTTATCCCAAGAAAAAGGTCCCCTTACCCTGTCTTTCTGTTGGTGTCAGATTATCCTTTATTTTCTGTAAACCTGGCTTTACCATCCATTTCACCTAAGTACTAAATACAAATGGTGGCAATGATACCCTATGAAGATGGCCCTAGGGCTTTTCCTGCCGTAAATTCCCCAGTGTACAATCATCTTACATTGACCAGGGAGCATTTTGGAGGAAGGCAGATTCAAAACTCTTGGGTAAAGATTTCTTCCCCTTTGCTTTTCTTCACTAGGCAATGACTTAGTCCATCGTCATCTTGTACTTCCACATCTAACCAATAGGACAATATCTAGTGGAAATCAGTCCATCCTGAAACTTTTTAGGGTTTTTGTCTGTACTAAAACTCAGGAAACTAATATAATAGGAAGCCCTAGAGACTGATTTTGTGTCTTTGAATGTCCCTGCTTCTTATCACATGGGTTTTGTGGTAGGAGGGAATTGAAAAACTGGGAGAATATTGTGAAATACTTCAATGGCGAAGGCGACTTAAAATGTTAATGAATTTTGTTCTACCCGTCCCTCTTTGAAAATAGATTGGAGGCATCTATAGCTTGCTTCTCTGATACAGTTTTTTTTTTTAATTTCCTTCGTATCTGGGTGCCACATTATTATCTCTTGATATTCCTGCCTGGACTTGAAGCATCTACGATCACTGAAATGAGCATATTTGAAGCAGCAAATATTTTATTTTAGAGACACAGAACTTATGTGGCTACAAATAAGTGCAAAGTACATCAGCTTTGGAGCCACTTTGGTTCACTTCTGGAGGTATGACTCTAGCCCCCTGCTTAACCTCTCTATTCTTCAGTCTCTTCAGGGGTAAGACAAGGATACTGTAGAGTCAATGAGAGAATGCATGTGGAGTTTACTGTGAAGAACCAGCTCCATGGTGCTCCATGTTTTATTATATGCTTTTGTACTTACAGAGTATGAAGGACTGTTAAGAATGGCACAGACAGACTCCCACATTCAGGACTTTAGGTCAGTGGCTCCTGATCCTGGAGAGCATTTAAAAAAATACTAAAGCTTGGGTCCTACCTCTAATCAATTAAATCACAATTACTACAGAGTGGTTCAGAAGCCTTGATATGGTTCTTTCTTTAGCTCCAAGGTGATGCTATCAAGATTGAGGACCACTGATTCATGAACTCTGTTGTGGTTTAAGACTTAGCCAGCTCCTTTGTGGCTGGTCAACCACTGGGTTGGTCTCTGGGTGATACTGCTAAGACTGTCAGGTTGTAAAGGATGTGGGCAAAATTCTGGTACAATGGTTACAACTTGATCCTCACCTTGGGCTGGTTTATTTTCAATGAAAATATCACAAAGTGGGCAACAAGGTTCCCTGAGAATTAAGAGAAGAGGATGGTAGCAAATAGGAGGTGACTCTCTGCTCCTTCTAAGGTCCCTCTGTTCCTTTAAAAACAGAAAGAAAAAAATCAGGGAGACAAGAGTTTCAATTTCTAAGTTAGAACCAATCTGGAGCACATGCTCCCATTAGGGCAAATCTGTGAAAAGGACCAAACCAGCAGTTGGGACACTGTACACAAACTCATCACATCCAGCTGTGAAAGATAATAGCACAGATTTCTGCTTCAAGGCCTGCAAGACAGGAGATGGTTCCGAGTGTCCTGTAACTTAGAGGGCAATCTCGTAAGAATTATCAGATAGCTTTTAGCTTCTTTAGATTAATGATGGCTATTTGGGTTCACACTAAGCTATCACCTGCATGTTAAAGCATGGGATTTATTTGTCATTCTCTGAGCTTCTGTTTCCCCAACTTTAAAACAGTAATCATAATACCTACTCCTTACTTTCCTCGATGGGAAATCTTGATGATAAACAGAAATAATGCTCCACATAAAACCCAGTTTGAGCTCCTAGAAAGAAAAATGCATAGCTTAAATCATGGTAATATTATTGTCATGGAGGAAGATGCTGGAACATCTTATAAAAGTACTGTCTTTCTGACAGTACTTTGCCCAGGAGAGTTGTCTCTCAAAAATTATCCAGTAAATCCCAACATTCCATTCCTTCTAATGAGCCACACATTAAAACTTGCTGTCAAAATCCATAAAGCACCCAACAGTAGTAGGGTGGTTTAAAGGAGTTTATGTTAACCCCAAAATGAGTTGCAATCATATCCTGGCATGGGTAATAATGGTTCCAGTCTCTTTCCCCACTGAATGCTTCACTGAGGTTAGCAATGTGTGTATTTCTCAAACTTGTGCTTGTTGTTGTTTTTCGGGACATTGCCATTTCTCTACAAGGCCACTTTAACAGCTCTACAGGGTATTTGATTATAGGAAATAACATTGACTCTAGTCTCCCCAGCTGAATTTTAAACACTTCTTTCTTTCCCATAATGGATTGTTCCAGAATTATTAAATGGTAACTTTTTTTGAAGCACCTTTCACATCTCTTCAGATTTTGCTTTTTTTCCCCTACTTAAGCTCACCATTTCTCTTTAACTAACTATTCTTTCCATAGACACTTATTAGCATTTCAAATCTGATAATATATTACTGCTTTGAGGCACCTCAGATCTTTTGTACAGCCTGTCTCCCAAGATGTTCTCAAGAATTAAAACAGTTGCACAAACAATGCACTCTGTTGAAAATTCTGCTCTGCAAAATTTAGGTGTGCAGTAGGACTAAACCTAATGGGGAGGAAGAGAGAGAAGTGTGGGAGAAAGCAAAAATGGGAATATTTTTAAAGACATTAGAAGTCAGAGAAGTGAAAGATGGCAGGTAAAGAAATATCTGTACACACAGGGACTATGGAATGTTTAATGATTGACGGACACAATGCCAATTTTGGTGTCACGATTAAGACAATTATAATATCTTCCTGATCCATATATGCCTATATTGGGAAAATATCCAATCAGCAGTTGGAAATCTACCAAAGAATCTTTCCAAATTGCTGTTAACCCCTATAAACCCTTCTTCTCGTCACAGTTTCCTAGGCAGAGGGCAGTTAAACCAAGTTTGCTAGAAGGTACCCTTCAAGGAGAAGACTAGAAATCTGTATTCCATATCCATTTATCTTATGGTAATGGTATCCCAATTTCTTCCTCCTGTAGAGGCCATGTTGGTTGACTGAGGTAAGAAGGAAATCAATGAAATCATTGTGTCCCCAGGAATGGGCATGTAACTAATGAGAGCCAATCAGAGAACTTGAAATTCTGCATCTTTTCCATGGGATGTGCTGCATCAGCAGCAGCCACCTTTACCACATAATCATTTCTTTAAAATAGAGTCAACATTTTAAAATTCAGAGCTAAGAACAAGAAAAGAGAAGCTGACCTGCTCACATCAGGTGAACTCTAGACAAGCAATGCCCTGACATTAAAGTTGTGTGAACCACTAAACTGAGTTTTTGCTCAAGACAGTTTGTGTTGGGTTTTTGAGCTCTTGTGACTAAAGAGTCTATATCTAATATGGGCAAACTCTGCTTTATTTATTTTTCCCAAGAAACTAATTTGGCAACTGGTACATAATAGATATTCAATAACTATGTATGAAATTGTATTAATTTTTAAAATGTCCCTATCAGCGTCAATGTTCTTTCTTATCCCTATTCAACATTTCATTTGTAGAATGTCCTACTCCCTCAGCAGAGAAGAGGAGTCTATGTCAAGACACTGAGGGAAATGAAAAATACATTTTCTCACATAAGATTTAAGACCCTGTTGTGGCATACCTAAGACACCACCCTGAACAATGAAAAAAAATAGCTGCCTCATGCCTTCACTTTTCCTCTTAATTTTCCTGGTCAATTGTCAATGATTTTTCACACCAGCAGAAACATGACCCTCCTAATCATGCTCTCTACCACCATATTTCAAAATGAATTTCCAACCATTTCAGAAGTTGTTGTTTTGCCATTGAACACTGAGGTTTTTGATATTGGGTTTTTTAAACTTGGATTCCTCCAATAGCAAATTGCAAAATAAATCAAAAAGAGCAATTTTTATAACAGAACACTGTGACTGGGAATTGGCTTTGCCAATTCTTGTTCTTGGCTTTGCCAGTGACTTCCAGAACATGGAAAACCATTATTGTACTTTATTTTGCTTTATCTCTGCTTCCTTATAAAATAATAGCTCAGAATCGAATAGTCACATTGATTGAGCAATGCAAGAGCACTATATGAAGACTCAAATATTAGGATCTTCAATCTGTAAATAAGCGAGCACACCAATTTTTTCATTAAATTCCAGGATACTAGGAGATGCAGACTGAATTTGCAAGGGGCACAGTTGAGCATAACAAAAGAGAGTTATACTTTATATAGCAAGAGTAAAGTCATTTAGAGAAATCCATGAATAAGAGATCCATAAATGGATTAAGAGGAACTATGGTGATTTGTAGTACATTCCACAGAGAGAGAGAATGGGGGGGAGAATGCTGGATTTGATTAATTTGGGTCTGACCCATAAAAAATCTTATATTATGTTCTTTATCCTACTATAAAATAAAGCCAAAAGTTCTCATAAGGATTTTGTTGCTGGAGGCCTGAGAATGCTCAGCACAAAAAAGACATAAATAGAAATGCTTTTATTTCAATGTGCAGGTGTCTATAAATACAGGCTCCTGGAAGTTGTGCCCTCATCCCTGATGAATTCCCCAGTCCAATTTGGCTCATAGTAGTACTAAAGCACAGGCCATGGAATCAGGCATCCTGAACATAAACCTCAGTCTTCTAATAACTAGTTGTGTCATCTGAAACACATCATTTTACCTCCCAAGTTACAGAATCTTCATTTGTAAAAGGGAAGTTTAGATGTAACTCTAAGGACTCTTCGACCTTGAAAATTATTTAAACCTGGACAGAAACCCCTGAAAGACAGGCAGTACAATTTCCTTTATGTTAACAAGTCAGAGAATGGGAGAATTCTTGGTCATCTTTGCATCCTAGGTGATTCATGCATGGTAAAGAACAATGCACAGAGGGTTACTGTGCACGGAATAAATGAACAATACCACAAATAAATGGAAAATAAGCACGCATAAATGCTCTACCATCCTAGCACCTAATTTCTCTCTCTCTCTCTCTCTCTCTCTCTCTCTCTCTCTCTCTCTGTCTCTCTCTCTCTGAGAAAAGTGCTGCAAAGATCAGGAAAATGAGGGTTAACTCTTCTCCTTTGTGACTGACAGTGCTGCAGGCTATGACAAGCGATCTCTCATTGCTCAACGAGATAACAATGGAAATAAGACACCCTCTATTTTTTATCAAATACAATATTTGCCTTCTCTCGTTAGGGAACATGATTCAATTAAACTACCAATCTTACCCTCTGTGTTTCTCTCTCTCACAACTTACTCAAACAAAATGTTGGCTGATACTTTAGAATCTTTTAGGCAACACTCAACGTTGAAATGTTTGCCTTATTCTGTCCTGTGTCCAACTTCAAATTAAAAAAAAAATGAAGGAGAAAAGAGGGTTCTTCTTGATTGCAAATTCACTGGGGAGGTTTTAAATTTTTTGCAGACAAATTGCTTTAGGTACATCAACTTCGTAATTTGCGTATGGCTAATTGGATTGCCTGATGAAAGGACATGGTCATTGTTTCAAGGTAGCAATTGCTGGACTGGAGTATTCTGGAGGCTGAAAAGACTTCTAATGTGTAATCCTACACCTCTGATGTGATGTGGTTAGTGGTGTCTTAAGCCAAAGGGAAACCATGAGACCTTTTGGAGCATGTACTTGTAAGGAATCTATATTCTTCCTGCAGTACTAAAATTCTCTGGTTCTTCAGAGCCTACGCCCTGAGCCTTACACACATGACTTAGGGTTAGGACCCTGCATGCACAGATGCCATACTGCACCCACACTGGTATTCAGTTAACACAGGACTCTGAACATGCTATACACCCAAACCACTAGGGCCCCAATCGTTACATCCTTGCCTATCTTTATTAAGCCATCTTTTATCAAACTTAGCAATGTTGATTATAGTAACTAACATCTAAAAGGTCTGCTTCACATAAGCCTTGGCCACTATTGATTGGATGATGTGAACTGCCACATGCTCTTTATCTGGTTTTAAGTCTGCAATATAACACCTACTAGGCAAGAGGATGACATATACCTCCAGAAGAGCTCAATGCATCCAATTTTGAGCTTATTCCATTTTTTTTTTACCCTAATATCTGGGGTCTCCAAATAAAAGTCAAGGGAATACAAAATATTACCTAAAGCAAAGCTAAAATTGCAAGTTTTAAATTTTTATGTCAGGAAATGCAAAATTAATACTCTCCTTGCGATATTGCTCATTAATACCGTACTTAGACTAAGCTATAGTTTTAATGGCCTAATTCAAAAGAGTGGAAAATTTTATTTTACTTAATTTAAATCATTTAGATGTATGAGCTCTTTTATTTCCACTGGCACTTTTTCACATTAAATGTAACAGGGAAGAAGTCGATCTCAAACTCTCATAGAACATAAACTCTTGATGGACTGAAACGAAGTTGAGCCTCTGAATACTTATGACATAATGAACTGGATGGATTGGGAGAGAAGGCCGCCTGAAAGTCCACAGATAGGGACACTCAAGGGGGATGTCCACATGATCTGGACAGAGAAAATGCACAATGTGATCAGAAGTATTGCTTCTCAATATGACTTGGCCATCTGGAGCAGCAGTGACACAGGACACAGCTTTGTGAAAATGGTGAGATTTCAGCAGCCTCAAGGTGGGGGTGAGATTCAGATGTGCCATTAAGTCTGTGAAAGGCATAGACTGAGGAATGAATGAAACAAGGCATTGTAAGCATCAGGCCCAGCTGCTAACCAAACCACAGCCCAGTACCCCTCAGCACACTAGGTCTGTGGCTCAAGGAATCTGGACTGGCCCCCCAGCCCTGCCACCTCCTGTCCTTGGTTTTCTTATCCATGGTATGAGAGTGGTAGGCTAGAAGAAATCTTCATTCCCTGCCAGCTCTGCTATTCTGTTCCATGGCAAAATAGCTCTAGGGAAATTGAGTTTCAATCACCCTTATAGGAAAGCATAAGAAATAGTCACTCATTTATTAAATATCTTCTACATGAATAGTTATATACCATAGCAGCACTGTTCACTGCATTTTTCTTTATTACAAGGGATATATGGTATAAAAGCAAGCACTTGGGATATCTCCCAAAGCAACATGATTCACTGTTCTTAATATTTCTTGTGAATACTATAGTCTTCTGTTCTACTTCTTTCAGCCCAAATAAAACAAACCTAAAGAAATAAAAGTACACAGGGTTTTAAGATAATCCAGAAGGAAGGTATCAGTGTCAGTCAGTGATTTCCTAAGAGATTCCTTTGTTCTTTCCATCTACTTGGTGTAAATATAGTAAATGGAACCAGGGTTCAAGAATAAAAGAAGAGGTATTTTCATTTTTTGGTAATAATTTCCCTTTCCAGCCATATAGCCATTATTGGATAGATCATCAAACTCATTTTTAAAGGGTAAGCTGATTTAAATATTAACCTTTAATGAGAAGGGAGAAAACTGAGATCCAGGGGGCTACAGGAAAGAAGTTAAATATAAGACTGGCTCATTAGTCAGTAACACAGAAACACTGATAAAGGAAAGTGTGGGATTCTGAATCAGGATGTGGTTAATAGTTAAAGTAATACCAGAGCCAGATTGCCTAGTTCAAATCTCACCCTCCCACTGCCAGCCCTGTGACCTTGGGCAAATCACCTAACCTCTCTGTGTCTCAGTTCCAGACTCATGTATCCAACTGCCCACTCAACAATTCTATTTAGATATCAAAGTTAACGGGCCCCAAACCAAAGTCTTTATTTCCACCCACTTGCCAAACTTTGATGTTCACACAGTTTTTCCACTACTCAATAGAAGGAAATTTATTCTACCAAAAGCATCTTGCAATCATCCTTGCCTCCTCTCTTTCTCTCAAGTCTCACATTCCAAATCCTGTCGGCTCATACTGAGAAATACATCCTCCATCGGACCACACCTCCCCCCCCCCTTCTCTGTTTTTACTTTAGTCCGCCATCTTCATTTACCTGGACTATTACAATAGCCTCCACCAAGGTCTCTCCTTTCCTACCCTGGTCCCCTAACAATCCCTTCTGCTGAGGACATCAAGAATATTCTTTCTAGTACTAAATCATGTCACATCGTACTTCTCCTCAAACAGTTCTAGTGACTTTCTAACTCAGAGTAAAATCCAAATCCTTATCAAGGATCTACAAGACCCTACCTGATGATCCCCTATTATTTAACCTTGTCTCCTACCATTCCCCCATTGTTCTTCTAGTTCAGCCACTCTTGACCATCTTGTTACTCCTAGAACAAGCCAAGAAAGCTGTTCCATCTGCCTGGAATTTTCTTTAGATATGTATGAGCTTTACTTTCTCTCTTCCTTCAAGACTCTGCTCGGATCTCAGTGTACCAGAGAGGCTTCCCCAGCTCTCCCGAACAAGGCCTCACCCTTTTCCTCCAGCACTCTCCCTCTCCTTCCTTGTATTTCCTGGCACCCCATGTCATGTATCCATGTTTATTTACTGACTATATCCCTTTATGGAATGCTAATCTCCATGAGAACAGGAACTTCATCTCATTTGCTTACTGCTGTCTCTCCAATGCCCAGAACAGGTGTTCAATAAATATTTGTTGAATAATTGAATAAATAAATATGAAAAAGTAGAATAATCATTATAAAAATATGAAATAAGATAATAGTACCTACTACATAGGATTGAATGGGTTTTAATTATAAAAGTCGAGGTAAAATGCTTAACACAGAATCTCAGTAAATATTAGCTACTAATATTAATATCAATCAAACTTGCTAGACTATTCAAAAAGTTAATTTAGTGGTGGGGTCAAATCTTAGAGTGGTGGGAAAATCAAAGGCAGCTGGACTTCAGCATGTTAGCTCAAGAGAGCTCCAACAAATATGAATGAAGACAGAGTAGGTGGATTAGAGAATACTAGAACTGAATTCAGACTGACAGAAAAGAGCTTTGTTAAGACTGAGTGGAAGGTCAGAGCACCAACAAAGTCAACCTGTGTTCAAGTATGGAGTTGCAGGACTGGGGTTGTAGCTCAGTGGTGGAGAGTTTGCCCCTCACATGTGAGGCACTGGGTTTGATCAGCACCACATAAAAATAAATAAAATAAAAGGTATTGTGTCCATCTACAATTAAAAATAATTTTTATAAAGGGTGGAGTTGCAGTACCACTGTCATTAAAGAATGCAATGAGACAAAAATTATTGTTGGGTACCCAGACAGCACTCAGGCATGCCCTCCTTGGCTTTGCTCTCTTTTTCAAATTCTGGAGAAGAAAACCAAAAGCCAGGAGTTGCATGGACAGAGTCTCTCAGGGTGCTGAGCGAGTCAAGTCTTGGGTGCACTATGTCTACAGGTAAACCACCGGGAAGAGGAGAGGAGCAAAGGACAAGAGGGTAGGCAGGGAGTGTGCTAGTCAGAGAGAGCTCTAGGGAGAGGAATCAGAGGGTCCTCTTATCTTCATATCAAGGAAATGGTAAGCAGGCAAGAGCTGGATATTACAAGTTCTTTATATGTGAATCTGTATGACTCCGAGTTGACATGCACATCTGTACATTCTCTCTCTCTTTCTCTGTCTCCCTCCCTCCCCCATGTTCTCTCTCTATTTTAAACACACACACACATACACACGTACAGGACAGATCACATCACCTTTACAAAAAAACATGTGACTCCAATGAGGCAATGGCTGAAGGGAAAAACTGTTCTGATATTAAATCTTTCATAAAAGAAAGTGTTTTAAGCTATAGGGACAAGTGTTTGGAGAAGAGCTGAGAGATGGTTTGTTAGCATTTGCCTTGTTTCCTGAGAGGGATAGAGACACACTGAACTGGACAACCCAGGAGTGAGAAGGCTTGCCTTGGAGGCAGTGAGGACAGTCTGCCACATGGGGTTTAGGAGTCCTGACTTTATTGCTGCCAGACGGGGTTTCAAATTCTGATTCTTTCACTTTAAACAACTTTGACCATAATAGAATAATCTAAAGTCTTTGAAAAATGAGCACGGTGTCACCTCGTTCTTTAGGTTGTTGGGACAATTCAATGGGAAAAAGACTTGTACTGTTCCTAGTACATTTTGAGTGTTCGAACAGATTGCACTGGAATTTATCAGGAAATTTTTCCAAGGGCGTATCTAATGCAGCACTGTTCCCAGAGGTAAATGAGAGACAGTGATTCTCAGGGTATCTACAACACAGACAAGTTACCCAAAGCAGGAAGAGTTATCTGAACGAAATAGGCCACCTGGAGAGACAGACACTCAGAAGCCAGTCATGGTTCCAAATTAGCTTGTCTTACTTCTACAAATTCATTTCCATAAGGTTTTCTTTTTTTGATATTCTATTTGATATTTAAAGCAAAGATTACTTTCATATTCTGGCTAACTGAAATGTGCATTCTCCTTTCTTTTTAAGAATTCCTTATATCTTTTCCATTTTTGAAAATTGGATGTAACCTTATTTTACATGGGGAAAAAATGTATTGCTTGATTTTGAATTAGAAACAAGCCAAAATGCATTATATCTTATAAAAATAGTAAGAGGATTTGTGATTTACTTTTTCCTCTTCTGAAAATATGCAAAACCTCTTCTTACCTTTGAATTTTTAATTTGCTTTCTTTCCATGTTAAGCAGGGATTCCCTTGAGTTTCTGTCCTCCTGATGTGTGTGTAAAATTTAGAAAGTGATTAGAAAATCTTTTTTACTATGAAAAGCAATCAGAGCTAATACACATAAGGACTAATTACTGTGAAGATGGATGATGTGTTTTGGTATCTAATCATATTTTATTTGTTAAGGGTGATGCATTCTAAGTGGCTCCATCTTGCTTTCATTTAAACAGAAAATGAAAGAAATATACTAGATAGGAACATCTAGCGAAGATCTATCCCAGAAGTCTGTGACCACTCAAACCCAGATTTCCAGGTGGCTTTGGCCTCTGGGTTCTTGGTGAGGTATTCGAGCACATTCCTCTCTGAGCCTGCATTACAGAAATGTGAGAGAAGATTCATGTAAATGTTAAGTAAGCTCATTTGTCTTCTTTCCCCCTTTTACACATCAATATGAGGTTCATAAGCAGAAATGGCTCGTGAATTCTAGAAAATCAATATTCTACATCGTGTAGTATAAATAAAGCTTAACCCTTTCCAAAGCAGTTTCCAGACATTCCCTTTTCGCCTCCTTCCTGCTCCAAATGCTACTACTTCCCTCTAGCTTCTCTCACCAAATCCAGTGAGCACATTTTAGTCTTTATCTTGATTGACATCTCAATGGCATTTCATTCCCTTTATTTTCTGTTTTTTAATTTGCTGTAATTACATGACAGCAAAATGCATTTCAATTCATTGTACACGAATGGAGCACAACTTTTCATTTCTCTGGTTGTACATGATGTGGAGTCATACCATTCATGTGATCATACAAGTACCTTGGGTAATGATGTCAATCTGACTCCACCATTTTTCCCACTCAACCGTCCGCTCCCCTCCCTTCCCCTCATCACTCCCCTTTGCCCAATCCAAAGTTCCTCCATGCTTCCCTTGCCCCTGACCCCCACCTTATGGAGCAGCATCCACATATCAGAGAAAACATTTGGGCTTCGGTTTTGGTGGATTGACTTATTTCATTTAGCATGACATTCTCCAGCTCCATCCATTTACCTGCAAATGTCAAAATTTTATTCTTCTTTAAAGCTGAGTAATATTCCATTGTGTATATATACCAGTTGTATATATTGTGTCTATGTATCCATTCATCTCTTGATGCATCTAGGTTGGTTCCATAGCTTAGCTGTTGTTAACTGAGCTGCTGTAAACACTGATGTGGCTGCATCACTGCAGTATGCTGATTTTAAATCTTTTGGTATAGACTGAGGAGTGGGATAGCTGGGTCAAATGGTGGTTCCATCCCAAGTTTTCTAAGGAATCTCCATACTGTTTTCCATAATGGTTGCACTATTTTTCAGTCCCACCAGCAATGTATGAGTGTATCTTTTTTCCCACATCCTCACCAACACTTATTGTTGCTTATATTCTCTGTCATTGCCATTCTTTTCAGAACATACCCTCTTCTTGGTTTCAGGGGACCACAGTTGTCTGAAACTTCAGTGACTCTTACCCTAGAATCATTTGTCAGGTTTCACTTTTTTCCCTTGATTTTGATTTTTAGCAAAGTACTATCATAGATAATTTTAACAAATAGCCAAAACTTATAATGAGTAACACACCCTCTGACTCTACCTTTGTTTCTTACCCTCACTCCCGCACTCTTAAATGTATTTGCTATGGTACTTGTCTCCATATTTTAAAGAACAAGCCATTTCTATATTTGTTCTCTTTTAGATTAATCTGTTGATTTTCACCTTAGAAAATGAGTATTTAAATCCATTATATCTTTTTCCTCTTGCAAAATACACTGTCTTTTCATCTTTCTGTCTCCTATTTCCTCTCTCCCCTTTCTTCCCTCATCCTGTCAAGAAATTACAGCATAAATTTTGGTACAATCAGGAATTACTATTTACTCTTTTACAATTATATAAATGCTAGTCATGGAGAAATTCTATTAAATAAAGGTCTAATTATTGAACATGTAGATAGTCTTGGGGATTGCTCTGGCACAATAGTTAACCAGGGGTCTGTTGCAATGTTTGGGGATAGTTTTGGTTGTCACAGCTGGGGAGGGAGGTGTTCCTGGCAACTAGTGGGTAAAGGTTAGGGCTTTTGCAAACATCAGAACAGCCCCCCTACAACAAAGAAGGATCCAGTCCAAAGTGGCAAGAATACCAAGGATGAGAATTGCTATAGTGTGAATGGATGGAACTGGAACTTCCCCATGTGGGTGACACTGCTGATCAGTTCATCTGTCAGTTGCATTGGAATCCACTATTTTCCCTATTCCATGTGTTTCAGAAACCTAAGTTTCTCTTTCCCTTAAAGCTACAGTCTTTATTTATTCTACCACAACTTTTTGTTCTTTTTGTAGCACCTTTGTCTTCGTAAAACAATCTCTAGAAAAGAGAGTAAGTTAAATGTATTTAAGATTCACATCTATCCCATGCATTCGCCGTGCCCATCTTACCCCACTGTGTGGTCTAATTTGTCAATCACTACCGTTTTGGTAAAAAGACACAATATTCATTTTGTATGATTATGTCTTGCTTTAAGCAGTAAAATTGAGCTTAAGATTATTTCAAAAGAGATCTGCGCCATCAATTTGACTCTTTATTCAAATATCGACCTCACTTACACCTAAAGCCCTGAAAATTTGAAAGAACCAGCCACAGTAACTTAAGTAAATATTTCTGTGCTTGTATTTAGCCTGGTCAAGAAACAATGTAAACTGTAATAATCCACCACCAGATAAGTCCTGTTTGCGCAGCAATCTAACCTGACCTAAATCAAGACAAACAAGTAAATCAATACAGGCAAGTTTGGCATGTAGGCTTAATTTCCAGACCTCAGAGATTAGAGATGAGTTTGGAAAGACATATAACACAGACCTGCAAATGTATACAGATTGCTTTCAACCCATTAACATGCAGAATTCCTTTTCTTCATCTACTTATTTGTCTACCTGTGGTTTGCATCATGTCTTAGAAAGCATTGTAACCTTGGTAGTTTCCACTTATCAATAATATTGGAAATTAAATTGCTGCAAGGCAGGCTGAAGCCTAGACCAGAATAGACTGAATTGCTCCTGGATTCTCTCATCTCTCCAAGTAACTTAAGAGCCCACCGCTGTCTCTACTGTGTTCCTGCTCTCCTTAAACATTGTCCTGGCACTTGTTCCCAACAAACACTTTCCCTCCTCTCTAACTGCCAACTCCTTTCTCCTGCCACCACCCTGATTTCTGGCTCCAGCGAGATCCACTCAGCAATGATCCAGACTCATAATTCAAGGATGTAACTTCACATCCAGGGGCAAAGAGCTATTTTTTGTTTTCATGAAAGGATAGTCAGTACTGGAGCCCTTGTCTTGTATTATAGGAAATTGCAATCAAGCATTAAGTTAACAAAATATTTAATTTTTTTTAAGGTAGAGGGGAAAAGAAGGTATAAGAAGAGATAAAGAATCCCCAAATAGATTTTTATTGAACTTGAAGTACAAACTGAGTGTTTCCAATGCCATTTTTTAATGATTTTCTATGAATGTAAATAGTGAATCCAGCATGTAGCTTATTACTGGAGTTGGAGTTCTTCTGATTCAATAGTTTAAAGGCTACAATAGCTTCCCACAATTCAAGTGGCTAAAGCCAAAATGAAGGGAACCAAAAACTTACGGTCAGTTGAGAAAATGGGTTTTGTAGGCAACAAAACATTTCTCAAACCTCTGAGATACATAGGAAGTGAAGATGGATGGAAGACGAAACAAGCACCTCCTTTAAGGAAAGAGGAATTATTTTTAATGCATTCATCTTCTAAGGAAAGAGGTGAAGGATAACAAATCAAACATTTCAGAAACAGCTTGTTCTCATTTGGTTTAATTTAGTCCAAAAGATAAAATACTACGTCCAACTCTCATCCAAAACTGCCATGAGATTTTAGTATACTCTATTTTCCTTTCTTTCAGAGTGTGTGCTGGTCTTTCTTCCTTTCTCGCATACCATATGCCAAGCAATAGAAACTGGATTGCTACTAACTTTTAAAGGAAAATGCCAAGCCCTTCCAGTGATGGATTATGAAAACGATGACATGTTGAATTTGTCCCTGAGGTCCTACTGGTTTAAGAGCTGGCTCTTCACCACCTTCTCCACCATATTGTCCATCTTTCAGGCCTGTCCTAGAAAGATATTAGAAATAAAGTAAACAATGAAGTCTGATGATGACACTTGAAAAACGAAGAATCATGAAATTGAGGGGATGGAGGCATGTGAATCAGGATTAGACACAGCCGAGATGCAGTGAGATTTTCATCTGTTGGCCTACCAGCACTTTCCCACCCTTTTTGTCCTTAGTTATTAGACAGTGGAGCAGGGGAAGGGGATTGGTAACTAGCAGTCATAACCTTTTCCTTGGAAACTTTCCCATGGATCAGGACATCATAGAATGGACTTAGCCATCCTTGTATTTGAGCTAGTGAGGAAAGAAAAAAATGTAAGAAAAGCAGAGAAGAAAAATGCTTTCCAGGTTTGTTTGAAAATTTAGTATCATGAATCCACTTTGAACAAGTGAAAAAATCCATGCACAAATAATTTATATTATGGGGATATTTTTGTAAGCCTCCTTAAATATGTTTGAAAGCAAGTTTGTGTATTTTTTTAAAAATCATAAAATATGAACTATTTTTGCTGAGTAAAGAAGCATTAGTCAAAGAGTCAGCCCACCTGGTCTCTATATTCATACCTTGTTATCAAGAAGAAGTAACCACCCGTAGTCACCCATTCTTCTCTGTTTCTCTCACACTCTATTTAAATCTCCTATAGAACTTTTCTTATCTGAAGGCAACTATCAAGTAATATATCTGTCTCTGTCCACAACCATAAGCTTTTTAAAGAAAAAGATTATCTTTTTCAGCTCTGTAACTGCCTGACATAATAGGGATCTTTGTTGAATAAATGAATGAATGAACTTTCTGCATCTCAATTTCCTTTTTTATTCCCCATTGAAGAGTCGTTGTGAGAATAAAATGAATGGAGGTAAGTAAGAGTGTCATTAAAACGCAATGTATCATCAGGAATCACTTAGCGAAGAATGACATCAAGATAAATATGGAATCTGAGCAGATGAAGGTAGGAAATGCTTTAAAGGAATAGCCAGCTGATAGTTCATTGGCTGTCACCACAGCCCCCTTACAAAGGTCTGGTGATGCCTGAGGAAGACTCAATCTGAAGCTACCAAAGGAAAAGTGCCTAAGTGATTATTATTCATTGCACTTGTTCTCCCTGTTGTCCAATTTATGAGGCCAAACTTATGTTGTTTTTGGAAAAGTCTTCCCAACCTGATGATCCCAATGGACACACAGGAGCTCATACCTCCTTTTTGACTTCCATTTGAGGTTGATTTAATCCAGATGGAAAATTTTTCATAGACATTATAAAGTACTCCATCTGTGAAGTAAACAAAAGAAAGTAAGAGATAATGAACTCTATGAGAGCTGAATTACCCATTAAGGGGTTATGCTCAGGTCTGATAATGAATTAACTCAGCGTTGTGTGAATGCTGTAGATAATGCTGAGAAAAACTCCTTCTTCCTCTGCTTGTCCTTTTGAGGGTCACTGATATTATGAATGCCTTTACCAGTTGGTGGAAAATATAACTTCCTATTTATTAAGTAATATATTTAGATGACCTTTTAAATCCCCTTTCTCTGTGTGAGTTAGGCAAGACTCTGGGTAGCCGTGTGATCATGGGCAATATTTTTAACACTTTGAACTTCAGTTTCTTCATTTGTCATTGGCAAGAGGATACTTATTTCTCAAGATTGCTGAAGAACACAAATGACAAAAGCATCTACGACGGGCTTGGCCGAGTGCATGGTATATAATACACTATCTGATGAGAGCCAATAGTGTTATCAGGTTTCTGTCAGACAATTTGTTTGTATTAGTATGTTTTGCTGTTTATTTGTACATTTTATTTTATACTTTGTGTCTATCACCTTAGACCCAAGAAACAATAAAGAGATGAAGTTGCCAAAAGTTCAGGGCCACTATCTCTCCAGTGTGTTAGAGGATGGCTAGAAACTTTGAACATCAATCACATTGAGATTAGGCTTGGAAAGACGTGTACTGAAGCAGAGCAGTATCCACACCCGATGGTATATCCAAAATGTAAAAGAATACCAACATCACATGCCAGGTATATTGCAGGGAACATGGAAATTTCATCTGTTGTGGTGAGAAGGTAAAATGGTATTACCACTGTGGAAAATGATCTGACAGCTTCTAATACAATCAAATGTGCACCTTCTTAAAAATTCAAATGAACATACTAGGTATTTGCCCAAAGGAAATGAAAACATACATCTACAAAATATATTATGAGAATGTTTGTAGCAACTTTATCAATAGCCAAACACAGGAAATAGACAAGATATCCATCATTAGGGAAGGATACACAAACCGCAATGGGCAGTTACTACTATACAATAATAAAGACTAACAGACTACCAGATGTTGGGTGAATTTCAAAAACATTATTCTGAGTGAAAGAAGCCCATCCCAAAGAGATGGGCTTATCATTCCTTTTTCTTTCTTTGTTTCCATGTATATTAATTGCATAAATTGATATGATCACTGTAACATCATTCCCACACATGCACTTACTGTGCACTGATCATGTCCACCTCCCTCCTGCCCTCTCTCCCACTTCCCCACAGATGAGTCCTTTAATATTACACTTTATTACAGGGCCAGGACAGGATGATGGGAAGGGTCATGTGGAAACTTTGATGAAGATAACTTTGCAACTTGATAGGAATTCGGGTCACACAGACACATGCATTTGAAATACTTCACAAATGTGCATTTAAGATTTGTGTATTTCATTGTATGTATATTTCATATCAAATGAAAAATATGTAAGGAAATTTTGAAATCTATTTAATTGGTGTATTAATCAGTCTTGTCCTCTAGTGACCAAAATATCCAACAAGAACACTGAGGGGAAGAAAGTTTATTTTGGCTCATGGTTTCAGAGGTTCAATCCATGGTTGGCCAATCCCTTTGTTTTGGGCCTGAGGTAAGGAGGACTTCATGGCAGAAGGGAGCAGCAGAGGAAAGCTGCTCAGATCATAATAACCATGAAGCAGATAGAGACAGAGTGAGTCAGGACAGGAAAATCCCCAAAGGAACACCCTCAGTGACGCATTTCCTTTAGCCAAGCCTTACCTGACCCCAGTTGCTACCCAGAACAGTAATTCTTTCAAATTACTAATGCATTGAATGGATCAGTCCACTTATTAGGGTACAGATCTCATAACCTAATCATTTCCCTCTGAACATTCCTACATGAGCTTTTGGGGAACACCTCACATCCAAACCATAACAATGAGACACAGGGCAAAGCAGTGAGGAGGAAATATACTAAGATCTCTAACTTCTTTTGAAATGTGCCAAAATATGATGAATTAATAATAGAGGCTTAAATGTGTGATACAGCAGGGTAAACACAAATGGTAAAACTAGGTGGTGGGCATCCAGGTTTTGATTAAAAACTATTTCAATGACACTATACGTCCAATAATTTTCATAAAAAAATGTTGGGGAAAAATTTGTGTTAGCAAAAGATCTTCCCTGCCAAGAGTAATTCATTAACTTTCTTTTGTCATAGGAGCCCTGCTATGTTGGAGGAAATAATTCCACAAAGTACAAAAAAAGGATTATATCAAATGTACAATTATTCAGGGGGAAGAAGAGATGATCAAAGATATCTTTGCAGAAGACAGACCTAGTTAAAATCAGGTGTCTTTTTACTACTTTGTCCTACCTCCACTCTTTCAAGCTTTCTTCTTACTTTACTATTGCTCTGGCCATGCCCACTCAGTCCTATCCGAAAAGCAGGGTCCTGCCTATTTGTGGTGTGAGTTGGAGGCAAAACCAACCAGTTTAAGAGCCTGGGGGAACTGTAATACAGAAGATGAAAGAAAGTTCCAGCTTTGTGTGAAATGAGTATGGTGATAGATCTGTGCCTTTTCTATAAAGATTGAAACACCTGCTTTGCCAACACATTAATATAATAAATATGGAGAAAAGGAAAGTGCTTGTTTCTCACTGGGCTGGGAGTGAGAGCAGTACCATGTATGAAAAATGGAATTTTCCTTTTGTTAAGAGGATCTGGTTTTCCATTTTTCCACATTAGGACTAGCTGGCATCATTATTTATAGGGCCTGGGCTCATGCACACTAGCCATTGCTGATTTTGATAGTTTTTCTTGATTAAAATTTATAGCAAAGTAGAAAAAATACATATTACCTAAAAAAAATAAATAAAATCTTAGGGAAGGCTTATAGTTTGTTCCTTTAGAAATAGCACAGTACTTTTATTTTGTAAATGAGCATGTGATCTGCTTATTTTGGCACAAAAGAAAGGAAATTTAGGCAGAATCAAAGGAAATGATCATATCAAGGTTATGACCCCATAATAATAAATGGGAGGACAACACTTGATTTTAATGAACACATAAGTGAAAGTAATTAAGCATAATAGTTAATTTTGCCTTATATAATTTAAGAATAACCGCTTTCAGGAGATGGAACTTTCTGCTAATGACTTCAAGGAAACAGCCAATGAGCTTTTTCAAGCTTCAATAGCTTTCCCAGAAGCCTTTTGCAGGAAAGGTGGTAGAAAACAGCATTGAAATGAATGCCACTGGATTCCGCATCATCCAAGAGGGCCTCAAGGCCCACACCCACTTGGCAGGAAATTTATCTCTTTAAACTTTTTCAGCTTAGTGCTAACACCTTATTAAATTTTCTTAAAAAGGACTGTGTCCGTAAATACAAAATAATTGCTACAAGAGCAAATGAGTCAAATATTCACTTTCAGTGTCCATTTGAATAAGAGAATTTATTAAAGTGCTTTCTTTGACTTTCTGGAAATGGAAACTTAAAAACATTATTTTAATCTGCTGCTGCTATTTGCTTTTCCTTATTTGGAAGAGAAGGCATTTAGAAATAAGAATGATCACAAAAAAAATGTGCATGGACATAAGAATAAAGAATGTCCATTCTCATTAGTAATTTAAGAAATATAAATAAATCATTTTTCTCACCTATTAAATTGGTAAGTATTAAAAATAGGCAAGAGAAAGGAGGGATAGTTCTTATAAATAGCTTTGGATGTAAGGGATTCAAGTTTGCTATAACTTTTCTATAACCTTGTAGGTAGGAAGTTTTGGCAATGTGCATTTGAGTTTTATATATTCTTTTCAAAAAGTTTTCTGCTAATGTAATATTCAAAAATATACACAGACTTACATTTTTAAAAGTTTTTTTGATGAATTTGAGGCATTCATTTGTTTTGTATTCAAGTTGTGTGTGATTATTATGTGCTGGGTATGTTGAGCTGTGACTGGTGGCATGTAGGACATATAGGCTGACATACAGGAGTTCACACTTTACCAGAGGAGATTAGAAATAAGAATCCAGACAAATTACATGTCTAGGAGTCACAGGACTGTCTTTCCATTGCTGTGTCCCTGCTGTGTCCCCAGCCTACCTGTATGCTGGCTCCTCATCAGTGCTTAGTAATTATTTATCAAGTGAATGGATGGAATGTTGGAAAGTCCAATATTGAGGGATCAGTCAAGGACCCTTTGACAATGATTGGGAGATTTGAAGACTTAAAAGGGAGGGTGGAGGAGATGGAGGAAAGATGGGATGGAGAGGTGTTGGATTTTGCAGGTAGAGAGAACAACACATGGCTGAGGATGAGGGTTGTAAACGTTTTATTGCAGCATTTTTTATAGTTGCCCCAAATTAGAAATAACCCAAATACCCAACCACAGGGGATTGGTGAAATAAATAATAGTACCTCTATATGTTGGAACCATAGGTTAAAAAAAAAAATTTAGGGATCTTTACTGATATATGTATACTATACCATTATGTATAAAAAAAGATAAATCAGGTGAAAATCATATTTAAATGTGCATAAAATATGTTTAACATATGAAAATCCTGCAAGGGTATATATCAATATTTGTATATGGTAGGACTTTGGGTGATTTTTGTTTTCTTACATTATCTGTATTTTCTACAATGAGTATGTTCCACTAGACAACAATGAATCAATACTCAGAATTATACAAAACAGATTTTATGCTTTGTTTGGATCTAGCAGGCCATTGTCAGTCAATTCGGTTGAATGATGGGGCAATTCAGTGAAGAAAAAAAATCAGGCAACCTGGTTGGTTGGCAGTTTGTAGACAAAAGAGTTGGCTAATTTCCCATACTTGTAATTTTTCAACTAGTTGGTTTGGCATCACATAAATACAGCCAGAGTTGGAATGTTTGAAACTGAAAAGGCTTTAATGCCAAAAATCTCTTAGACCCAAATTGAAAAAAGATGAATACTGAATTTTTTGACTACAGTTTTTCTCATACATAAAAATGAACTAATAAAGCAAATCTTCCATCACCACCAGCTATATTTTGAGCATTTTTAACAGCAAGTCTAGTCCTTAACCCCCATCTGGCCATCAGTTATTTGCTAGGCTGTAAGGGGTTCAGGGTGCTCCATGAGAGAAGGGAAAGCTGTCCCTGCTTCAGGCATGCTGCGACTTCTCGCTTTTTAATTTTTTGCCCTATTCTACTGTGCTCCTGTTTCTTGGTTGGTCACCTTGGATAGGGTCATAGTAACATTAGAGTTGTTACCTTGTAAATGTTAGCTGAAAGGTGCAAAATTTCAGGTCCTTTCGAATGAGTTAGCATCGGGAAAGAGAGATGACAAAAGAAGTTTTGTGGGCCTAAAAGAAGAGAGGGGAAATAATACTTTTCCTCTGCAAATTATCATTCTTTAAATAAGCAGTCATATCCTTAAGTAGAGATTTCTAGTAAATGTAAAAGAGGAAGGATTTTCTAGAGCAAAATCTCATTAGATGCTTTTACATGTTCTGTTTACTTAATCCCTGCAATCCTCCCAAGCAAGACTTTATTTTTTTCAGGGGAGTACTAGGGATCGAACTTGCTTAACCATCGAAACACATCCCCAGCACTTTTTATGTTTTGAGACAGGCTCTCACTAAATTGCTTAGGGCTTTGCTAAGTTGCTGAGGCTAGCCTCAAATTTGCAATCTTCCTGTCTCAGTATGCCACGCTGCTGGGATTATGGGCATATGCTACCATACCCAGCTGGCTACAAGATGATTTTTGTTCCCATTTTGCAGATAGGAAACTGAGGCTCAGACTAAGTAACTTGTCAAAGGACCAACAGCTGCAAGGTAAAACAGCCTAGATTTGTTTTATTCTAGAGCTCCAAACCACAAAGGAAATAAATAAATATTTTTTTTTTAAAAATGGAAGACTGGGGACACTCTAAAGGAATTTGATTGTCTTTTCAGTTTTGCTCAGATATTCCAGCCTGGTGTCACTGGTGGTAAATCTTTTAACAGAGCTGAGTTACTAGGTGGCTTCCCAACAGAAGAAATTTAGAGAATCACTTCTTCAACCAAGCAGGAAAGACTATTGTAAACCTAAACCGCCACATTATCTTCACAAGTGCTACAACATCACTGTGCCAGCCTCCTGGGCAGTAAAAAAATCCTCCCCAAGCCCTCCTCATATCCTTAAACAAACACTGGGAAGTTCCAAGTAAATATCCAGAAAGCAAAGGTTGGACTGAGAGCTAAACAACATTAAATTATTTAAATTCCTGAATATCAAATAAAAGAACCAGACACTAGGTAAATTAGTGGGATGTTTACACACCAACTGGATAATTTCTAATCTAATTTGCACTGGCATTTGGAACATTGCTGACCATTTGAAATAAATAATATGTTGTCTTAGATTTGGATGATTTGAATACTTTGCAAAGATCTGTTTTATGGTGCAATACAGTCTAGCAAAGGAATATTGCTTTAGGAACAACTATTGCCAAATTGGGAATTGTTTGCAGAATATACATGGCTGAGGATGATTGTGTGCAACATCAATCTTATCACAGTACAGAAAACTCAAACAAGCTTTCATGCATAGTAGCCGAAACTGAAATAAATATGATTTAGAGTGCTTTTATTCCAGAGAGTAATTGTGCACTCTGACCAGCAGTTGAGAACTATAAACAATGTTCAGGAAGTCAGAAACAAATGTTTTAATTTTAGTGAGTTAAAGAGTTTGTGAAAGAACATCTGAGTAGAACAAGACTGCTCTTGAAAGCAAGAGTAGAAACTGACTACTTCCTCACAAGGGCAGCTGTCCAGACAAGGGCTTTGAGAATTGGAAAATTGGACTCACTTCAGCCCAGTTTCCTAGTTTCTAGAGCTCTGGTTTCCTCTTCTGCCAACAGAAAAAAGCTAGGCATGCATGAGAATAGAAAATGTACACTTTTCAGCAAGACTTGCAGATTTTGCAGCATTCAGCCATCTCAAAGCAAAGAGCATAATGAGTAATGGCAGTGGTATACCATCAAGAACAAATTTTAGCCTGTACCTCTTCCAAACTAATACTTAACTTTAAGTACCAATGAATGGGGCACAATGAAAATGTGCAGCAATAAGAGATTACTAGATATTGTAATTTTGGAATATTGATTTAAGAAAGGAATAATATGGACGAAGAGTACATAAATATACATATTTGATGTCATTTTCAAGAGTGTGGGTCTCTAGGTCAACCATGTTCTGGTCAATAAGTATTGATTAAGAAATATTGTATGATTGCATCTAATACCCGCTTTGAAGGAGACAATATTATCAGCTCACCTTCAACCTTTTTGATAAAGAGGAAGGGAAAGAGATGGGAACTCATCAAAGGTCAACTGTAGGCCAGACGCAGTTCTAAGCACTTTACTTTTAATGTGACAATCCTGCAAGGGAGTTGATAGGACTTCTATTTTATGAATGAAACATGCTTGAAAACAATTGTAAAATGATACAAGGTAGTATATAATGAAATCTTATATTGAACATCATCAGGTCCTACAGTTTAGGATTCTCAGGAAGTAGTTTAGATAGTTCAGAAGGAATGAAAGCATTTACTCAAGTGGCTATACATGTCATTCTGAAGAAGCTGGTCCTTGAAATGGATTTTTTTAAATACAGAGATGATTAGAAGAGATGAAACAATGTTTGGATGGGAAGAGATTGGGCATGGGAGAAAAAGCCACATCATCAAAAGTAAAAATCCATTAGTAAAAATAGTGCGTGGAATAGTGGTCATCTGAAAAGTTCATCAGATGGTGGACAATGTGGAAGGAAGAGAGAAGGTGTATTTAGGAGAGAATCACAGAATTAAGGTAGAGCAGAAGTTTGGAATGTATAAATTCTGGTTGATCCAAAAACCAAGAGGAGGCCATTTTAGATTCTTGAGAATAAGTGATAGGATTCAGATTTCCAGCCAGGCTGATGAGTAAGTTCTTGGTCATGGAGGCAGTCCCATTTTTGGCATCATTCAGGACACATCTGCAGAGAGTATGTTATGATGGCGTTGCTGTTTTAGGAAGACTTCACTTGTGTTTGATATAGCAAAGATTAGTGCAATACCTGACCCAGGAAGGTCACATGCTCTCCCTACAGTGACTGCAGTGTCCTGAAGCAGAGCTGCAGCAGTAGATGTGGAGACTAAGAAAAACTTTGGGTAGTTGAAAGGAAGACTCTGGAGAGAGATATGACAGGGAGAGGGAAAGACGCAGGTGACTCCTGGATATCTTGCTAGGCAATGAAAGAGTCCCTAGCAATGCAAGTATCAGTACAAAGAGAGTACATCCCTTGTGCTGGGCCTGCAGCAGGAGTTTAACTAAGCATCTTGTCCTCACCCACAATTTAGAACTAGATCCAAAGAGAATAGAGGGAATGTATTATAACATATACCCTTTAGTACACTATGTATCTTTCCCTAAGAGAATACAAAGGTGGGGATGGCAGGTTTGCAGAGGATGACTTCTACATGTCCATACCACCAACTGATTAAAGATTGATGTGACTATTTGAGTCCCATTGGCCTTCAGAAGATCTCACATTAACCTATTATTGGTGACCAAACCAACACCTACCACCCTGCCTTCACCTTGAACTTCCATGAAATATTTTATTTGAGAATATTTAGTTGTTAAAAAATAATGCTAAAAGCAAGAATCCTAACAAAATTGAGATTGTAGTCCTCAGAAATACACTATGTATATTTGAATCAGTTGCTAAAATAATGGCTCAGCACTTGGAGCAGTATCTGGCCCCAAAGCAGAGCCCAAGAAATATGTAATAAATGAAGAAATTGATTTTCTCATTTCCATCTTCTCTTTGGCTTATGTGTTGACATTGTTTGAACATATCCAAAGGCTTCCATCACTATGGCACTCTGAAGAATGGCAGAGAATAGCTAGACTTAAGGTAGTTGTGAAATTTTTTTCTGTACAGTGGAGTGGAAGGAACATTTGGCTCAGGACACCTGGCCCTTGCTCAAATCATGTGTGTGACAAATCACTTCCTTTCTCTAGGCCTCCATTTTCTCCATGGAAGAAGAGGAGTTTGAACCAGAAGAAACCTCTGGCTCACTCTGCTCTAAAAACCTCTGAGTCTGTGCAAGCTTGCTGGGCCAGCTAAGATTAGCCATGCCCAGAGCATCTGGTTGGCTAAAATTTCTGCTCTGGCCTTAAAATATGACTTAGTAGGATTTTCTTTTCATCACCTGACATATGTCATTCAAAAGGTCTTCTGTGACAACTACAATGAATGTGGACTCCAAGCCCTTGCAAGGTCCTTAAATAAATATAATAATTATCCTGAGACATCCATGAGTCACCCATGATCTTACCACCCCAGGCATAGGATTTATGATCATTATTGGTACTGCCCTTTTTACAGGAAACACCTGCCAATTTGTAGGTCAGCACAGGTGCTCTAAATATGAAACACTTCTACCCATGTCCCTGTAGAGACACAGATAAGCAGGCCAGACTCAACTTCCTCTTCACTCTCCCCTTATTCTATCAGGAGCCTACCTTTTCCCCTAGAAACTCCACTTTATAACTTTATTTTAGGAAAAAAGAGCAAAAGAACCACCATTACCCTGTGCCTTTCTACCAAATTCTACCTCATTTAATTATTCTGGTCATATTTGGGGTTATTTTTTCTTTTCTTTCCCATTAAAAAACAGCAAAAGTTAGTGTAGATTTTACTTGATGGGAAAGTTTCATGTGATAGGAAATGTTTCCTAACATAATGGATGGCTTTAGAGCTATTTCTCATTCTCTCTCTCATGACAGCCTTCTCATCTCCTCTGGGTACAGCTCCAGGACTAGAGAACTGTGTCCCAGCAACGCTGACTCCTTGAAGTCAATTGTTTTGCTCTGGGCTCCCTGTTCTAAGGCTCCTGCCTATTCAGTCCCCGTCCCACCCCACAAGGCCGTCCTCATTCTCATGTGGCTTTGCCACTCACCTAGGTTCCCCTCTTTCTATACACCTTCCCTTTTAAGGAAATCCAGTGTCTGACCTTGGAGTTGATACAGCTTCAAACCCCTTACAAAGCACGCTTCTAGAATTTATTCTTTTTACAAATATTTATTCAGCTATACCCAGTTCTATGCAAGCTGTGAATACATGGTAGCCAGTGAACCAGTGAATGGAGGGAGGAAGAGCAGGAAGTAGATGGAAGACCCTTCACGAAGGAGGCAGAGTAGGGCTGAGGGCATGTACTGGGATGAATAGTGCCCCCTCAAGTTTCATGTCTATCTGCAACCTATGCACATGACCTTATTTGGAAATAGGATCTTTGCTGATATCAAGTCAAGATGAGGTCATAAAAACTGGGTTATGGTGGGCCCTAAATTCAATGTAAAAGGAGAATTTGAACACAGAAACACAGAGGGAGAAGACCCATGTGACATGGAAGGGGGATGGAGAACTGCAAGCCAAGGGGTACCAGGGATTGCCAGCAATGGCTGGAAGGTAGGAAGAGGAGGGGAAGGATCCTTTCCTAGGGCCTTCAGAGGGAGCAGGACCCTACAGACACCTTGATTTTAGACTTAAAGCCTCAGGAACTATCAAAGAACAAATTCCAGGTGTTTTCAGCCACCAAATTCGTGTTAATTTGTTGCAACCAACCCTAGGAAGTTGGTTCTGGTTATCAAGATGAACTAGGCAAACTCCTAAGAACCTTGCCCTGGGGAACAGCAGGAGAGGGGCTCTGAGACCAAGAGGCCCCCACTGTTGGGATCTAGGGTAGGTAACGTGTTCTTCTTCTAAACCATGTGGGTGTCAGAGTACACTAGCATTTGGGGAAGATGAAGACAGTGACAAGAATGACTACTATTGTCACTAAGATAAAGAAAAAGTGAAGGAGCAGAAGAGGAGAGAGATCAAAGAAAGTAGATCATGGAAAAAGAATGATTTTAGAGGAAAAATGACAACATCATTATGACTTTGCATCTATGACCAGAGTCAAAGTTGAATGAGAAAGAAAATACCCAAATTGGGCTTTGCTGGATGAAACTACTCATTATGCAAACTGCATACCACTTATGCCTAATAACTTTGTACTACAATAACAATTATGTGTATCAGTCAATGTTAGATTTTAATTATTATAAATGTTACATGATGAAAGCCATCAACTCTTTGTAAACAACCTTTATAAATAATGCTCCTCAGCACACAACCTAAAACAAAAAAAAGCAAAAAAACTATAGGCAATATTGCTTCCCACCACTTAAATAAGTACAGGAAGTGTGACATTGATACTCGTCATTTATGGGGTTTACTGTAATACTAACAATGAAGAGAAACGAAGCACATCATTCCACATGAAAACAAGTACTGAAAGACCGCAGCAAGTTCACATTGATTTGTCCTTTTGTATATAATATTCCGTGTCCCAAATAAAAGTGGGATGTGTTCAACAGAGGAGTGCTTGGCTTTCTTTGGCACCCCTCTGCCACGGCTGCTGCCTGGGTTCTAACAAAGACTGCTTGTCGCCAGCGTGTGCTCTCTGGTTTGTATACCAGTCCCACATACAAAATAAGGTCTCTTTTCATGCTCCCACCAAGACTTAAGGAAAATTTCCTGTGAGTGTGAATGCACAATCATGTATAATTGTTGGAACTCAGCTGAACTTTGTCTCTCTTGTTCGGAGACCATGAACACAAGTCTCAAAGTTTTCCTCTCCCAAATACACTGGCTTTTTTGGTTTAATGATCAGTCTGGGTTTAAACAAGATGCAATTTGTTTTTAGAGATATTTGAAACTAAAATAGGAAGTCTCGTTATTGGTTTATTGGTCTATAACCAGGTTCTTTCCCGTAGAGAGATGTTTTTAACATTTGGCGCAGAACCCACACATCCCAGGGATGGGGTGTTGGTGCCCTCTGGAGGAAGAAGGAGCGAGGTGGAGGTAAAAGGACTGGAGGAAGGAAGCAGCTGGAAACCAGAAGCACATTCAGGTCAGGACTGGGCTTCAGACAAATCCGGTGCATCTCAAGAACAGTTCAGTTGCCACCTGGGATAGGACCAACAGTTTTTGCATTTTTTCAGAACTCAAACACACATATCATAACATTTGTAAGTGCGGCCTGCTTGCTCCTGCTTTTTATTTACAATGTGTTTTCCAAGGTAATGCCATTTCGATGAAGCAGCGTCCAGCTCACAGGTTAAGAGTGGCTTCTGATGATTCAATCCACACTGTCACCCTGGCACGATGTTCGCCATGCAGTCCCTGCTAGCAATGCCTGGGGATTTCAGATCTCAAGGTGCTGCTTCTAGACTCTGCCTCCTTCTGACTCTGCACTTTTACTCCTTCCTTGTGCTTCACTTCTGCCAAGTCTCTAATCATTTTTCTTGAGCTTCTTTGAACTCAGTCCAATTTTCAGCCTAATTCTGATTCCAGGAATGTGGGCTAGGAGAATTTTTTTTTTTAAATGTAGGACAAGTAATAAAATTCCCCTAAAACATCCCCTTGTAGAGTGTTTGTGAGGATTCAGTGAGATCATGGTAGTGACACACTCATCCTGGAGTGTTGTGATATGATTGTACTCCATAGATATCTGTTGCTATTTTTAGTGACACTTTCCTCTCTGGCTCTTAGAAATGTCTCAGCAGGAGAAATAAAGGACTAAACTTGGGGCCTGAGCTGCCCTCAGGGACACCATAGCACAGGGCAGTTTGCTGTCCTGGAAAGGACACAGGACAAGATGACAGGATGACCGTCCCTTTAAGTCCAGGCAGACATGAGGACCATGTGTTTGCCACACATTCAGGTCCTCCTTTGTCCTGTAGGACCTGTCTTAACATGGGCTCAAGGGTTCTACCACTGACTGCTCTGTCAAACCTCTGACATCTTCTGTGGCCCGTTCTGCACCCCGTTCTGCACCCCGCTCTGCATGCTCCTCTCAACTATCTGTAACATCTGGTTCTCTTGCTCACCGGCCAGAAGGAACGCCTCCCTGCACATGTCCAAATTCACTTTCCCACTGTCTCTGCTAACAAACACCTGGAGGGCTGCACATGTTAGTTGTTATGTCCTATTGATTATTTTATTGATGCAATTCTGGCTTCTTAAAGAAGAGACTTTCCATGAATAAGGTATTTATTCTTTTCCTTAAGTAAGGCAAATTTTTTACCCAGGAGCCTTAACTCTTTCAGAGGTTGTGACTTGATTTGGAGGCAGCGAAAATTAGTTTTCCTCGTATTGTTACTTGTGAACCTATCTTTGCCCACTGAGTGTATTGCTTGAAAGGTTAGAAAAGATCCAGGATTAGAGACAGCAAGAAACATTCCATTTTCCTGGACTTGACCTCCCGCCTCTCAGTATGTATTAATCAACTGTATATCTGACTCATTCCAAGGGCTGTATTAACAACATTTCAGATCAGAAGAGACCCTAAAAGAGATATTGGGGATACTTTTGCTATGTATTAGTGAAATTTGAGGCAGCTAGCCAAGAAGAGCAGGACAGCCCCTTCCAGAATATTCCCAGAATCTGCCCCATCTGTTTCTCATAAAACCCACAAAAGCAACAGGATTTTTCTTTTGCCTCAAGTGGGACATTAGCTTACACAGGCATCCTTGAGGTTTAAAATACAATCAAGGGCAATTGAAAGTTTAACTTACGCAATACGTGCATGGATAAGGACGTGACAACGGGTCAGGGCCTGGTTTCTTTATAAAGAGAGCTAGTGTTATTGTTTAATCATCTCTCTGCTTCTAACAAACAAATGCCAGGGATTCAAGATCTCAATTTCACCCTCTAGAGTTTTCCCTGTTCCTAGAGAATTCCTGTAATGTGGTCTCTTCATCACCAAAAAGCAGTGATTACATATACTCCATTCTGTGGAAATGTTTTCTGAGATTAGCCTTGTTCTTCTTAATGCTGGATAGCCAGAAAAAAAAAAAAAAGGGCCAACCAATATCACTAGATGCCATCAATCACAGAGATTAAACAAGGCTATCGGATTCTGTTCTAATATTTTTTAAGCTATATTCCAAATAGACTGTTCAGTCTGCAGCCAGAGACTCCAAAATATGAACTGAATATGAAAACATTTTAACTTTCATGTTTTAATGATAAGAATGTTGTTGGCATTAATATTTGAACATTTCAGCATACCTAGTTCTGAAAGCTGTGTCATGGCAGGCTCTGAATCCACTGGCAGACTATAAATAAAATCTTTCTATAAATATACTTTATGCCAAACTACCAGCAGAATACATTTTTCATCTTCTAAGCAGATGGTATAAGAGAAAAATCATGCATGTATATGATTAATCAAACACATTTTTGCTGATAGAATTTTCATTACCCTTACCAGCATGGGTTGTGTGAAATTTCCACATTTTATATTTTCTTTTGAGAAAAAGTTTATTTAAGGAAATGATTAATATAAATGAAGACAGATAGATGATAGTACTTTGTATGTTTGGTTTCTTTGAGGTCCAATAGACCTGAGATTGAAGAGCTTTTTTTTTTTCTTTGCAAAAAGAGAGGCAGGCAGTTCCTTTTAGGCCTGTGGTTCAACCACATTCTCAGGTCCTCACCTTCTTAGGATCTTGGTCCTGCTCTAAGCCCTCATTGGTGATTTGTTTGAACTCTTCTTCTGCTAAGAAGTTGGTGTTTATCAAAGTCACTCCTCTCTTGATGATGGTCTCCAGTATGTAAGGTACGAAGAGCAAAGAAGAACTTACTGGGGAAAATGCCTTGGCGAAGGGTTTGGGAATATTACAAAATAGCATTAAGGGTGGATATTGTATAGTCACAAGAGCACAAGGGCTCCTCTAGATTTAGACAATCCAGGCTCCAACTCCTACTGCAGGCAAGAATGCTGACTGCTTACCCTATCCATTCTCCTGTTTGCCCTTTACAGAATACCACACATTTTAATCAGGGCATATTGTCACCTACATTAAAAGACTATTTTCTAGCCACCCTACTGGTTAATTGAGGCCATGGGACTAGGTTATAGCCCAATGCTAAATTTTAGCCAGAGTTACAAGTAGAATAAATTGCCTCTGCTCCTCCTACTCCTACTCCTTTTCCTCTTCCTCTTCCTCCTCCTCCTTTTCTCCTTCTTCTTCTCCTCCTTCCCCTTCTTTTTTCTTGCTTCTCCTCCTCCTTCTATCTTTTTTCCTGCTTTTCAGCTGCAATGAGGAAGTGATGACTGGAGTGCCAGCAGCTATTTTGAACCATGAGGTAACCATACACAGAGTGGGTTAGGACAGTATGCAGAAATTTAGAACTGGAGTCCCTGAAGTTGCCAAGGAGCTACCATATCAGCTCCATCCTGCCTCCTGGTAAGCTTCCTTCATGTGAATACAAGAAAGACCTATATTTTTTAGCATACTGGCTATGGAATTTTGGCAAGTTGTTCTCAACACCTTAGTTTTCACATCTCTAATTGAGAATGGGTTTTAGAGGGTTGTTGTGGGTGTTAAATAGGATAATACACAAAGTACCGAGAGTAGGAACCTGAACATAGTAAGCACTCTGTATACACAAGCCATTGCCCTTACAACAGATGCCTGGCATTTGAGTATAGAACAGTCAGTTTCAATAATTGAAAAGTAGCCTGGGAAGTTCCTCAGCAAGTTATTATTTTTAAATGTTCTGAAGCGTGCGTGTGAATCATGCCCTCTGAGAGGGCCTGAGTCATTTAGATGGCAACGGGGAGGCTGGCATCTGCCTTTCTACCACGTAGCTGTCCTTTGCTCATAGAGTTATGTTCATGTATGACTCAACCTTTGTTTCTTCATGCAAACAGCCCTGGAAAAAGAGCTAAACACCAGCACTAGTGACCCTGATAAAGACAATATTTAAAGACCCACTAAGGGAATAAAATGAAATTTCCTAGTTAGAAAATTGACATTGTGCGTGCGCACCAGGAATTTAACCCAAGGCCATTCAACCACTGAGCCACACCCCCAGCCCTTTATAATTTTTTATTTTGAGACAAGGTCTCACTAGCTTGCTCACAGCCTCGCTAAGTTGCTGAGGCTGGCTTTGAATCCACCATCCTCCTGCCTCAGCCTCCCAAACCGCTGGGAGGGCATCTGATAATAATGGTTCCCCTCCCAATCACCCCCTTTTATTATTCTTTCCCCCCTCTCAATGGTTCTGTGCTTTGGTTAACTCAGTGCCATTCACTGTAGAAAGCTTTAAGTCTTGGGGGAATAGGAGGGTCACCGGGTATAATTGTGGCTATGGTTCTGGGCCATGACGTGAACTCACCAGCCATAGGTTTCATGCCAAGGGAGCTGCAGACTATAGATACCATTTCAAGTATGATGGTTTTCAAATGCCCCTCAGCATCTAAATATTAAGGGCCTGCTATGATCCACAAGCAAAACCCACAGGTAATAACAAGTTAAAGTGAAAGAATTAAGAGGTACTAAAACCTGCAGAATTGACTCTGGATACATTCCTTCTGTTTCAGAAAAGTGCTGAGAGATAAGAAGCATTTTTTCATCAATTATACCCGGTGACCCTCCTATTCCCCCAAGACTTAAAGCTTCCTACAGTGAATGGCACTGAGTTAACCAAAGCACAGAACCATTGAGAGGGGGGAAAGAATAATAAAAGGGGGTGATTGGGAGGGGAACCATTATTATCAGATGCCCTGGTTCCCAGTCCAGGGTCGATCCTTACAGCCTGTGATGTCAGCTGGACCATGGGTGATGCTTACTGGAGCACATTAGAACAGAAGAGGCCTGGATCTTTCCATTTCCCACTCTGGATGCCATCCCTGCTCCTTGCCCACAGAGGCTGACCTGAGGGCCCACATCCAAGGCTCCCCTGCCCTCTGACTTCTGGTTGGGTTCAACCTTGGTGAACCCTGGCAGAAGATCAGAGAAGGAGAAAAGATTGAGATCAGAGTTTTGTATTTATTCGCGGGTTCCCTTCCTGTTAGTTGGCCTTGAATTGTCTGCGTCCCCAGACAGGAGCTTTCTACTCCCCTCAGAATGGCTACGTGACTCTCCGTACAGGTTCTCTCCTCTTCCTTTCTCTTTGAGTCTAAGATAAGGATGTCACATTTAGCAAATACCAGTACAAGGAGGCTAGTGAAATTTGAATTTCAGATAAACAGTGGATTTTTAAATGTATGTTCCATGCAATATTTGAGTCATACTGAGATTTTTCATTGTTTTCCTCAATTTCAAGTTTAACGGGGACCTGTGTTTTCCCTGGCAATCCTAGCCTCAGAGTACTGCCAGCTGCTAACCCTGAGCTCCTGCTCTACTCTGATGGTCTGCCTACACCCTGCCCACAACTTGATAGAAGTCCCTTTGTCTGTAAGCCATCCTCAAATTACCCTGACTTCAGCATGCCATCTGTTTTCCCTCAGGATCCTGATGCAGTCAGTACACCTCTTAGCTAATCCCCTGTCAAGGTTACATCCTCTCAGTCACCTCTCACATGTCATTTCTTTCAGAAGATTTTCACGAAGGTTCTATAGCAGACAACCCAATGAGACTGACAGGAGATCTTACTCTCCAGAAAAACAGATGATACAGAGAAGGCAAAGCTGACATCTTAGTCTGAGATTCAAGACGCTCGATTTAGATCCTTGTGTCAAAGCATCTTACTTTGGGTTCCCTTGAAAGCAGAGTCTGAGACCAAGGCCTACTATGGGTAGCTTGTTTGTGAATGTCACGACAGAGGGCAGGAGCACAGGGTGGGGAGAGTGACAAAAGGAAGGGGACAAAGCCCATGTGAGAAGTGCTAGTGGGTTGACTGTAGGCAACTGGTGTTTGATCCCACCAAGACCTTCTGAAGACCCTCACAAATGTGGCTCAGACCATCTACGCAGGGAATAAAAGAGGGAGATATTTATCAATGGTTCTGGTCCTCCAGTGGTCATGAATGACCCCATGAACTCCCTGCACTTCTGAGTTAAACATAAGGAATGCCGAACCTGTTCTAGAGATTTCCATGCTGAAAAATCAGAGAAATCTCAACACACACACAAAAAGAAAAAACGTCCTTGGCCCGGGACTTACACACTATCCATTGTCAATGGAATGAAGATGATCAAAGCTTCCATAGCACTGGTCAGAGCCAAGAGGAATTTGAATGGGTGACAAAGTTCTCTACCATGTCCAAAGGAAGGAAGGTGAGCTACACACTTACCTAGGGAAGTGCCAAGACGTTAATGAAGTGAAGCTAATGTCATTATCACTGAAGACATATCCTTCTTAAGATGGGATCTCTGGAAGAGTTACCTCAGTTGGCAGCAGCTGGAAGTCAGACTCCTTCTCAAGCATGGACTCTGATGACAAATGCTTAACTAGAGCTCAAGTAGCTAAGAGGAGCCAAACTGTCTCTTCCTTGGGACCAGTACTTACCTCTTATGTGTGGTTATAATGGCCATGTCTGGATCAGCCCAGAGAAAGTTCATGAGTGGACATCCATGGGGAATTCCTGATTTTTCAACCCAGCTATAGTTAAGAGGGTATTTAGCCCAGTCCTTCCACAAAAAGAATTTCAAGGCCTAGAATCTATGTTCATGCAGAGTAGAATAATTATGGCTTTATGTGGTGGGATAAGTGGTTTCTGGGTAATCACTGTAGGTATAAAGTAGTCTATCTTCTCTGGCCTGGCAGACATTTCCTTCCAACCACATAGCCAAGATCACCAACCGCAGGTTTATTTCCGTGATTAACACAGGTAGAATGGGAAATCACAGACAATCACCTGTATCCTTCCCTGTTTTGGTAAAGTGACATGTGAAAAAGAAGTTCTAGAGTTCGGTGCAAGCTGTTATCCTTGATCCCAAATAATACTCTGAAATCATTAAATGGTGGGCGGAAGATTCAGTGGTTAGGTATTAATAAAATTATAGAGCACTGCCAAGAAAACATGATTTATCCATAATCCATAATCATACTTATAAGCCTGTCCAGTGGCTTGTAGTAGGGAACAAATAAGTTTTAGTCTGATTCACTTTCTAGCTTGGGATTGAAAGAGTGATAGCCAAAACCCTCATATCCAAGCTTAGCATATAACTCTGCTCCCCAAATAGCAAGCTGGAACATATACTTTGTAAGTTATATGTTAGTTTAGATTACTATCACCATGGGAATGGCTCAACTTTTTACCTTGGCAAATAAAGAGACCTGGGCAGTTCTTTAAATATATTTCTTCTCCATGTGAAATGCACTCTTGTGGAATACAGCTACAATAATTTGAAACTGCTCAGATGGTTTTGCTTTTCCAACACCATCTGACATAGACCCACACACACTAAAATAATCCTTGAAAAATACTTAAAATTAACACTTTAAATAAAAAAGAGGGAGATGTGGAGCTTGGGGGGCTTAAAAATATAAAATAATGGTTCTCCACTTCTTTATACATTCTTCTAGCATTTAGCAAAGATGAAAAACGCATTCATTAGCCACTAGCCTATCTGGCCTCAAAAGGTTTGGAAAATTCAAGTCCTGTTATATCTCGCACCCTGCTCCAGAACACATGAGCTTTTGACCTATCAGAAGGATCGTGCTCAAATAACACCCCTTGGAAGACTTTCACTTCAACCACTGTAGTTAAATGACAAGCCTACAATGATTAATAGTACCTTCTTTCCACAGAAAATTTCAGTTTGATCTCACCTTCCTATTACACCAGTACATCAGCCATAGATTGCCTCTCCCTCCAAAACTTCACATCCTGTAAGGTATTTAAATGTCATGAGTGGAGGCACCTGTGTGGTTGTTATGGTTTGTATGTGAGGTGTCCCCCGCAAAACTCCTGTTTTAATGCAGGAATGTTCAGAGTTCAAGTGATTGGCTCGTGAGAGCTGTAACCTAATCAGTCCAGCCTAGTTTGAATGACTAAGTGGTAACGATAGGCAGTTGGGGCATGACTGGGGACATACTCTGGAAGGGTGCATTTCCTCTGCAGGTCCCTTTCTCCTCTCTCGGTTTCCTGAGGCCTCCATGAGCTGAGTAGTTTTCTTCTGCTGGGCCCTTCCACCATGTTGTGCTGCCTCACTTGGACCCAGAGCAATGAAGTCGACCACCTATAGACTGAGACCTCTGAAACTGAACCCCAAATAAACTTTTTCTCCATTAAGTTTTTCATGTAGGGTATTTTGGTCCCAGTGATGCAAAAGCTGACTAAAACAATCATCTAAGGGCTGAATATGTGCCTTGTGTATAATCAACAGGACTTATCATTTCTAGACATCACAGGTATCAAACTTCCTCCGAATGTTCTTAGGTCACATATATCTTGCTGAGCAATCATGAAGTTAAAATATTCAAATTATTTGGCTTCCCTATGATCTATGCTGCTTCATAAGCCTAAAACTTAATAAGCCTAAAACTATACAATAACAAAAATGACAGAGAAATTCATCAACTGAAGACTTTGTTGAAAAGGAGAGGAGTGATTTGTGGGTAAATAACTATCAGACAGAATTGGAGCTGCAGTAAAAAATGTTTTGACTCATTAATAAGTGATTTCACTTGACAAGAGTTGAAAGAATTGTAAGAGATCGATAGTGCCCTGGTTTGTGGTCAGTGAGGACAGGGTATTGATCTGAGAAGCAACACTTAGCTTCCTTAACCAAGTGTCTGACTACAGGGACCCAAAGAGTGATTAGAACAAGCTGTGAAGGTTGTGACCACATTCCTTGCCTTCCTGCTGCATGGTGACCACAAAAGGGGTCAAGGACTGGAGGACCAAGAAGGAACTGGTAAACTGAAAGTCTCTTGTGACCTCTGGCCTCAGCTATGTAAAAGAGCTTGGAAATTATCATTACCAATTTTGTGACAAGAAGAAAAAACTATGCAAACTGAAAATTAGTGACTTTCCTTGGATCTCTCTGGGAACCAAGGTTATAAGGCAAACTACAACCCTGAAAACTGGAGAGATGAGGACTGCAGAGAAACACAGTCAATATCTGCTTTCCTGGGATGGAAGCTACTGAAGCCATATACTGGCAAATACATGGACATTTAAAATGGACATTTTGATGGACTTAAAGCTGAATGTGGAATAATATGAGAGGGAAAAATTCCTAGAAACCATAATCTTAGAGAGGCTGCCACAACTTCATGGGATTTCCTGTGAGGAATCCTACCAGGGCTCCTGGTGAAGATCTGAGAAAGATGCTCTCTAGGCTTAGAGGAGAGGAAAAGTCCTTTAGTGAAATCCACCAGAGCTTTCTCCATAACAAAGACCTACTCTGTAAGGAACAATGACCTTGCTAGTCTTATCCCAGCCCCAGGAAGAGCATTACTCCCATCCCAACCTCCTCCAGCCTTCCTAACTGTGCAAGTCAGGGTTCTCCACAGGAATAGCATCAATAGAATATACATAATTATAACGGGCTATTTATTAGATTGGCTCACACAATCTGAAGCTAAATAGTCCCACAATGGCCATCTGCAGGTCGTAGTAGCCTTTCAGTCCCAGAAACCAGAAAACTCAGAACAAGGCTGAAGGCCTGGAAGCTCCCCTGGAGTATCACTGGTGCAAGTTCATGTCCAAAAGATGAAGAATCTGGAGTTTGATGCTCATGGGTAATAACAGAAGCAAAAAGTGCACCTGCTCATGGAGAGTCAAGGATGTGCATACATGTGAGCTGCTCCTTCCTTCTGCTTCTTGTCCCATACAGGCCCCCAGCCTGTTGGTGCTGCACACTCAGAGAAGGTCTTTCCCTCTCAGTTTACTGACCCACATGCCAGTCATCTCTGGAAACACTCACAGACACACCCACAAATGTACTGTAACAATTTTCTAGGCATCTCTCAACACAGTCAGGTTGACAACCAGGATTAACTATTACACTGCCTCACTAAAGGTAAAAGACATGGTTAACAGAGGCCAGACCTTCAGGGAAATAGATTGGAAAAGAGCAGACTTCAGGGGAATAAGAACTATACCCAAGGAGAAACTTGTGAAGGTCACAGTCCTAAGACTCAGTATTCACTCGAATTCTGAGAGTTGGTTAGATTATAAAGCAACTTCCTCCATGCACCTTGCCACACACAGGTATTGTAGCAGGATCTTACAGCTGAAAGAGCTGGTTCTTCCAGAGGCGAGGACTTAGGGAAGCCCAAAGTACCTGCGCATAGGGAAGCCTCATAGTCTCTCTGAGCCTGAGTCCTATCACAGCAGCAGATATTGGTCAAACATCTCTGTCCAAACTTGGATCAGGTTGATAACCAGTCTTGTTGGCTAACAAAAAACCAAGATTCCTTGGCATCTACCCATAGTGCATCTCTGTAGAAGGTTCTGACACTTAGAACATGTCATGAAATAAGTTGTGATAAGCAGAGAGGAAAAGCAGAGCTATGCCTAGCAATCTTGTCCATTCTCATTGTCTATAAATGGGCCATGGGCTTCCCAGGTGTAGAATTTCAGATGTAATATTGCTGGCCACCCTATGGCACTAACAGCTTTCCATGGTATTAGTGGACTTGCTTAAATGAATCATTGAAGAACTTCCTTCCTCTCCTTGCCAAAGATCATCTTGAGTCTCAGGAGGAGCCTGAAAGACTAACCAGTGTTCTGGTCATACATACAATTCAATTAATTGTCTACTTTGCTGACTTTAGCAGTCCAAAGTGGTTCATCATAGAAGGTTCTAAAGAGGTCTTTCTAGAGTTGCATTAGCAAGATGCTATTAATTCAGTATAAGTCACTTACATTTATGCATTGCTCAGGTACAGCAGCTGTCTGACCTTATGTCCCAAGTGTGACAGTAAGTGGTAACTTCAGTGCTCTCGGCATGACAAAAGTACCATTAAGGTCCCTAATAAAACCTTCAGAAGAGGTTTCCTAGCTTCATATGCACAATGGCCAATCTTATTGGTTAGAATTCTCTCATTTGCAAGCAACCAAATTTAACTCAAACTAGCTTAAAACATTTGGAAATGTGTGGTTTCTGTCACTAGAAGGATGAGTAGAGATCTTTTTTTTTTTTTCAAGAAATAACTAAATCTTAAATTCAGCCTTTACATCTAGGTCTGTGTGTCCTCTGGCATTTCTTTTTCTTTTTTTTTTTTTAACAGACTGCATTTTTGATTCACTGTACAAAAATGGGGTTCAACTTTTCATTTCTATGGTTGTACATGATGTAGATTCACTCCATTCGTGTGATCATACACGTACATAGGGTAATGATGTCTGTCTCAGTCCTCTATCTTTCCTTCCCCCACCCCCTCCCACCCCATTTCCCTCTATACAATCCAAAGTTCCTCCATTCTTCTCTTACCACCTTCCCCCTCTATCATGTATCATCATCCATTTATCAGAAAACATTCGGCCTTTTGTTTGTTGGGATTGACTTATTTCACTTAGCATGATATTCTCCAATTCCACCCATTTACCTGCAGTTGCCATAATTTTATTCTTCTTTATGGCTGAGTAATATTTCATTGTGTGTATATATACCACAGTTTCTTTATCCATTCATCTATTGAAGGGCATCTAGGTTGGTTCCACAATCTAGTTATTATGAATTGAGAACTATAAACATTGATGTGGCTGTGTTACTGTAGTATGCTGATTTTAAGTACTTTGGGTATAAACCAAGGAGTAGGATAGCTGGGTCAAAAGGTGGGTCCATTCCAAGTTTTCTGAGGAATCTCCATACTGCTTTCCTGAGTGGTTGCACCAATTTTCAACTCCACCAGCAATGTATGAGTGTGCCTTTTTCCCCACAGCCACCCCAACATCTATTATTGTTTGTGTTCTTGATAATAGCCATTCTAATTGGAGTGAGATGAAATCTTAGGGTGGTTTTGATTTTCATTTCTGTTATTACTAGAGATGTTGAACACTTTCTTATATATTTGTTGATTGCCTGTATATCTTCTTCTGTGAAGTGTCTGCCCAGTTCCTTAGCCCATTTATTGATTGGGTTCTTTGTATTTTTGGTGTAAAATTTTGTAAGTTCTTTATAAATTTTGGAGATTAGTGTTCTATCTGAAGTGTGTGTGGAAAAGATTTTCTCCCACCCTGTAGGCTCTCTTTTCACATTATTGATTGTTTTCTTTACTGAGAAAAAGCTTTTTAGTTTGAATCCATTCCATTTATTGATTCTTGCTTTCATTTCTTGCACTCTGGGAGTCTTGTTAAGGAAGTCTGGTCCTAAGCCAATATGATGAAGATTCGGGCCTACTTTTTCTTCTATTTGGTGCAGGATCTCTGTTCTAATTCCTTGGTCCTTGATCCATTTTGAGTTGATTTTTGTACAGGGTAAGAGATTGGGGTTTAATTTCATTTTACTGCATATAGATTTCCAATTTTCCCAGCACCATTTGTTGAAGAGGCTCTCTTTCCTCCATTGTAGGGTTTTGGCACCTATGTCTAGTATGAGATAGCTGTACTTATGTGGGTTTGTCTCTGTGTCTTCTATTCTCTACCATTGGTCTACCAGCCTATGTTGGTGTCAATACCATGCCGTTTTGTTACTATTGCTCTATAGTAAGAGTTTTTTCTTCCTCTCTGCCTTACCTCTGATTCTCTTTCTAAGCAATTCTTATTCTTTTTATATATATACTCCTTTCAGTTTGGTGGGGAAAATGGTCACTGTAACTCCAATCCTAGAACATTCTGGTACTAAAGCTCCAGCAGAAATTAAAAGTTTATTCTTCCAGAAACTCATGTAACATCTCAGGTAAGGACCCACTTGACCGTGTTTGCAATCCTTGAACTAATCACTTTTTCTAGAAGGAGGGGTACAAGGACTCCCATCTCTGCAGCAAGAGGGAATTGTGATCAATCAGCACCCCACAGAATGGGAAGGAACAATCTCCCAAAGAAAAAGATGAGAGTCATTGCTAGAAAAGGGTGAAGACATCTTGGGATGACAAAGACAGCAGATTCTTACTCTGTCCCACCCTTTGATTTCCCAGCATGCACATTTATTCAGTACTTGTAATTTCAAAGGTTTCAAAGGTGTCCTCACCTGAGAATTTGATCTGCTTCTCACTAAAGAAAGGTAACCTGAATCATATCCAAGTTCAATATCTCTGGGTCATATACAGTACCCTAAGTCCAGATATGGTTTCTCACAACCTACGGCCAACTGACAACATTATCCATCTTTAACATTCCCCATATAAAATAGTAGAGGGACACAGAAAAAAAAAAAAAACATGGTGGAAAACTGTCATTTGGTAAGCAGAGAAGAGGAACGAATACAAATACCATATGCCATTTCCTATTAGAAAGAAATCATAAGAATAGCTGCCCTAGGGCTGGAGGGCTTCTAGGGGAAGTCAAGACAACCTTAGTCCTACTTAACATGGAGACTATTCCTTGGCCATGGAACACCAAGTTTCCCTTGTAGTGGGATATTTTAGGGTCTGTGTGACAGCCCAATATCCAAGAGACCTAGGAATTATCTTAGAGATTGAGCCAGCCCAGGTCCCTTTCTAGATGTGGGATTTCTAAGGTAGCATAACTCCTTAAAATTCTAGTAATTTTTTTAATGGAATCAACTCTAAGAAAACTCTATTCACTTGGAACCAATGCCAGAAATCTTGGTCAGTCACAATTTGTAAATCTGAATCCTGATTTTCAAGTTACTGTCTCTTAGCAACAAGCCTTGGTCCTCTGCCCACGCTCCTAGGCTCCGTTTTATGCTTCAATCTTGGTCACTGTGTGAGGACTGTATAAAACAATAAATTGAGGTGGTAAGTCAGAGCGAATCAGCCCCTGGCCCTCAGGCCACATCCCACTGGGTGAGGGCTTTGCATGAGGGTAATTGTTATCATTGTTTAGCAAAATGGCACAGAGCCGGAAGTATTTGGGAAGCATTCCCACATTCTCTGGCCTTTCCCTGATTGCAGTATAATCTTGCATCTTTATACTCAATTGAGAATGGGATAGATATTTTGACATTTTCAGTTGTACAAATACATAATTATCTTACCCTTAGTGCTCTTGGCTTTCTGGCTATCAACAAATATGTGCTATTTTCTGCTTTTAACTCACCAACCCATCCCTTTCTTCCACAGCAATAGTGAAGACTGCAAAAGTTGGCATCACTCACCGTCATTTTAATATCTTTTAAAGCAAATCTCCTGAGGTTCCACATTTTGTAAAATCATAGTCTAAAATCCCAAAGGTGAAAATGATCCAACCTGTGTGATCTTTCCAGCCTGTGATGGGAGAACCTTCACATTTTCTTGCTTCACTTCAAGTAATTTCACACTGTAGCGTGTCATTGACAATGCCCTGCCTCAAGATTCCAGTTTCTATGGTGGCCAAACCTCTTTTTCTTGCAAATGAAATAAATCTAATGTGAATGAGCCTAAACAAAAAAGATAACTAGTTCATGTACTATGGGTAGGGTGGGTCACAAGGGAACCTAGAATAAAATGAGGTTCTCACATCTCCATCTCGCAGCTCCATTTCCCTCTAAGTGTAGCTCTTATTCTCTTGTGGCAGAAGACCTTCCCCCTGGCAGCCAGAAACTCATGGTATCCCAAGTGCAGACACCCAGCAGAATGAAACGTGTTTCTGCCAGCTTCTGGTTAGCATTCCAGGACAGGTATCTGGTTAGCCCTTTCATACGTTCAACTCAAGGAGTCATCCATTTCCTGGGGAATGGATGGAATCGTTCCCCAAAGAAGAGTAGGTGTTGTTTGCTAAAAAAGGCAGGGAGAAGAGATACAGGAAAAAGAGACACTGAATCCACTATGCTGACTTCCCTCAGGCTGGTTCCTAATCTGGTGCACACATTGCCTTGACTGAGAATTTGAGGCTTATTGTTCACATTAAAAAGAAAGAGGAAGAAAGGAAGGAAGGAAGGAAGGAAGGAAGGAAGGAAGGAAGGAAGGAAGGAAGGAAGG